>CM059267.1:31816665-32134165 GCA_030347295.1 Setipinna tenuifilis | reverse complement strand
ATTTTGCAGCACCACAGACCTTTCTAGTTCTGCGCCAATGACAAGGAACTTTTGTGTGCGACCAAAGCAACACTTCAAAACTTCCATTTGCTGTACAGAGTACGCAATAATGTCTGTGGCTGTTTCAAAATTTCTGATGTATGTGACAAGGTCTGCAACACCCCAGCAGACAGATTTGTTTTTCTTTTGTGTCTTATATTTCTCAAGCTGAACTTCTCACCTGGATTGTACAGTGGCCTCTATCAGGAGTGTCGCTAGGTATTTAGAACATTCAGGGCTATAGCCCAGAAGTTAGAGTTTTCTGGTGGGGGTTGTGTGGGCTGATGAACATGCAATTTTAATATAGTTTGAGAATGAAAGGAAAGGCCAATTGTCACAACTCACAGGACTCACTGCACAAGTAGTGCGAAGTTTACAATAAATATAGGATAGTCTGTTAACGCCTCTGCCAAAGTGCAGCACATACACCAGTGGCCAAAATGTGACATTAAAATAGCCTATAGCTTAATAAGCATTTTCATGCGTACGCATAGAGAAGAAAGAATACCAACGTTGAATTTGTAACATTTTGCGACAAATGATTCTAAATCTGCCCATATAGCCTATGGTCACGTCAGATTTCTTTGCAATTTTCACTGTCTACAAAGGTTGCATTTGTGGCTGCTGGTAATGCAACCACGCAAACGTCTCCTCTACGGTGCTATTGGTATTATTATTATTATTATTATTATTTGATGGCACAGAGATCCGGGGCTATTCCCAGAAGATCCGCGGCTATAGCCTCAAATGGCCAGGTGTAACAACGCCTCTGGCTCCTATACAGAACAGAACAGACAGAGATGGTTATACTGTACAAGCATAGGTGTGATCAGAGGACATGCAGCAGCTTGAACCGTAAATAAGAGATGCAGTTTATCTAGTAGAGATAGGTAGCTTTCTGCTGCCTCACTGCTTTGAATGTCTAACAAGTCACATATCATAGCAGGCATTTAATTACCGTCTAAAATTATTTGGAGGGGGGCTAGATAGATAGCAACATAAACTCTGTTGCCAAGATACTAGAAAATAGCATTTTGGACATTACAAGCAGCGCGAAGGACCCATTTGTGCTGCCTTTAAAATTGGGCAAAATAAAGGTACCTTTGGGGACAGAATTTTATGCTTGTCTTCAACTGGGACATCCCTTGGGCCTTTGTTGCCACAGAATGCTTGCTGTAAAGACAACATTGTCTTCATTACAGACACAGTAGTAGTTAATCAATGCTTATGAAAGGTTGGCCTACATGAAATGGCATTCTGAGCTGGGAAGATTGAAAAGGCACATGCATTTTCCAGCATTCAGAACGTACAGCCTTTTTCTCATTCTTGTAATGAGTCTCGATTACACAACAATGTGTGTATTGTAAAGTCTGTGTATTCTAAAGTCTGTGTGTCTGTGTATAATGTCAGAGCTTTCTGTCTAACTTGCCATCTTTCACTGCTCACTGACAGTCCCCTTATAGTCACATTTGTAAACTGCCACTCCAAACACTCGGAAAACACTCTGACACTTTAAACTGTTCATAAATTTAGAGTGATTATGGAACTATTATCATTTGTTTATTCAAAGTGTCACACTCCGAGAGCATCCAGACCATACACTGAACAGTCCAACCGAAAAGACAGAGCAGTGGAGCACTGGTTGTATCGCTGGTTCATCCAGCTATATGACAGATGCCAACACATGTTAAAAGTTAGATTTTATTACACTAATGCAGTTTTTTGCAGTCCAAAACATTATGTTGATCACTGACATAAAGCTCATAAATGGGATGAGCAACATCTGAATTAAACATAAAAGCCCACATTTACCTTCGGGGCTACTTGAGTTAGGTCCACTTATATAAACAAAACCATTTGTTAATTCAAAGGGAGATGGAATGCTCCATTTTCAGAATGACTGACTGATTTTACGAACGCACCCATAAAGACGAAGGTTGTGCTAATCCCTCTGGCCACCTTATAGCTTTGCATGTGACACCATGGCAACACAAATGTACCAGATCTGAGGCCCTGAAAACTCTAAAAACTGTCTGGCACACTGAAGTAAATTGATGTTTGTATGTATTTAAGTTGATGTATGTGTGTGTATGTGTGTGCGTGTGTGTCCGTTTTGGCATGCGTATATGCACATGTGCCTGTGCGTGTGGTTGTGTGTGTGTGGTGTGTGTCTGCGTGTGGTTTGTGTCTGTGTGTATGTCTGCACGTATGTGCATGTGAACGTGTGCGTGGGCACACTCATGTGTATGTCTGCACGTGTGTATGTGCAGGTGGCGGAGTCGGAAAGCCGTGTAGCCTCTCTTCAGAGGGAGGTGGAGCGGCTGACGCAGCAGCTGGCCAAGGCGCAGGAGGGGGAGAGCAGCCAAAGGGAGCGCGTCCAGAGTCTGGCCCACAGCCTGCAGGAGGCCACAGCCGCTCACAGCGCCACCCAGGGGCGACTCGCCACACTGCAGAAAACCCTGGGCTTGGCAGAACAAGAGCGCAGGCAACTGCAGGTGGGTCCTCAAATATGCGACCCAGGAATGTAATGCCTTTGCTTTGATTGTTACCAAGTGCAGTACATTATAGAAGTACAGTGAGATAGAGTTTGAAGCAAAAAAAAGATGCCAATGTGTGTGTTAAGGAGCGTATGGATGGAGCACGGGTGTCTATCTCAGACAGCAAGAGGAACATGGTTGCCCTGAGTGAGCGTGTGCAGAGTCTGCAGGCTGAGCTGACCCAGAGTGAGCTGAGGCGTACAGAACTGGAGGCAGAGCTCTCCAACACTCAAGAGGTATGCGTGTGTGTATGTTTGTGTGTGTGTGTGTGTGCTTGCGTGTGTATGTGTGATATATGGATGTATATGATATGAACCCACTAACTCTAACCCTAGGGTATTCCAGAAAGGTTTAGTCACTTACCTGGGTATATTAAATTTGAAGTGATAAACCTTCTAAAAGGGGAGCTTCATGGCTTTGTTTGGCTCGGAGAATATAGCCATAAGACTCTTCTATTCGGAGGTTTATGGGTGATGACATAAGAAATAAAAAAATGAAGAGCTGACAAAAAAGATGCACCGCCATTTCTGTCATCAGTGCCCCTACTGCTTTCCCTGTATTTTTTTTTTCATGACTTCATCTTTCTGCATCCTTTTGGTCGGTCCGCCCACTGTCTATCTCACTCTCTCTTGCTCTCCCCCAGGCCCTGCGTCTGCGTCTGGCCAGTCTCTCTGAGGCCCAGCGTAGCGCCCAGTCTGCGCAGACGGAGCGCAGCAGCATGGAGGAGCGCCTGCGCAGCCTGCAGAGGGCCCTGGCCGTGCTGGAGACGGAGAAGAAGGACGCGGAGAGGCAGGCCGTCCGCCTGGAGAAGGACAAGAACGCCCTTAGGAACACCTTAGACAAGGTACCAGTCAGACCTTTTAATTTGGTTTTATCTTGCTTATTTTGATAAATGAATGCATTCCTTTCTATTACAAAGTTACAGTATGTCACAAAAGTGAGTACACCCCTCACATTTTTTATGATATCTTTCCATGGGAAAAGTCTGAAGATATAACACTTTTGGACAACATAAAGTAGGCAGTGTACAGCTTATATAACAGTGCAACTTTGCTGTTCCCTGAAAATAACTCAACACGCAAACATTAATGTCTAAACCACAACAAAGGAGAGTACAATCGTGACATACTGTAGGTCCAGCTCTCTCTCTCTCCTGTTATCACATTTGAGAGTTGTGTATGGGTGTAACTTTCTCAATAACACCTTCCATTTCAAATGATTGTGCAGGTGGAGCGTGAGAAGCTGAAGTCTGAGGAGGGCAGCATGCGCCTGTCGGCGGAGAAGGGCCGTCTGGATCGCTCGCTCAACACTGCAGAGCAGGAGCTGCAGGAGGCACAGAGGCAGATTGCTCTGCTGCAGGTGAGGAAGCGTACAGCACAGCAAATGTAAATATACACATAGATCAACACACACACACACAGATGCACACACGCATACACATATACACACACACGCATACAGTCACACACACATATGCAGGTTACAGATTATTTTATTAAAAACTGTATGAACTTACACACAAATCAATTAACATCCATACAGTCAAATTCAACAACATAGAAATGTGTGGTTGTATAAAACATTGTACATGGATGCACTCATGGCATCAGGCCGAGAAGCTGTTGTGTTGGAGACGCTCCACTTGGAGGCTGTCAGCGCAGATGCCTCTCAGATGGAGCTCTTGGGTCATTATAGACGTCTGTGTGTGTGTGTGTGTGTGTGTGTGTTTGTTTCTGTCGCCCCCGCGGTGGACAGGGGGATTTGTTGGACGTGAGACAGAACATAGCTTCAGGCCTGGTGAGTAATTAGCGTAGCCTGGTTAGCCCCGTACCCCCCGTACCCCCCCACTTACAGCTCCTCTCCCCCAGGGCTTGTCCAGGATGGGACTCACTAGCAAGCCCGACCCCCTGGGTGATGTTGTTCTTCCTTTTGCATGTGTCCAAACAAATTTAATGTAGTATTATGGCTAGGTTTGTTGTACTTGGCAGAGTGTCTTCAAAGATTCTCATTAATCCAGGTCATGGTAGTCATAGGAGCTAAAATGTGGACTTCTTCCAGAGCTTGAAAGTTGCATACAAGTTAGCTCCTTTGACTATTTGGCAGAGTCTTTCATCCATTCATTCAAGTGATGTAGAAAAACAATATAACAACACCACAACAACTAATTAACAAAATACTTAAAAGTTAATATATAGGCTAATTTCAACATTTTAATAATAATGTAAGCAGAAAAGAAAGTAAACATAAATTAATACATAAAAAGAAAAGAAAATAATTAACATGGTAAGTGTGGCTTGGCCATGCAAGAGTGTTGTGCTCAGATACACAGTATATGTGTAAAACATGTGTTAAATAAATTAACAAATAAAATTAAAAAGAGAAGTATTCGTATGGTAGGTATGGCTTTGGCCATGCGAGCAGTTTGTGCTCAGCCCTAAACAAAAGCAGCAGGACTGCTGGCACCCAGGGCTGGCTGTTTCTCATTGCAGGCTCCGGGACTCAGTGCTGGAGCAGAGACACATATGCAGCTGGTTAGACGCCTAATGCCCAACAGTCCAGCACAAACAGTTCGATTGTTTGTTCTTTATTTGTGCAAGCCAGAGAGCACTGCTGTTTGTTGTGTCGTCATTCTATTTCTTGTTGTGATCCATTGTGCACTGAAGAAGAAGGGCCTATGGGTGGAGATATGTGATAGATTGGTACTGCTACACTGTTTTAAGTGAGGGCTTCCTAATTTTATATTATTTTATTTTGTTCTGTGTTTATGGACTTGACTCTGGTAGATATACTTGTACAGTAACAGTTCCTGTAGGTTATTCCTAGCTAGCTCTCTCTTTTGCAGAGAACGTGTCTCATGATTGTTGTAGCAGAGTCTTCTGGAAGTTTCATCATCCCACAGAGTCAGTTATGTCATGGCTGAGCCAGGTTGACCCCAGGTGCTGTTGTAGTCTGCAGGAGAGCAGAATCCCTTCACTTTCTTGAATGTCGTTGGTATGTCATGAATGTACATGTGCTTTGGGGTGTTAGAACATATGGGTGCAAGGTGTGAGATATTTAAAGCTTTCAGTTGAGTGTCTGTGTGTGTATCTGTTTCAGGAAATACTTTACGACCAATGACCAGACCTGATTCCCCTTATTTACTGTGCATGTCATGTGTGTGTGTGTGTGCATAGGTGTGTGTATGTGTAATCTGTATAATACGTGTGTGTGTGTTATATATTCCCAGGTCCAGGTGTCTGAGCTGGAGCAGAGCCAGAGTGCAGGTGAGAGCTGGGGGCGACAGAGGGAGGAGGCCCAGAGGGAGGTGGAGCGGCTGAGGCTGGCCCACAGGGATGCGGAGCGCACGCTGGCCTCCAGGGAGAGAGCTCACCGCCAGCGTGTCAAAGGCCTGGAGGAGCAGGTGATACACCAGCAGCACTCAGTCCACATCAGCACTCCCCTTCACACACACAAAACTGCCATAAAAGAACCCTTTTCAGTGCTTCAAGAAGCGCCGGGGCAACAGTTCTTTAAAGAACCATTTGATGACGATATGACATAACATAGCACATTATGACCTGAGGTTCTGCAAAACCATTTCCAATGTGAAGTACCTTTCACATACATGCTAAAAATAAAGGTGCTTAAATAGCTCTTTAATCATCTCTGGATGGTTCCATGGAGAGTGAAAGTTCTTCTATGGCATCAATAAGACGGTACTGGCCCCAATGACACCTGACCCCAAATTATTTTAATTAGCCAGAAGAAACAACATGGAGTGGGCACAGAAGGAGGAGGTAAACCACCCACAGCACTCAGTCCACACACGCTGCACTCTCTTCACACACAGAGCAGAGAGGCCTGGAAATACACGTTTACTTCACCCACCAGCACTCACTGCGCATACATGAAGCACTCGCTCCAAACGCCGGGACCCACAGCATTCACTCCGCTTATCCATAGCATGCACATACAGACACACACATGCATGCACATACACACAAACACACACACACACACACAAGCAAACATACACACACACTCACACACAGACACACACACTCACTCACTTTGCACGTACTCTACACCAGAGGTGGGTAATCAAAGCTTCAAAGAGTAAAGGTTTTGCCATGTGCTGGTTCTACCGGTACACATAACTCACAAATTAGCTCATCTACATAGCTGAAGAGTTGTGCTAGTTAGAAGCAGATGGGCTATGTCCGAAATGGGAAGCTAGTGACTTGGTGTTTTGCTGGCTTCACTGTCACTTGCCTAAGCAGGCCTAAAGGTGCCGATTAAAAGCTTTGGATGGGCTGGCTAGTTAGCAACACAGAATGCTGTTACCATAACACCAACAGCTGACTGTATAGTTCGATAGAATGTTGGGCGTTGAAGGCAGCATGAAGGAAGCATCTATGTGCCCAATGCTCTCTTCAAAAGCTGCATTTTTTCCATTTAGAACATAGCCAAGGTTTGGTGAATGGTTGGAAGAGATATTTGGTATGGCCTTTTACCCTTTGAGGCCAGCATTTGCTGTATATCCTCACAGGCTTACAGGAAGAAATATGGCAATCCCTACACAATGCAGTCCCAGAAAAATTCCTGAGCAGAGGAACACTTAACCCCCCCCCCCCCCCCCACACACACACACACACACACACACACATTGTGCCAAACATAGACATTTACAGCTGCGTGGGTCTCATATCTCCCTGACTTAATGTTGGGACTAAATCACGATAAAGGTGGATTGCATTATCTCTGTTAGGCTGTTGCTTGGAAACAAAGGTTGTGGGGGTGGTGGTGGTTTGGAGTCTCTGTGGAGTAATGACATCATAAGTGCAAGATGAGGAGAACATTAAAATCTTTTATGGGGGCCAGGGATGACTCTGTCTCCCCAGCTTATGCTTTGGTGTGGTTTTTCAGGACATGTCAAACAAGAGGCCCTTGATGTTAACAAGATGTTAAACAAGATGGCAAGCGAGAGACCATAAAAAATGCACAGATGAAAGGATGAGCCAGATGGGGTTGAATGTGTCAAAGGGGAGACTCCATTTTGTTTACACTTCTTCTTCTCTGTGGGGTTTTGCAGGTGTCCACTCTAAAGGAGCAGCTGCAGCATGAGATCCGGAGGCGGCAGCCATCTTTTACCCCTTCACCTGGAGGCAGCTGAGGAGGGCACTGCCCTGCAGGACACTGAGGGACATGACAGGCACTTCTGTGCACCAGCGGCAGGAACACTACAAGAATACATAAGGGTTTTACCCAGAGGTGGAGATCCCTGTTTCAGAAAGTATGTTGATCCAACCATTTTCTGAAACACCTGATCCCAGTGACACAGCACAAAAATCATCAGACAGGTAGATTGGGTAATGAGTGAAATTATCTGTGTGGAATTACTCTCTGAAGCTAGAATCAACACCTCTGTTCTTACCTACTCTTATCTTGAATGACCAAAACTAATAGTAAATGGGGTGCAAATTTTTCCATCTGTTTTTTGATTTTGAAACCAAGCAGAACAATGTTACTATGTGCTGAATAATTATGTTGTTTCAAAACTTGAATTTCAGGCAGATAGAGTATTCCATTAATAGCAGTGTGCACTGTGCATTAAGGGATCACTGGATATACATATATTATTTGTCTGTGTGTTGTAACACTGAGTGTGATTACATGGACATTAGTATCCCAGTTTCGTTAGGTCACAGTTATGTTTCCCGAATTTTCGGCTACTGTGTGCGCAAGTGCAAATGTGGTCGTTTAACTTTATTACATGATGACAGCAGAAAAGATGAAATTGGGATACTATTTTTTATCATGTAAACATGGATAATATGCAGGTTTCTCCAAGTTAATGTATAAACCTTATCCTGCAGATAATCGACATTTGAATAAGCCTCAAATTCAGTATACTGAAGACCATGTAAACGCACTCAGTGTCAAACCATGCCACTACCACAACACATTATATTGCAATATTATATTGCTGTCTGCACTAATACTCACTAATATATTTTTTTATGTTTACACCTTGTTCAAATAGTAATGATTGTATTTAGACTAACATCAAATAAAATTACATTCCAGCTAAGTTTTTTTAAGTGACTGTTTACAGAGTAAAGGGAGAAATGACCAATTAAATGTTACGATTTTTTTACATGTTCACCTGTGTTTGTATTACAGAAATTACAGTGACAGCAGGTCACATTCCACATATTTTTAAAAAGCAAACTATGGTGGAGGCAACAGAGACACAACACAGAGTTCTGGAAAAAAACAAGAACACATTTATATTTTTTATGAAGCAGTAGTACAAGAAACAGCATGTTAACTGCATTCACCAAGCACAACTAAGTTTTCTCTCTGCTTTTTCTTCAAGTCTGATGGTTTAAGCTTGTTATAGTCAAGGTTATAAGACAAACAGGAAGAGAAAGCCTTGCTGATCGATTGGCTGATCAGTGATTGGTACGAATGCTTTAACGAAGCCTCATTGGCTGAGGTCTGTGCACAGTGGCCATGATTGGTCTTTGATCACTACTGGCACTCTGCTTTCCACCACAAATACAGTACAGAGTTTTGGTTTTTTTTTTAAATCGCACCATAAAACAAAGAATAGATGATACAATTAAGGCAAAAATATCACACAAAACAAACCAAACATATATTCTGACATCTGACATCCTTTAGCTGGTTCTGTGCCTTGCAAGACTTTATGCTGCCTTTTCTAGAACCAGTGTAGTCTTCATAGCACCAGTGACATTGTACAGTCATCAGTATTTGAATATAAAGGGTAAATACTTGTGTTTATATATAAATGAAGATTTGTTCATACTTGTGATTTCAGGAAGTCCATTTTACACACATACAATATAGGTGCTTGCATATGACATATACTTAGGATTTGTAGTAGATTGGGAGAGGAGTGAAAAAGTACTTGGGAGTGAAGTGGAATTTTAGGAGTTTAAGGGTGGTAGCCATGGTAACCATGGAGGAAGGAGTCCAGGTGATTTGGCAGTATTAGGGCTGGTTTCTGGCTGCAGACCTGGGCAATAACACAATGTAAAATCAAATCAAAATAAACAGATGTAAGAATGACACACAAAATTACATTACAACTGCAAATGAATTATACTTAGCTCATGGACTGACAGCTGTGTAAATGCTATTTACCAAAGTTACGAGTAGCCTATCCTTTTGTATTTTATATATAGATACAGACACCATAATTACAATACCAAAATATGACTTAAGCAGATTTTGGTTCAGATTCATAAATATCTGTGGCTATTACCACATAAAATTAGTTTGACTTGGTTTACCCATGCTATTTATCAATTTCCTCCCAGTGAGTTTTGCCACATTGCCACTTCCTCCACAGTAATTGCAAGTTTTCATATTTTATATGTTGACACTGTATTTAAGACGCCACTTAGAAAATGACTTAAATTGCCCAACTCTCGCCTAGTTGATTCGTATCCAAAACTGTGGGTTTTTAAAGTGCTTTATCTGCATTTTTGAGGCATCTGGCAGTGACTCTCAGGGTTCATATAACACTCATTAGTTTTCAAGTTGGATTTTGCCAGCACTAAAGACAAGCAGGTTTTTTAGGTCAGTAAAGTCTATTCATGAAAGAACCACTGGGCTTAGTCCGCCTTTAGTCCCTTTTACCTCATTAGCTTTTCTCACTCATCTCTATCTCTATCTTTATTCTCCACATGAAATCTGTCATCCCCATCATGACAGGTTTAGAGCAATGTACTGCGTTTTAAACGTTATTTAATTAGATCATGCTTACCGTGCTTTTGGGGTCTCAGGAAGATTTACAGGAACATTTGCTATAAAACTGATTCTAAAATATTTCAATCATATTTAAATTCAATGTTAAAAATGTTTTTTTTTTTTTTTTTTTTGCTGAAACGGCTTTGCGGCCACAGCGTAATGTATCTGTAAAGATGCAGTAGAATATTTCTGTCCATTTATTTACATATTCTGTTGTCCCGTTTCCCTAGTTTTCTTATACTTTAGTAGCCAGGCTAGTGCCTCAATATTGTATTTGTATTAGTACTCTGTCAGAAAACTCTCCCAAGATTTCAGTTTCCCGCATCTAAATTTTTAACAACCAATTAGCAAACAGAAATTAAAGGCAGAACCAGTAGGTTTAAAGTTTAGACATAGTGCCTACCCACTACAAAGTAGATGTATGCCTGGAAGTGTCTAGACCCTTTGCATAAAAAATAACAACATAAAAGCAAAACATTCTGTAACACTTTCTATTAAGCTTGCATTTATAAAATTCCATAAACACATTTATAAAGGGTTATAATGCCTTCATAAAGCTTACAAATGGTTCAAATAAGTATTCATAACTATTTATACATACCCATGACTGCACTCGTTGGCAGATGAAGCTTTATAACCAAGAATACACTGTCACTTGAAGTTAAAATAGGGCTTATTACGTCATTACTTATAATGCCTTAGGAGTACAGTCATGAGTATGTATAAATAGTTATGGACACTTTATGTATCTTATGAATGTGTTTATAGAGTCCTATGAATACAAGCTACAATAAAGTGTTACCAAACATTCTGTTATCAAATTCCATACAGTCCCTGCAAAGACATTTTTGGACCGCACTGACCTCACAAGCTCAGCAGCCCCCACAGCTCTTTCCACAGCTGCCCCCCATGGAGCCACAGTGGCCACTCAGTGCCGCCACTCCACACCGGGAGAACTGGTCCCGGCACAGGTCAGCTGAACAGAACAACAGAAACCCAATGACAAACCAATGACCGGTGGTA
Source organism: Setipinna tenuifilis (assembly GCA_030347295.1). Taxonomy (NCBI): domain Eukaryota; kingdom Metazoa; phylum Chordata; class Actinopteri; order Clupeiformes; family Engraulidae; genus Setipinna; species Setipinna tenuifilis. Next base: position 32,122,808 of record CM059267.1, on the reverse strand, counting down.
ATAAGTTGTGCTTGTTTCAGTCCTCAATGTGTCCTCAGTGTTTATAACTGGGCCACGTGTCTTATGTGATTGCAGAGGCGGTTCAGAAAGTTAAAGTCCTACCACATATTTATTCCAAACAATTCACTGCATCAGTTGATCCTAATTAGCACATCTCTTTTAATCGGTACATGAGCGACTATAGTAAAATTAACTATGTTATGAGCACTGATAGAAGAATTACATGGTAGAACTTTTATTCTCTAAACTAAAGCTGGGGTTGTTCACCTCTGTGATTGACAGTGGCAAGGTTTGGTATACATCATTAAAGTGTCATGTTTATGAATTACTGCCTCTTCAAAGACATGCAAATAAGTTACCTTTAAGCAGCTCCTCATGAGCACAGACAGTCCTCACACAAATTTCCTTGTTTATCACATACACTCTGCGAAGACTGTGGGGAGACGAATAAAGAAAATAGTACAATAAATACTGTCATAACAATCATTTGTGTGCAAGTACTCATTCAGTAAGTTCAGAAAATGATGATGCTTTATTATAACAATGAAAATTAATATCTCTTTATGATCTAGAAAATTAAGATTCTTTATTGTAATCTATTGAATCTATAAAGCCATTTAGCACCAAAGAAATGTGGTCCTTTAGACCTTTAAAACAGGCACACTATATGTACAAACCTATAATCATGTTCAAAAATCTATAAACAAATCTTAACTTGTAAAGCTATAAATAAACACTGTGCAAGAAAGGCACTGACCTGTAAAAGCACAGGCTGTTGAGGCACTGTTTGCATGGCTGGTGGACTGAGTAGAGTCTGGTGCAGGGGTATTGCTCCTCACGACAGTCTAGAATAGAAAAAAATGCCTTTTATTGTCTCTACACCCATGTACAATGACACTGAAAGCAGGTCCTTTTCTAGTGCAGACATGAATATTTACAAAATAGAATGAAATAAATAATAGTGCAAGAAAAGGATAGACAGTAAATGGGGGTAGGATACACAGTTCTGAGGCACTGCACACATACAAGTTAGGTAGACAGATGCCTCACAATAAATTGCATGTGTGACTTCAAACTTGTAATTGATACACAATACCTGCAATATCAATATATGCATATTTCCATTAATTCCATTATTTCCACTAATAACAAAGAGAGCTTTTCCCTTCTTAAAGGTTTTAATATTTTATCACTGTTCTCTTACCTAGAGGACCTGGTTCGGTTGGCTCAGTCGTAAAATCTGCCCCTGTAGCACAAAATAAACCATAATGATCAGACTTATGTCAGTAAAAAAAACACAGAAAATACATTAAAGAGTGGGCTCAGAATTCAATTCAGTAGACAGGCATAAACCCTCTTGAGAAATCAGAAATGTTCATGATAAATAAACTGTAAACAAACAAAAAAAACAAAACCTTTCCCCAGAACATAAACATTCCCAGGAAGCCCATGTATCTGGGACAGAAATACAGAGCAGTGAGTCATGAGAACATTTAAGAGGAGAAGTGCACAGAAGAGAAAAACAAGCGAACAATGATGCTGACTAATAAGGTGGTCAAGGATGATCCAATCAGAACCTGAGAAGGTGATGCGAAGCCAGGAGGAAGCCAGGAGTGAGTGAGGCTAACTCCAGGTCAGACATGATGGTGAAGTCAAGTCTCAAATGTTGGTATGAAGGTAAAACTGTTCTAAATGTGAAGAACACTAGTGGGACGGAGTGAAGTGAAAAAGCTGTCGAGGAAAGACATAGATGACTGACAATGTAAAGACTGACGGAATGCATAGTGAGAGACAAAAAGAAAGAGATTTGTAGGGACCTGGGAGTGACTGAAGCTAAGTCCAGGACAGATGTGATGGTGAGGTGACACCCCAAATGATGGATAAGGTAGGAAGGTGAAACTGTTTGGTAGGAAGGAACTTCATACATAAGAACATAACTGACTGATGAACTAAGCACCGACTATTGGTGGTCAGCAGATGTGGACAGAGTGGCTTGAAAAAGTAAAAGTTTTCTCATGTTTTTCTTCAGCCTGTGCTCTTAACACAGGTGATTTCACTAATTAACTCCTCTACCTGGCTAAAGGGTTGTGCTAATTAGATATCAGCTGGTTCAGTGAATTGGTTGAAACAAACAGTATGTGACTGACTTTTTCTTTACAAACCCTGGATGTTTGCCTCTGTTGGTGAACTACTAACAAACAGAGATTTGTAAGGACCTGTGAGGGTAGAAGACTGTAAAATGGAACAAAAATAGTAAAAAGCAACCCACCAGATTGTCCTGGCACAACAGCAGGATCCAGGAGAATCTGTTGCTGAGGAGAGGACTCCAAGTCTGTTGGGTCCCCTAGAGACACACCAGAATAGCAACATTAAAGCCCTTCATGCAGGGATGAGGAGACAGCATACATAATCCTGGCTCTGGAATATTACACCTGAACAAGCTTTATAATGCACCTATACTGCCCTACAAAGCCAAAAGGCAGTAACTACATAAACTGAATTTAGACTGGAAATTGACTTTATAGCACATCATTTAGGTTGTGACTAAATCTTGCTTCTTTCTATAAGAAAGTAAATAAAAACATCACCACTATTATACGTACACCATGTTTGACTGGGCAGTATGATCATTTTAAAGGCATTTTTGTCAGTTTAAAAATAGAGCAAGAAGAAAACTAATTTCAATTGAAAACAAAACATGAATCACAGATGGCTAAACATACCATAGTCATAGTCCGCTGTCAAGGGTGGGTTGATGGTGGGGGGTAAACACAAGTTTGATGTTAATTTATCAGTAAATTGACATGTTTAGAAATATGTGGTCTGGGTTACAATGCCTGGAAATGTATACATATGAATGCAGAATAGGCCATAGTTATTATCACCCTAAAATGCACTGATGCCAGTAAGCTATCAGTACCAGTAAGTTGAGCAGGGTATGAAACCTTTAACAAATTAACTTGAACATACTCACTTAGAGGAAAGTAATCCTGAGATTGTCCTGAGACAAACTGAGCAATTACAAAGACTGTTGAGAAAAAGAAGAAAAAAAGATTGATCACACATATCCCCAGAGAGATAAATAAACATGGCCTGAACCAGTGGGAGGCAGCCACATTACAAAAGCAAACCCCATAGCGGGGTTGTGCTTATCATATGTGTGTTGTGTCAGCACTTATCAAGACTCACCAGATATGGTAAGTAGGAGGAGGCTGTTAACTTTCATGGTTGCTCACAAGGAAGAGGTAGCTAGACTGTATATGAAAGAAAGACAGAGAGAAAGAGGGGAGAGGAAACGACACAGAATTGTTATCACTGCTTATGTTATTACCTGTACTTTTTAATGCTTTGGCAATACTGTTATAGTAGTCACGTTAATAAAGCCCATTTAAATTTGAGCGAGAAAAGGTAAGAAGGAGGGAGAGAAAGAAGGGGGGGGGGGGCTTGAATCCTGAAGATCTCCAGAGCCATGATATTTTAATCTGTGGTGTGATTCAGACTGACCACTAATGACAGTAAATCTGCCCCTCTTTCTTTTCCTTTAGACCCACTATTGGCTTCCTCCTCTTCTCCACCACCTTTTTCTTTCCCCCTGCCTCCGCTCCACTGCACTCCTTCTCTGCCCTCCACTGGCCCCCGCGAGGCAGGGGAAAATCCTGACAGCAAGAATGTGGCACGTCTGTCGTTTTTAACAATCCCTCTGTTTTCCTCCTCTTCTCCAGTCCACTGTGAAACGCTCTGCCACTAAACACTAGAGCCACCGACCGACCAGCGCTGCATTCCCCAAGCAGAACCAACACTGCACCCCCTCCCCCTTTCGCCCCCTCTCTCAGCATACTCATATACACACACATTTTCTCTCTCAAACACACACACACACACATCCATAGATTCTGTCTTTCAATTCAATTCATTTAAATTCAATTCAATTTAATTTAGTGCCACCTTCTCTCTCTCTCTCTCTCTCTCTCTCTCTCACTCACTAACACACACACACACACACACACTTAATCTTTCTCTATTTTTTTTACATATATTTTGTGTCTTTTTCTGTCTTTCATGTAGAGAGAGAGAGAGAGAGAGAGAGAGAGAGAGAGAGAGAGAGAGAGAGAGAATCCATCCATCTCTCAGATTGTCTCAAAATGCTCCTCTTACTCTTACCCTGGTGCTGTCATTTAGGCCTACAGTTGATCTCACCCTCTCTGTCTCTCTCCCTACGTCTTTCCTCGAACACATTTCTCAGAATCCCCCCGCCCCACTCGGATTTCTGCTCTGGGTGCCGCGGTGGTCAGGTTGAACGAGTACAGTACTCCGGCATGCCAGAGAGGAAACAATGGATGGCAAGGGGAAGAAAAGAAAAATGAGACAGAAAGATTCATCCCCCAGCTGTCCTACTTCACATTAACTTCTGTACAGCTCACCCGCAGTCCCCTATTCATTTCAAATGTCACGGAGCTATTGCTATTGCTAAACGACTCTGTCTAGTAAAGTTTGAGATGATGTGCGCGTGCAGGAAGCCTTACGAAAGTTAACAGCATAACTGGGACAACGTGGATTTATGGTATTGAGTAGCATGATGCCTTCATGTGCTTGTGTGTCACCAGGATTAGTATGTGTGAGTGAGCTTAGACATTCCTCTAGTGCATCACAGTGGCTATCGGAAACCATATGTTTTCACAGCACACATCTGGGAACAATTAAGCCCCCTTCTCTCGCTCTCCCTCTCTCTCCATCTCTCTGTCTAAACCCCCATTCTGTGTCTGCTCTGTGCAGACTTCCTTGACCCCTCCCCCCAGAGCTTGCCTGGGGACCTGGGCACTCAGCCACCATGAAAGGGGAGAACCCCAGTTCTCTCTTCCTTCCTTGCAGAACCCTTTTCGATCTTCCCCTGGTCACACCAAAGACAATCACGCATAGAGCAAAAGATGAACTGGAAATAGTCTCTGTAAGTGAGATCCTCATCTGCCCCATCGTGCCACTGTCCCGCAGCCTCCATAATCATTTAACTCTCTTAAGTTCCAGTCATTCCTTGCCCCCACCCACCCTCTCCAACCTCAAAGACTCCTAAATGCATCAATGTTGCGCCCCCTCTTTTCCATTGTATTGCTATTGCCACTAGTATCTGATCCCACCCCCTGATGTCTAACAACATCCCCTTGGCCGTGCTGTAAGGGGGAAAATATACACAGAACCTTACATCAACTCCAAAACGTAGGGTTGACCTATCTGTTTACATACCATGCACACCTATGTAGGCTATAGAAGTGATATTTAGTGGTAAGTATATTCCTTTGCTGGATAAAACAGTTTAACGACTTAACTGTATAATTTTCACCTACAGGTTAGACTCTTAGCTGACACTAGAGCATACTAATCGTGCAGCAAAAAGTGCATAATAAAGGACAGCATTGTAAACTTGCTGAAAATCATGCGACCACCTTGCACGCACAAGTGGTTAGGTTACTACTGTCATGACAATGTAATGGACTAATAGAAAATGGTCATTTATTGTATTTTTAAAATAAGATCTCATTTAATACCTTATCGAGACAGGGAGAATGTGTTTACTTTAACAGTAATGCATGCATGCAATAACTTCAAAAGTACTTACCTCCGGTAAACTCTGAAGCGGTCCTCAACTCTGCGCTGCTCTGATGCACCGTTTGACCGTGCGCCACATCCCACTGCCCCACCTACAGGCTCCCCCTCCCGCCCCAGGACAGCGGGGCCTGACGCCAATCACACACACAGTTCACTACCGCATTTTCTCTTAATTTGCTTAGTCGATGGTATAACCACTACTTACATCGTTACTGCGCAAGGGCGGATGTACAGTTCACTTTCTTTTACTGGCGTGGATTTGAGTAGGAACTGCTAATATTACAATTATCTTGATTCATGATTCTTATGGCAGTTTAGATTTGCATGAGGAAGAGTGTTCGTCACCACATCAATTATGCCCATATGGCCATTATGGGTGTAAGATCACCTGCTGTGAACCATTTGTTGACTGACATCTGTCTCGTTAAGGTTCACGTGTAAAGGAAATGACTGATGCGTCCTTTTGATGTGTCTGGGCTACATGCCTCATTCAACCCACCATCCGAATGGCTGTCGAACAATTAGTACAAGCATTTAAGCTTTAAACAAATTGAAATCATTTGCATGTTAATGGAGGCGGCAGCATTAACTACGTCAATACGTTCATGCATAAGTAGACTTTCTAAAAAGTTTACAGTTTTACAAATGAATAAAGTACGCCTCGCAATCTGGTCAGAGTCAGGAGATTGCAGAAGAGGTCATGGTTCTTATTCCAGTCAAAGGTGTGGCCTTTGGCTCAAACCACTAAATTCAGCCCAGACTGCCCATCGCGCCTTTACTCCACAGTAAAAACGTGACAGTCACTTGCCAGTTGCCACTCGACCGCAATAATAGTCGGCGTCACAGGGATCTCTAGCGGTGTGTACGGGACATTGCAATCTTGGAAATGAAGATACTGAGGATAACATAAGTTCCTTTGATAAATATGAACTTTATTTGCGGAAAATATGGAATACTGGACATGAAGACTGATCAAAACTATTGGCCGCCACTCAACTCCCTATGTATTTATGGTCATAAATTACTTCTGGTCATTTAACAAAAATATAATTACATCAGGTATACAATTTGCTTAAGCAGCTGAAAGAACCTCAGAGATATGAGAAAGGTTACTAGTAGATACACATAAAGTAAGTCCTCTTGGGTGGAAGACCATGATATCTTCTGTAATCTGTGTGTAGTTCACTATGTCACGCTCTGACACGCTCTGACACACACACACACACACACACACACACACACACACACACACATCCCTACAACAGGCTGTACAAACAAGGGAATGCAAAAACACTACTTTAGCCTGTCCATCTTTTTTATTAGGCACCAACACACATTAACACACTCTTTCATGTGTTCTCTCTCTCTCTCTCTCTCTCTCACTCACAAATACACACACACACACACACACTCACTCACTCACACCTCTCTCTGACACACATACTCACTCTCTCTCTCACGCAAAGGGTCATCCTTGTGCGTAAAAAGGGGTAGATTTCCCTTAAAAACTGTGGGTCACTTGTACTGGAGTGTTTCTCCGAGAGTGGTGAGCTCATTGGTAGGGGTCTCTGAGTATGATTATTACTGTACACTGTGGGAGGTGACGGGTTGGGGGTGGTGCAGGTGTGGGCCGAGCCAGTCTTCACGCCATGGCCGTTTTCTTCTCCTTGTACGTTGCCATCATCTTTTTAATCTCGGCGATGGCCTTCCCTGGGTTCAGCCCCTGTGACAGAGCAAAGAGCAGTAAGCCCAACTTACAACGTACAATCCAAACTAGCATAGCCGTAGCCACAAGTGTGATGCGGTGGGCCTGTGTCCACCCACTTGTCAATCAGGCCCACCCAATCAGTGCACCTTAACATGGCAGCCTATCCGCCATTGGTGTGGGTGGGTGTGAATGGGTGAAATTAAGGCATTACACTGTGAAGCGCTTCGACTACTCTCGGCTGAGTGGAAAACTGCTATATATATATAATGCAGTCAATTTACTATTTACTGCTGATCATGATAATAATAATGTGATCTGTGTCTTGTAGGGCAGCATTTTATGTGGTGCTGTGGTACGGTAAGGGAGAATGTGGCAAATGATGATTAACATAACATGGAGCAGAACAGAAAAGAGTTTCCTTTTGTTTCACCAGGGTCTGGTGTATACACATGTTGTCAGACTTTCAGGGCGTTTTGCAGTATTCAAATGTTAAAAGGAGTTAACATAAAAAAAAAAAGCTTCCTAAACTTCTTTAGAGAGTCGATGGAAAAAGCTTCACAGCAATCCAACAGCTCTGATTGTGGAAAATGCACACACTGGGGAAATATTCCCATGTCAGTAGCATAATAAGCATCAGCTTTTCATCTTCTTAACTAATGACACTAGAAAGAGTGGAAAAGTGAATTGCTTTTCCAGTTGTAACTGTGCAAATGCACCACGACAGGGCATCCTGTAATTATGATAAAGTATACATTATTAAACTTATTACACATCTTTAGAAAGAGATCACTGGCAAAAGATAAAATTACAACAATTTGAAGTGGAACACGTTTTTCCATCTTGGGCAGAGAAAATAGCCAAGAGGCGTAAGGCAGTCCTAACTAATAGCCAACCGTAAAATGATAAATGATATGCAACTTAATATGGAGCATGCTGAGCAAAGAGTTTAAAGTCAGCTTCAAAAAATAGAAGCCCTGCCATCATGTATTTTCTCTTTGTTGTGAGTTCAACACAGGTGATTGTATGAATTAGCTGATCTACAGGTCTGATGGTGTGTCTGCTCATTATGATCAGCTGGTTCAGAAAATGTCTGGATTAAATAGGTGGCAAGGTTTTTTTACTTTCTGAAGCTGAGATCTCCATCTCTGGTAAAAAAAAAAAAAAAGATCATACATTGTCTCTATTGGCCTCCACTGATGAGGACTGTACTCAAATTACGTCAAAAAAAAACATGAAAACATGAAACAAACTGAACTTGTTTTATTCATGTTAAAATGACAATAAGACATTCTATTGGGATTTGATTTTATTCTATATAGTTGGCTGATGTGAATGAGGTGTACCTTGGGGCAGGTTTTGGTGCAGTTCATGATAGTGTGGCAGCGGTAGAGTGAGAATGGGTCCTGCAGCTTGGACAGACGCTCCTCTGTGAACTCGTCCCGAGAGTCGATCATCCAGCGGTACGCCTGATCAACACAGAGGTCAAAAGTAAAAAAACCTGACCTTTGGACTTCTCATGCATGGGTCTTATACACACTGACTCAGCACAACCCACGTACACTCTAGACTTTATTCTTATGTCTGTGCAATGTCCCTGGCGTTGTTTAGTAGTGTCTCTGTATTGTATTTTTAAAAATTAAGGAACACAAACAATGAAACGTTATGTTGTGCCAATCAATAAAAGAGCAAAAAAGGATTTGAAGTCTGCAGACCCATTTTCTTTAAATGTTCATGTTCACACGTTACACTATACACACACAGGTTGTCTGAGAAAGATAGGCACCTGCATGAGCACGGCGGGTCCCAGGTATTTATCTCCGTTCCACCAGTAGCTGGGACAGCTGGTGCTGCAGCATGCGCACAGGATACACTCGTACAGCCCGTCCTGCAAAGGCACAAGGAGCAGACAGAGCAGGTCAAGACATTGCTGTCCTACAAAGTCAAAGTGCAGTAACTCCTTGAACATATAAACTGAGAAAAATGATTTTTACATTGCCATACTGCCCAGTCAAACATGGTCTTTGTATAATGGTGGTCAGTAGCGGTTTTAGGCACGGGCGAGAGGTGGTCTCGCCCGGGGCGTAAAACACTATAGAACCGCCACTGATAGTGGTGATGCTTTTATGAACTTATCTAATAGTAAGAGGCAAGATATTTAGTCACAAGACAAAGGGGGTGTCAAAGTCAATTTCAATCAATCAAGTCAATTTGACAAAATATGTAGTTACTGCCTTTTGACTTTGTAGGGCAGAGGAGGCAAACAATAACCCAATCGTGCTGCTACTAGGGCCAATTTTTAGGCCAGGCTACAAATGTAGCTTGACAAATATGCATAGAGGAAACAGCATTTCTGTGATCAGGGGGTTGTAGAGCTTCTAGAGCTCCATCAAAAACCTGAAATGGGCCAGAGGCTGTCTTGTACTCTGATTGAACTGCAACTCAAGTTTAATACACGCTGGCCTAGAAACCACTTGTGTTTTATTGATTCTGACATTTTCTGTCGCTAATGCAGAACTATTGACTCTGTGCCACAATGCCTGTACATTTTTTAATTTTTGGGCAAGTGATACTTGCAAACTGGACTATAACTGTCCTTTATATATAACAGGAGCGTTATAGCTACCAGTTTCTGCCGGTCCTCTACTGTCTGCAGATACTGGTCCTTGCCCTGCTGGCTCTCATCCTTCTTCTTCAGGTAGGGCTCGATGGACTTGTACTGGGCGTAAAAGTTACTCATGTCCTAAACAGAGGAGGCAGAGAGGTCAGAAAGAAAGAGACAGAGATAGAGAGACAGACAAAGAGACAGGGATAGAGAGACAGTGACATAGAGAGAGAGTGAGTAAGTAAGCGAGAGATAGAGAAAGAGACACTTTATTATCTTTTTCAGTAATTTGCTTTGCTTTCTCAACAATGAGCACATCAAGTTCTATAATTCAAAATCAACAGCTCTTGATACTCACGGGAACCAGATCTTTGACGACATACATGTGTGGCAGGGGGTAGATCTTGCTGACTTTGCTGGTGTTTGTGTCGATCTTGTTTAGGCACGCAAGGGTATTGCCTCCGTTGATGTTCATCGCACAGGAGCCGCAGATACCTGCAGGGCCATTCAGAGAGGACAGTGAGTGACTGAGCAGACTCGGGGGGGGGGGGGATTCACAAGGAGGCTTTGTCGAGCCTGAACAGAGTTTTGAGTGTGGTGCTATTGTGACACATTGGTGACTGGACAAAGTGGCCGTGGTGTAGCAACACTCAGGAAATTGGGCTCGTTTGACTTTGCTGCCTGGATCTCTGGCTTGCTCAAAATAGCGGCAAACTAGAATTTTTTGCGGTGTACAGTCATCAAAATTGGAAAGCACCTGGCTTACGTTGTTTACGTTCCTGCAAGGTTTTATTACTGGACATTTGAAAAAGATCATGCCAACTACTTTCTGATTTCTCTGCAAATGTTGTTTGATGTCATAAAGCCAGCCAGACCAACAGCCAAATGACCTTCTCCTCTGGGTAAAACTAAATTCAGCTTTGCCATAACATCTGGTCTGGAAGGCAGCTGCTAGTTTGACTTGTTTGTGTGGTCATGACTCATTGCACATGTGCACTTTCTCCCCCATCTCCTCCTCTGTGGTGACGACTGTATCTTAGGTCTGTGTAACCTTACTTCTTTGGTTGGAAATGCCCTGTTCTTTCTTTGTCTTAACCTAAACCATTTGGCCTTCTACACTTTGATTTTTTAGAAGTGCTTTGAAATTCACAGCAAGTAATCATAAAATGGCCCCAATATGTCACCATACGTTAAGGAAACATTACATTTAACTACTGATCTCAATGACAACAATAGTACAGCCAGAATATTCCCATTCTTACACTTAATTCACAGCCAACAAATTCTTGTCACAATCCCACAATCCTATACAGCACATTCAATCTACTTCAATAGTAATGTGACAGCTATTATATATATATATATATATATAAAAAGCCTTTCACCTTCAGACATCTTATAATATCGTAAGTACACAGCCCCACTCTACTCCCATTTAGTCAGACCACTGTGCTAGTCTGCACTGGCCATCTCCTCACCCTCTCTGCAGGAGCGCCTGAAGGTCAGCGTGGAGTCCATCTCGTTCTTAATTTTAATCAGGGCGTCCAGCACCATGGGGCCACATCTGTAGAACAAGAGCAACACAGATAAGCCACAATCTTTTACTGTGTCTCACATATTAAAATGTAATGTTTCCTTGATATCCACCTTGATAACAGCATGGAAAGCTTTTATATGAGGTTTAAAATACACTTTCCGTGTTGATGCGTTGCATACAAAGTTTTCAGTACTTTATCACTGTAAAACTATTTCAGTGTTTCCTTAGTTATTACCATAGTTTCTTTAATTTCCTCAATTGTGAAAAAATTATTGTTTACAGTGCAAAATCACCATGTGGAATGGTCTTAATACACATCACAAACAATAAAACAAACAACATTTTAAGATAGAACTCATGGCAGCACAAGGCAACTCAAAACCAGTTCCATGTTCACTCTGTTCTGACCCTGTCAGTGCACTTATATGATACCCCAAATAGGATGTGATGTTTGCTCTAGCTGCTACTGAAGCCGAGCAATGGCCACAACACTGACCAAGACAGCTGAGGTGTCTAACCTTGCCTGACCTTCTGTTGATGACCAGCGGCTTGGATTACGCATGTGTGACACATACAAATCATTCTGTGATGGTAGCACCCAGGCTTTTTCGCCCTAGAGTCTTAGCAGTATGTGGGGAGGGACTGGTAGAGTGACTCCAGGTCAGATGACCTGATTAGCACTGGCGTAGTACTAGCGTCCTTAAACCTCTTTGATGATCCCTTTGACATCACCAAGAGGAACATCCTCTTCCCCCTGCAAAGTTTAAGCTGTCCCTTACCTTAGTGTGCTGGAGCTGAGCTCTTTCTTGGGTGAAAGAAGACGCTGCTGCTAAATGACCTACCACTGAATAGTTCAGTAACTATAAAGCTGTGTTTTCTGTAAATAAAATGCCCAATTTCTGTATTCATATACCTCATACTGTCCTGTATTCCGAATTTACATGTATTTCTCTCCCTCAGTAAACACGGTTTACAGCTGTGAAAGGCCTTTAAGTGTTGTAGGCCCTCTGTTAGAATAGCCACAGCATGACAGGATCTTTTGTGTAGCATAATGGTATTCAATCTACAGAATATACTGCTTTGTGTAGCATAAAGCTATACAGTCTACAGAATACAGGTGCTGGTCATAAAATTAGAATATCGTGAAAAAGTTAATTTTAGTAATTTCATTCAACAGTGTAACTTGCATTTTTACACAGATTGACATATTTCAAGTGTTTATTTATTTTTAAATATTGATGATTATAACTGACAACTAATGAAAACCCCTAAATTGAGTATCTCAGAAAATTAGAATATTGTGAAAAGGTTCAATATTGAAGACCCTTAGTGGCAGATTCTAATCAGCTAATTAACTCAAAACACCTGCAAAGGCCTTTAAATGGTCTCTCAGTCTAATTATGTAGGCTACACCATCATGGGGAAGACTGCTGACCTGACAGTTGTCTAAAAGATGACTACTGACACCTTGTACAAGGAGGGCAAGACACAAAAGGTCATTGCTAGAGAGGCTGGCTGTTCACAGAGCTGTGTGTCCAAGCACATTAATAAAGAGGTGAAGGGAATGAAAAGATGTGGTAGAAAAAAGGTGTACAAGCAATAGCGATAACCGCACCCTGGAGAGGATTAGGAAACAAAACCCATTCAAAAATGTGGGGAAGACTCACAAAGAGTGGACTGCAGCTGGAGTCAGTGCTTCCAGAAACACCATACACGAATGTATACAAGACATGGGTTTAGCTGTCGCATTCCTTGTGTTAAGCCAGTCTTGAACAAGAAAAAGCGTCAGAAGCGTCTGGCCTGGGCTAAACACAAAAAGGACTACACTGCACTGAAAGTACATTTTGCATGTCCTTTGGAAATCAAAGTCCCAGAGTCTGGAGGAACTGAGGACAGGCACAGAATCTATGTTGCTTGAGGTCGAGTGTAAATTTTCCACAGTCAGTGATGGTTTGGTGTGCCATGTCATCTCCTGGTGTTGGTCTACTGTGTTTTCTTAAATCCAACGTCAATTCAGCCATCTACCAGGAAGTTTTAGAGCTCTTCATACTTTCTGCATACTTTATGGAGATGCAGACTTCATTTCCCAAAAGGACTTGGCACCTGCACACAGTACCAAAGCTGCCAGTACCTGGTTTAGGGACCATGGTATCCCTGTTCTTCATTGGCCAGCAAACTCACCTGACTTTAACCCATAGAAAATATATGTGGCATTGTGAAGAGGAAGATGCGATATTCCAGACCTAACAATGCAGAAGAGCTGAAGGCCACTAACAGAGCAACCTGGGCTCTCATAACACCTGAGCAGTGCCAAAGACTGATCGACTCCATTCCACTGTGCATTGCTGCAGTAATTCAGGCAAAAGGAGCCCCGACTAATTACTGAGTACTGTACATGCTCATACTTTTCATGTTTATACTTTTCAATTGCCCAACATTTCTAAAAATGTTTTTTGTATACTGAAGATGCTGAATGTGGAATTTTTAGTTGTTACCAGTTATAATCATCAAAACTAAAGTAATAAACATTTGAAATATGCCAGTCTGTGTGTAATTAATGAATATAATATACAAGTCTCACTTTTTGAATGGAATTACTGATATAAAGCACCTGCATACTGTTTTTTCTCTTGCAATTTTTGCCACTGGAATCTAGCTGTGTCAAATAGACCTGCATCTCACATTCACTGGCTGCCTGGTGTCATGGCCCAAATTCATGTCAAACCACCTTCTGAGGAGGACCTAACTGCTCCTGGAAAATCAACAAATTACGGTAAAGGAACACTCTCTGACTCTATTCTACACTTATCAAAATGTCTGTAGCCGTTTCTCAAGGCATACATGACTGTTATCCCATTAAATCTGACTTGTAACAACAACAACTATAATTACAACACAAATTAATGGACTATCACAACTTTTTACAACACTAAGTGTATTAATTAAAAACATTCTCTTATTATTCAAACGTTTGATAAATCATGTTTCCATGTTTAAATAATATGGTTATTAAATAAACCTGACAGCTAGCTGGCCCACATAAAGAGAAGCAGATGACATCAATGACGTGGCATTAATTTTAACAAAGCACCCTCCATTATCTTTGACAACAGGACCAAATATTAAACCAAATGTTTCCTTTGTGGGCTAATGCTATCGCATACTGCATGAAGAGAGAAATAATGTCAGAAGAGACAACATTTCTGTTGGTTTCAGTGTTGCTGAGCTTGTCGTGTACATAAAAAAACCCTAGTGACACACACTGTCACCTACTCTGACTGGACAGCAACTTAAAGCCTGTGGCTTTATTCCTCAGGTAAATCAAAGACATGGGATTTTATAAGGAAATGTACCATACTCTGAGTTACTCTATATGGGCCAGTGAGTAAACCACATGTCTGAAATAACTCTCAGCACAATAAAACTGTGCTGTTTTAAGCTGCACTCACTGGTTTAGGTCAATCTCATAGGTCTGCATGCGGGGCTTGTCTCCGGGAGTATCAGGGTCCCAACGGTAGATCTGGAACTTCTTGATCCGGGGCTGAGCTTTGGGAGCTGCAGCAGTCTGGGCATGACGGATCGCCTGTCCAACAAAAAAAAGAAACAAACAAACAGTATTACAGTGATGGGGGGGTAAAAACTCTTTACAGTTTAAAAGGTTGCGGCTCTGATTATGAATATGTAACCACCACTGCCATAGCACTCTGATGGAGAAAGCACAACCTAAAAGATATTTTAAATGCTTATTTTTTCTCAACATTTGTTTGTCTTCGATAAGAACATATCTCTTTGAAATAAGAGAAATGCCAAACATAGAAGCATAATTCAAGGTGTGCTGACAAGTATTTACATCTATAATAAACAGGCAATATATGATCTCAAATGTCACACATCTCCACAAGTACGCCATCTGCCGACGCAAACGTTGTAATTGCACAGTTAAACGTTACATCGCCTAGCTTTAAGAGTTACTTAACCTACACCAAGGAGGCACAAACAACTATTCAGCGATAGAGTGGAATGAGTTAGCTTTAAAATCGGGATATAACTTTTCTTCTTTCGGGTCGCGTAACCAACAAGCTAATGTTGCAAACCATTTCTCCAAAACGTCATTTCAAACCTCTGGTTAACCCAGTTATCAGCTGTTTCCTCACAAGTTACAGCTTCCTTAAAATACGTAAATAAGTGAATGACCTTCCTCAATTACCTTGTGAAAGAATGGCTTCCATCTAAGTACTTAAAATGTTACAATGTGCATTATTTTACTTTTCTAGCCTAGCTATTCTTACGGCTACCACAGTGGTTAGCTAAAATTAGTAACCAAAGAGGAGGCAAGAGACAGCAATGATGCATCAGGGTGTTGAAAATAAAACCATTTAAGTTTCTCCACAAATAGATTCGTTTATGATTAATGATACTCGCAACAGGCAACTCACTATGTAGCTAAATTATACAGTCAATTTAGCACCTGAAACAACTTAGCAAATCAACATCAGTGGCTTTCTCAACAGTCAAGTTATCATTATTTTTTACATAATTCCTCTGGTTGCTATGTTAACCTCCAATCAACACATACTGCGAAAAGTTAGGTGAAACTTCCTAACGTCCTACTATTAACCTCTTCAAAGTTATCTGAACCTGAACCTCAGCTTCCTAACCCTTAACCCCATTTGATGACAGATTGTTAGCTAACATTTGCTATGCTGACTAGCCTAACAACGACCTAGCAAGCACAATAACTAGCTAACCTCACTTTAACTGCTCTGATGAACTGATAAACAAACCCGATCGGTTTACATTCTGTCATCGCACAAATGTTAGACTTACCACGATTCCAGCAACAGGGCGAAGTGCCGTGGCACCGCAACGACTCAAGGAGAAACAGACGACAGACATCTTGAGCTACGGGAGAGCTGACCTTACCGGGGACTTCACTGCCCGAGTGTGCTGCAATCCCACAATGCACCGGCGCAGCTCAACCCCCGGCAGCGCCCCTCTACGTCATGCAAAGGTATGTTCAAGACAGTATCACTAAGCGCATCAGCGCAAATTTGATTCTTCTGCACTCTTGCCAGTAGTAAAAACAGCACTAAACCTGAAACAAATGTCTATTATTAAAACATGTCAAATAACTAAACAATACCAAAATTGCACTAACTTTACGTACACACCGAAAGCGACCAAAGCGATCGCAGCAACAGAATGCATTATTTCTCTATGAAGAGACAGCGAATTCAGCGAATAGACTGAAGCTTCTTGGGCGACTACAGCAAAGAGGAGAAGTTAAAATCCAGTTTACTTTATGGTAATGAGGTATGCTGGGGTTCAGCAATAACCAACTGCAATTAGATTTACCATCGTCCCACGTTGATAAGTTAAATCAAACATTCCAATGTCACATAATGAGCATACAAAGCAAATTCAAAATTTATTTACAGCAAAACTTCTTCGCTTTGGTTGCTTTTGGTGTGTACGTACAGTAAGATGGAGCCCAGATAATATACAGATGGTGGAGGTAATCTTAAAGATCGTAAATGTCTTGAAGTGTAAAAGTGCATTAATTTGTTCATGTTGACTAGTGTCCCAAAATGGTAAATTTCCAGATTACAATGAGTAAAAGCAGAGAGTGTTGAGTGAGAATCTATAAGATCTTTAGTAAAAGGGACTGTGGTTCACTGCGCAGGCCTGAAGTTAGCGAACAGAGCCCACGTATGTCACAGGCTTGCGAATGACGTTGCACCCATGCGTTGCACAGAGAGGAAAACAGTCCATGCTGTAGGATTTAAGGTCACCGTGAACAATCGTCATTTGGTGGTATTTTTAAGGTTTTTACACCGCAATTAGCAGCATGGTGTTTTTGACATTCCCATGTTTAATAAGGAACCGTGGTCCCGACCGGTATTGGAGAATACAAGAGGTTTTGAAGAATGCCCGGGTAAGGTTTCATTCTGCTAGATCTTAGCATAGCATAACATACCACATCCCAGGCAGCCTTTCGCAGAAAAGGTTAGTGGCCATGAGGGAAAAGTGCAGGTGCAGGCAAGTTTAAAAGAGCTGTGGTCACCACCAACGTTTAGTATTTGCAGAACATTACCTGGTCATCGATAACGTTGTGGGATAAATGTTGGGTAGCTAACGGCTATGCTAGAACAAGGTTCATGCTAGAACAAGGTACTAAACTTCATGTGTTGTGTCAAATTGCAGTTTATAGTAACGTCAGTTTTCTTTTTGCGATATCGTAATAAAGTGAATTCTCATCTAAATTTTACATATCTTCACTTCTATTGTCAGAATAAACATTTCAGATCCACCTTTCATCCATAATCTATCCAAATATCAACTATTGCAATTTCATATCTTTACTATATGTAATTCCTCCTGGTACAAATGATATCCACTTTACCATGGCTCTCGGTTTCAGATAATCGCGTTGTCATTCTTCCTGTGCACAAGTGTCAATTCAGATATTATTTGCATTAATATTATAGTACTTTTTATAGAATATTTCCTTATTCTTGTACTGTTCAAGTTCATTAGCCCTAAGCCTTAGCAACCTGTTATATTGTTGAACATTAGGTAGGCGTAGAGATTAATGTCCTTGAGATAGCCCACAGTACATACGTGCTAATGATACATTCACCCTTCACATAAAATGGCCTAATCACCTCCTTTTTATAGTGGACTTTGCTGTGGACACCTGTGCCATTACCGTACTTGAGGTTAGCAAACACTGTAATAGGAATAGTTATTCATTGGCAGATCACCACTGCAAGACTATTAGCTTGGGAGTAAAGTAAATTGTAAATTGGGAGGACAGAAGTTGACGAGAGGACATTTGACATTGCTAACTGTGGGTCTGAGGAATTGCACTTTATCGAACAAGTCACATCTTCCACACGTTAACTGGTGTGTTTTTTGTACCTCCTATTACCAGAAACACAGAATGTGTACACTATACACATTGACCATAAAAGCAACTCACTCTTCAGTGCCAACACGTATGTGGGATATTTACAACATAGAATAAATAAATAAGTAAGTAAGTATTAGTGTAAGACATAAAAATGGCTTTTGGGGGAAAAAAAAACTGTTCTTGAGTCTGATGGTCCTTGCTTTGGTACACCTGTAGCGCCTTCCTGAGGGCAACAGGTCAAACAGTTCAGAGCCAGAGTGGGAGCCGTCTTTGATAATGTTCTTAGCTCTGCTGCTACTGTACCATACTTTGATACAGTACGTCAACAGGCTCCCAATGCAAATGCGGTCAGCAGCAGGCTGGGGTCCAGGTCGTACTTCCTCAGGAAGTGTAGTTGCTGCCCAGCTTTTTTGGTGATTGTTGCAATGTTCTCAGTTCAGGACATGGCATCAGAGATGATATAGCACAGTTCATACATACAAGATGCAGCTCAAAGTGCTTTACAGTTTGGCAAAGTCACAACAAGACAACATTTCTTGCAGTCCAATGGCATCGGAGCAATTGAACACAATAATGAAATGGCGCAGTGACATAATGACGCAATGACCTGTTAATGTGGGATCTTGCATGACACAACGATGCAATGTCACAACAACGGAATGCCCCGTTGATGCGGGCTCTTGCGCGACACAACAATGCAATGTCACAACAACGCATTGCCCCGTTGATGCGGGCTCTTGCGCGACACAACAACGCAATGCCCCGTTGATGCGGGCTCTTGCGTGAATATGGGTAAAAAGCATTTGTTGCATCTTGGTGCTGCAGGGAAGGTCGTTCAGGCGCTGTTGACAGTTCCTGCTTGTGTCCGTAGAGGCGACATTGCATGTGGTTTGTATAAATAAAATGGGAAAAAAAGGAAGAAACCTCAGGCAGACAGGTGACTGCTGTCAGACTGGTCATGGGGTGGAACAGTTAATGTGGCTGTTGTAGGTCTGTTTGGGTGAAGGGGGAAAGGTGGACTTTGGAAGGGGGTGAGGGGTCCGTTGCGTGATGCGTTGTGGTAGAGCGTTCAATCTCCTTGGGCCGTAGTACGAGAAGGCTGCTTCCCCGATCCTTTTGGGTGGAGTTTCTGGGACCCTCAGGAGGCCAGCTTCGGCAGATCTGAGGGCTCAGGCAGGAATATAAACAGATAGTGTATCAGTGATATCGCAGGGGGCAAGACCCTTTATAGCCTTAAATACTTGTAGGAGTATTTTAAATTCAATAATGTAGGATCTATAGATCTGCTTTTACCTAATCGTTAACGTCCAATCTTGATGTATGCAATGCACCAGATTATGAAGGAGGTTACAAAGCTTTCGGGAAACTAACGGACTAACAACTAATGGACCAAGCTGGAAGATTAAACTTTTCTCGAACCCCATGGGGAGTAGGGCCACAACGTCTCTTCCACAAAAAAAAGTCCTTAAACATTCTTCTTGTAGTGGAGCTGTTAAGGCCCTAGATGCATACAAATTGTGCACAAAATGATAAAAGCATTTAGGATGTGGAGGCATTTTAAGTTTGAGGTTGGAGGTCACTGTTAATTACATTGTGCAGTATGTCAAATACAACAGCGTTTTCAGTTCTATTGTATATTACCAACCTGGTATATTACCACTACAGTTGATACACTTCACTTGGGTGAAAAGATGTTTCCTTGCCTCATTGACACCTACGCATGCACTTGTTCTGTTATAAATCCACATCCACATTTCTTTAAAGTTGACTTTCTGAAATACAGCTACCGCCAAGATGACCACATCTGAATCTGCTGTTCTAACTAGCACCTTCCTCAGTCCCTTGTTAGCAGCATCTGACATATGAAGGAATAGCCGCGTATCAGCCTCTTTTTGAGTGCATGGAACTAAAAGACTTGCATCACAGTCACCAGGACAGCTGAGGACAGTGGCATAGATTTCTTTGTCAGGAGCTAATGTTATGTTAACTACTTGAAGAGAAAGAAAGCGGAACAAGTTTGCTTTATTTTCTTTGACGGAAGAAATCTTTCCAGTTCCTTGGTATTAGTGTGCCTGGTTCAATTCTGCTTCGGGTCCCCTTTCCCCTCATCTGTCGGGTTATATCTTTCAAGCCGGTAAACGTCCCAAACAATGTCAACGCGTTTTGTAGAATGTTTGGAATGTTTAGGAATGTTTTAACAGTACCTGGTTTCAACATGTGTACAGCTGCAGCACCATCAATAACTATAGCGTCTACATGACTAATAGTTGTTCCTAACACACCATCATCCACAAAAGTAAGACAGTGCACAAGATCAGATTTTGTACACTTTCTCAGTGTGCCACCTTGAGATAAGGATGGCAGCACTGGCTTGTTCTCATGGCTGAAGAAGTTATCCAGATCACCATGTCTTGTTTGACATGATATGTAAAGATGGGAAAAGAGGCTACAATCACTCTTCAGTTAAGCAAGTTGAAACTTGTGCTTTGACTAAATCTTTACAGGTGGAGATCTAAATAATGGAAGTTTGTTTTTAGAGATTGTCTGGAGTAGTACATTAAATCAGATGCTCCTTCTTGAACTGCTCGCTACCCAAGGCCTCAATTAAAAATGAGTACACCCCACAACAAAAGCTACTAGATTTAGTACTTTGTATGGCCTCCATTATTTTTAATGACAGCTTCAAGTCTCCTGGGCATGGAATGCACAAGTTGGCAACATTTGGCAACATCAATCTTTTTCCATTCTTCAACAATGACCTCTTTCATAGATTGAATGTTGGATGGAGAGTCATGCTTAACCTGTCTCTTTAGAATTCTCCGAAGATGTTAAATTGGGTTCAGATCAGGTGACATACTTGGCCACAGAATCACTCTCAACATGTTCCTTTTCAGAAAGCCAGCAGTGGCTTTAGATGTGTGCTTAGGATCATTGTTGTGTTGGAAAAGGGCACGACGACCAAGGGCAAGAAGTGATGGAAGCATCTTAGTTTTCAGTATAGAACAGTACATTTATGAATTCATGATATCAATAAAATGCAGCAAAAGCAATAGCATTCCCACAACATCTTGAATAATTTGTGCCTTCCTTGCCTCCCTATCAAAGGGCATGTAGTGTGTAGTAATGCCAAACAGTGGCCAGTAGGCTTGGACTTATAGCCTGAATGTAACCTATTCCATTGCAGGTTTAGATCACATGTGTCACTATGGCAACTACTCTAATGGTTGACCCAAAGACGTTAGCAGATTGTTTAGCCTAATAATAAATTACTTGGAGTTCAACATTGATTTGGTCTTCCATATTGCAAAGAGATGGATTTTTTGCTGCCTTGCTTGCATAATTGTTTGCAGAGGGCAGAGATCAAGACCCCCTTTTCCTGCTTATGAAGCAGGTGAAAAGTCAAGATTGCAATTCCTTTGTTTGTCTCACCTGTATAGAAAACAACAGCCTCTTCAATCAGTTTATCATAGTGAGATTCAATTTATTTTAAAATGTCAGTTGTTATATCATTGTATTATTATATTAATACAGTTATATAATTATTTATACACTACATTAATAATATTAATACATGACATTAATGTTATAATTAATAATTCAATAATAATGGGTAATTATCCCAAAAAACATTGAAGACGTACTATAACAGCTATGTCTTAGGTAGATAATTCAGTAAATATTTACACACCTTCTCTGTTGATGTTTTTATTCCAGCATTTCAGAGGCAGGAAGAACAGATGTTACACGTTGGCTGTGCGCGCTGTAAGAAGGGCCTTTGTCTATGCCACCAAAGGCCGACATTTGAAGAAGCGAGACATGCGATCGGTATATTAATTTCTTGATGCTCCCCAACATTGAGTCTGTGTAATGTGAAATTCTGTGATTAAGTATATGAAATGTTCCTCTGTCTCAGCTTATAGCAGTTTGTAGCATTAAGTCCCTTCCTAATGTGGGAATGCCTTAAGTTTAGCATCCTTCTAAAAGGCAACTCCTTATTGGTGTAGTAAAAAGGTTTTTCCATAATGTAAACAAAATGAATGCATATTCAGAACCACTTTGTAATCTCAGTAGTATATTTAAATATACAAAAAAATAGGTTATGATGCTCATCATGATGCTAATTTAATATTGGATTAAATTGTGTTTTCTCTGTTGATTAATTGCAATTTAGCTGTGGATCTCGCGGATTGCAGCAGGTTCGCGTGAACATGGCTTAAAGTATCCAGTTCTCGTAAGCAATCTTGTAAAGGTAAGTGTACATGTACTATATGTGTGTACATTCAACAGAACAATTAAAAGTTGTGCACGAGCTCATTTTGCCAAATGAACGACAGATGTTTTGACTTCAGTAAGTAGCATTTCATTCATTGCTCACATTTTGTCTTGTGTTTTGTATCTCTCTAGTGTAGCGTCCAGTTAAATAGGAAGGTCCTGAGTGATTTGGCAATCAGTGAACCTCGGACATTCCAGTCGCTGGCTAAGCTGGCGCGGTCCCGGCAGGAGGAGGGGTTCCGAGCGGCCCTTGGAGAAGGGTCAGAACCGTCCGGCGTCCTGTCTCGTGTCGTCCTTCTTCAGTAATCAGTCCATCCTGCCATCTTCTCACAGCAGCACTGGTACACTGATGCAGAGAACTTCTAGCACTCTCAGGGATTCCTGAGGAGAGATGTTACTGTAACACAAACAAACACACACACACACACACACACACAGTCCAATTCATGGGGTCTTAGTAGGTGAGCCTCTGCCTCCAAATAAAACTCTCCCAGACCTGACTAGTGATCCGAGGAGCTGACAAGTGTGACCACCAGAGATCTTTCTTCTGGAAAGAAAGCATTTGTAGGTTGAATGTTTACCTCTTGACTCTATGATAATGCCTTGTATTTGTGTACATATGTGGAATGGCAGTACTGTGTATTCCTATCCATAAAAGTGAATAAAGTATTTGTTATCCTCACAGGTATTGGGTCTTTTCTTTTTAGATCACATTGCACCCAGCAGAAACATTCATCCAAAATGCAGAGTGAGACTTGCTGAGATTTTACAGTAAATATAATTGTGAAATAATTGTGCTTTAATTTTTGTAGATGTTAATGATACTAATATGGACATTTCAGGTGAAACTGAACCTGGCCTAAAGTCTGTTGGCAAACGTCAGTAGTGTGCTATATTATCTGCTTTGGTGAATACCCCAAGGAGCCTTTCTGAAGGGCTTACTGATGAATTTTCTTACTGTATACATGTTGCCAAGGTTTATCCATGTTCTTAATGAAGAGTGGAAGGCTGCAGGTAAAATAAATAACACAAACGTGGGCTGTGTAGGATCCAGACAACATTCCGAAAAAGGAAAGGAAAGAAGTTGAGCTTGCTGGGTTGCTCTGAATATTTCATTAGTGAAATGTGAGTCAAATCAGCAAAAATGGTTCCCCCATGTTTTTGAGGGGGTCCATTGTGTGGTACCTTTCTTTCCAGTCATATAAATATTGCAAAAAAATCCTTTTTCAGATTCTTCACATAAATATCCGTCACCCCAATGCTAGTTTTTAAACATTTCCGTGTGTTTTGCTTGTACTCCTATTTGCATTTCATAGTCAGCTTGTTTCTGTTTTTAAATATAGTAGTCTATTTTATTGCCAGGCCTTTTTGGTCTGTCTTAAAACTATGTTTTAACCCTCACTCCATCCTACCCCAACCCACCTTTACAGTAGTTTGCTGTAGAACATCTCAACTAGCTAACATGAAGAATAGAATAGTGTTTGGACTTCACAGAAGGTCCAACCTTTTCACTCCACTTTATTTTCTTCTGAGCTGCCCCCATGTCTGTAGGTCTGGGTTATATCCTGTAGTGTGGGGAAAAGATGTGGACCTAAAATGTATTAAATATGTTTACTGGCAAACTCTAAGAGGACGTTTGGGTCTGGTTGTTTTGTTACTTGGTAGCCTATCTGATCCTGATCCAGAAGGTGGCAGTATCACGCATAACATAAGCAACATTGTGAGGCAGCAGAGGAAGACAACAGAGCTGTGTGCAGGTGGATTTTCATTGAATCATATTGTGATTACTCTATCCAGGTGTGCATTTCATACCATTGACTGCTTTGGTGGAAGTTACTTTCACATATATATGTAGCTGCCCACAGACAGACTACTTCTTCTTTATCACTAAGAGACAGTTTAAAACATGGTTAACTGTGAAATAGCACTAGATGAGTGTGCTGGCATGTGTACTAACCCACTTTCATAGTATGTGTGAAACATGATCTTTATCTGCTCTGCATTACACACCCTGTATAATAATTACACATCATGTAGTCATAATGGTTATAATATAACATGTAACAGAAATGATAACACCCTATTAACATCTGTCTTTTTGTCTGTCTGTCTTAAGATGTTCACAAATTTCACATATTCACAAAAAAGTGTGCTTTTACCATTTGCAATTTTTTACTATGTGCCATTTGCACAATTTCACCAAAGATTTATTTCCTCTTTCTACTCCCGCTCCTTATTAAGCAGCTCTTCCATTGACTAAGTGCCAGTTGCATCCAAGGGTGAATAACAAGGACTGCAGACAGAGGGCCATATGTGTAGCCATTATGGCACCAGAGGGAGTCCCCTAATCAAATTTCAGAGGGAGACTAAAATGTAAGATTTCCCTAAGCTGGCTGAAGCACCATAGGGTGCAGTTTGATGAGAGATGAGATCATTGTCACCTTGTTGACACTCTAACAGGAAGGAATACAGGGGGAGGCCTGTGCATGCTGATGTAGCGGAACAGAAGAATGTTTCAAGGTGCTGTATGTAAGAAAAGTATGGCAAGTAATCATAACACGGTCCTGCCAGAGATTAATGAAGAAATAATGTTAAACTGAAATACTAATTTCACTGAGAACAGTAGTATAGCCAGAATATTTGCATTTGAAAACCTAATTTACAGCCCAAAAATTCTGTTTATGTTTTGATTTTATGTTTTGCCTGTTTACAGTAAAAATAGAGCAGTGCTTTACAGTATTATGAATTTAATTGCAGTACAAGCTTTGGCCACAATCCTACATATAGCACCTTAACATTTTGAATCATTGGCAATCTGGATTCCGAAGCTACACTGTAGTACCACATATCCCAAATCATCTGGTCCTACCTGTACAGAATCTATAATTAACACCTCTACCTAGCAGAAGGACTGTTTTAATTAGAATCAACTGATTTAGTTAATGGCTCGAACAAATACATGGTACAGTCACTGCATTTACATTAAACCACATTAATGCCAAATTGATGAAGAGGGACTGGATGTGAATGTCCTCTGGTCGTATAATAGGCAGTATCTTTACAAATACAGTGTTCGGGGAATGGTACATAATGCACCTTTTGAGCAATACTGCTGGGCAGCATTACTAACAGATGTTGTTTGGATACTCTGCCACAGATATTTGGCAACACATACAGCAGTTATCAGGGGATCTTAAATCATCAGGAGGCATTTTGTCACAGTCATTCAATCAGAATGTTAAGGGTCCATCACATTATGTTTTAGCTTGGCAACATTGTTCCATAAGTTTGCCTATGCTTTGTTTCTTTTGTAATTACGGTACTTCATATTTGTTGAAATTGTAGAGTTTTAGAAGTCACGCACAATACTTTCTTAACATTTTTTTCAAAACATGATCACATGGCATACCAAAGCTACAAAAGTAACTGCACACTCTTACTTATTAAGTTTTTTTTTTTTACCATACTCAATGTAATTTTGTTCATTTATGATCCATTTTCTAATGAAGCCTTTCCATGAGAAACCTTTAGAAATGTTTTTCTTCTCTGCTGACGGATTGGGGGAAAAGCATAATTCACCAGAATAATTCATGAAAACATTGCATATTATGCACAATGTTTTCCCCATTGCAGATAAACAAGGCATTTTTAGGCAAAACTTCTCCGGAAAGGATACTGGTGCCTGTGTAGATGCTTTTGGGTACAGTATACAATAGACAAATACCCCTGCTGATCTGAACTCTTCTGTCTCAGTCTCAGCTGAAGCCTTGCCAGATTTTTTCTCCGTGAAACTTTGTGACACACACTGCCAAAGATACTGGTGAAACTGAACCACTCTCAACACTTTGATTTGTCTCACGGTCTCTTTCCCAGAACCGAGGAAGTATATATAGACTTCAACAGGCAAAAAAGAGAAGGGTATTAGTTTCAAGAGTTTCAAGCAAGCACGCAGTAGCCTATGTATCGGCTAGTAAACTGAAAGTTGTTTCCTTTAACATTTTACAGGGTCTCTCTCTCTCTCTCTCTCTCTCTCTCTCTCTCTCTATCTCTCTCTCTCTCTCTCTCTCTCTCTCTCTCTCTCTCTCTTTCTTTCTGTTTAAGGACTCCCACAGACTCCCATCCCTCATAAATAAAGGGGCACGCTCATTACCCCACTTAAGGATAAAGATGTATTTCTATTTCAGTCCCAACAATGGCAGTGAACTTTTTGTTGCACAGCATGCTTGTCTGAAAGTACCCCTATTCACATGCTCCTAGGCAGCATGCACTGTGATGTGTAATCTTGTTAACTTATTCTTTCAGTGGCTTAAACATCTGCTGGCACCAACCTCTTTAAATGACTCATCTATATAATAAAGTAGGTTCAACACACAGCGATGCTCACTGAAATATATGTGAATAGAGTCTATGGAGTTTGAGAGTTAGGATTGAATTATTCTTCTTGTAAACATACCACTGAGGTGTTTTAGTGCTGTTTTAATGTGCTTTTTGAAGCAAGTAACAATGTTTTAAATATACCAGTCTGTTGAGTAACACGATGTTTACGGCATTTACTGTGATCTGAAACAGACATGCTGATGTCAGCATAGACAATGTTCAAAACCACATTTTATTTCCTTTTTCCATATAAAATCAGCCCTGCACTCTGTAACTCAATCTGGGACGCCAGACTCCTCTCATCAGCTGTCTTCCGGACTATAGACTATGCGTGTGAAAACCGACCCCGAGATATAGTCTGGCAGAGTCGAGCCTGCGGAGCATCTAGTCTAGCCACAGATCTGACGCCTGCGATATGCTGGTGCAATTCCATACCCTATTACTATTCATTTCACATGGCAGGTGAAAGAGGAATCTGCTAGTACAACTCCGCTGGTACAGCAAAGGGCTCTGCCAGCACTCCAACAGCTTTTTTGGCATTTAGTTGGATTGCATCTTTCTCTTGTTTACTTATCTGACCAGTGTATGTTTCCCCATGTGCTTTATAGTTAAGTCAGCCTCCTTAATAACACATCCCTGCCACCTTAACCAAGTGTTCCCAACCAAAAGGTGATGAAGTTATAGGAATATGACGGTTCATCTGCTGCCTTCATTCATACCAGCTGAAAGCTTTAAACTTAAACTTAAAGCTTTAAGCTTAAAACCCATTGGATAGTGGTAATATGAATAATTTTGAAGCAATGTATTTCTTAACCATAACCCAACACCTTCCCTGTCAATCACCACCTTAGCTAATTTCCTGTGGTTCTTTATAAACTCTTTGAACAAGCCCTAATTTTTCAGAAAGATGGCAGGATGAGCATGCGTGTACCTGTCAGATTATTTGATTCCTCTCAAAACTGTATTTAAAGACACTTCCTCCCTCTTAGGCCCACTAGCCTGCCAGAACAGCCTGCTATCACCATGGAAACCACACTGTCTTACAATGGAGAGCCTCTTTACCTGTGTTCTTTTTTTGTGTGTCTGTGTGCATGTGTGTGAATTCATGTACTGGAATGTTCCAGCAATTGCATAATAGTTCTCACAAAATTTCATTCAGTTATCTGTTTATTTTTCTGGTAAATTTGTTTAATCTTCTTTTCAAGTTCACTCAGCTATGAGCAGCAGCTACAGTGACAGATCCTTTAGTGTAAAGACAGGCAGAGGGAGAGACGACTCATTTACAGGCAAAGGCACAAATAATCGACCTCTTTTAATGTAGAATGTTAACAGCATATGGAGCGGAAAATGAACAATGGTAATCAACAGAAATTTTGCAACCTCATTTTGCTTGTTTGTTAGTTTTGTATGTTGGGTGATGCACATAATGTAAGACTGTTTTCAAAAACACAAGATTTTCAAAAAAGAAAGATAAGACAAATTTGAAACAGTGAAATTGATAAAGTGCATGAAGGTATATTATCACTGGGCTGAAATGGCGCTGACCTAAATCAGTCATGTAGTAGCACAACAGGTAGGCCATGATGTGTCTGCACACAGGTCTCAGAGGAGGGAGACTCTCAAGGTCAATCTAGCTATCGGCAGTGTGTGTGTGTGTGTGTGTGTGTGTGTGTGTGTGTGTGTGTGTGCTGTGTGTTTGTGTGTGTTTGTAAGGGAAAGCGCATAGGGCACAGGACTGATCCTCTGTCTAGAAATGTAGGCTACAGCACATGGTGGCAATGACACTGAAAGTGCAGAGATGCTCCTCTGCGACTGCATACTGGTTATTGTGACTCACAGGAGTGCATGGGATTGTTTGTGTTAGTGTTGTTTTGCTGATGGACAGGCTAGCTCCATCTGTCCTCCCCCATATCTCTTCCTTCTCCCCTTCCTTCTGCCGTGGCTTCTCCTTAGTGTATTAAGGGCTCTCTCTCTCTCCTCCATGTCTACTTACGTCTGTCTGCAGCAGTGGGGCGATCTGACCAGACTGGAAACCTCTGCAGGCCTGAGATTGAGGCAGGTGATGGCTTTTTGCCAGTGCTACAGAGTGCAGTTGTGCTGTTTACTTAACTACCTGCGCTGTTTTTAATGCCCAATCAGTGTCTTTGTATTTGTACACACAAAAAATTTCATTGGAGTCATAGCTTTTTCCGTGGCAGTTAATAGTGCTCTAGATGGTTGGTTAGATAGATGGTTGACAGTTGTATCCAAAAAGAGTTCCCTGAATAATATATAGATATATATTAAATATTACTCCATTCATGCCCAGTGACAGTCTAAGAAATAATACATTTAGAACAATCTGACAAGTTCATGTTGCTTAAAATGTTGGGGGTGGTTCTGTATAAGAAAAAAACATCTTTGGCTCCTCACGTTATAGAAGAGAATGGGGGAGTAGAGAAAAGAATTCCACAACATTTACACAGACCAGGGGACAGTAGCAAACAATACAAAGTTGTCAACTTTGCCAAATTCTCTAGTAATTACAATCCCTCCAGAATAAAATAAATATATATTGAAAACTACAAGTTCATCATAATTTATTCTTCTAATTTTCCATTCTTTAGAAAATATTTAAAAAATATACAATCTGATTCTTTCACTTGCCACTTACAGCAGTGTGTGGTGTTCCCACCCCCCAAGTTCTACAGTAAATAGCTTTTATCCTATTCAGGTATAGCAATGACCATCTCTTTATACAAACATCGGAACTGTCCACGTCAGTTCAGAGTGATATATGCAGTTGAATGGGAGTTTCAGTGCTTTTGCTCTCTTGCGTCTAGTTCCAGTCAGCTGTGCTTGTGTCATTCCTGATGGTGATTCGTTGTGACGTATGCCAACTCACTAGGAGTGAATCCCTTTAACAGAAAACCAGTAGAGAACACTGAAAGGTACCGTTTAGGCCACTACCTCGTCAACTATATAGTTTCAGAATCTCTGTGTGAATGGGGGGTTAAAGAGAAAATAATATACACACACAATTGGACACAAACCAAAAGCAAACAAATGAAAAAAAGGAGACAAAAACTTACAAACGCATACAACAAAGAAAGAATGGAGGCTATAAAAAAAAGATCACATTGAGGTGCGCTTTTGTGCTTGGACTGGAAATTATCTGGACAGAAAACACAGACAAGAAGTCACAGTGGCTGTGTGTCCACCATTACAGTCTCTGAATTTGTACCTTCCTGAACAAAAATGTCATGTTACACATGGTCTCACAGGAATGTTCATCAGGCAAAACAAGTATGTGCCTAAAGAGAATAATAATTAGTACTAATTTTTTTGTTGTTTTTCTGAAAAAAGACTAATAATAATATACTCATACAGAACATTGTGTATGTGAATAGAGAACTTTATATCAGACACTTCTACACACATTCTGTCACACACACACACACACACACACACACACACACACACACACACACACACACACACACACACACCCACACACACACACACACACACACACACAATGTCATTTAGGTGCATATAACTAAGGCCAGTTCTGAGGAAGAAAACACTAGCAAGTAAACAGCAAATTGCTCCTAACACAAAGTTGATTCAGTAATGTCTAAATCTACGATGTGTTACATACAATAACATATGAACCAAAATACCTTTTTTTCTACATGACCTTGTTTCAAGATATCCTAAAATATTGTGGTGTTTAATGCAAAGTCCTGCAAAAGACAAATTGATTAAATGTCTGCATTTCTCAAAACATTTTGTAGAATTGCCAGGAAATCGCAAACTGTTCCAAATGTGTTATTTTGCTCATACATCACTGCATTTAGCTTATATCTCTTCCCACAAGTTAATCTAAATTCTGACCCTCTTCTTCCAGTTTTTGTTTTTCTTCTTCATATGCGGCAGTAACGGCAGCGGCTGTCCCCTGCTTTAGCTGGCTTCGGTGTTGGTGTAGGTGTTGGAGCGAGCTCTCTCCCCCTGAGTCACATGGTTCTCCTGCCCACCTCCTGTACGACCCTCCAGAGGAAAAACACTATTCTGGGCCAGTGCCCTCTGAGACACCTCTAGATGATTGGTAGCATGCTGGTGGCTGCTGCTATTGCTGCTGAACTTGGGGCTGGCATTGCCAAGGAGACTGGCGTCAGGGCCATCGTGCAGGTGTTCGTCATCGTCTGTGTCGGCGTCTATGTACTTGCTGATGGAGGCATCGTGGAACGTGAAGACACTGGGCAAAACCTCTGGAGTCTTGGGAGGGGTCTTGGTACTGGCTGTGGTGTACATTGACACCTCGGGGCTTAGGACGGAGCGATCGGACATGGCGGAGCTGTCAGAGAGCGCGATGGCGACCCCTGGTGTTTGGGTGGAGGAAGGGCCGGTGTCCACTCCATGGAAGTTGACCTTGAGCGAACGCCCCTTTAGTGGGTTGAGCAGGCGGATTGCCCTAGGGCTCTCTGGGAGCAGGCCATGTCGGCTGCCCTCCGACTTGGTGGCGTACTGCTTGGTTGAGGTGGCCGGGCTTGACGTTGACTCTGCATGATGCTCCAAGGTGGTCTCGAGTCCGGGGTTGGCACTCACCTTTCCAGGGGGGTTGTTGATGGGGCTGTGCGAGAAGCGCGAACTGTCCAGGAAGTCGGTGGCGCAGCTGATGAAGCTATCGATGCTGGATATGCTCCTCATGTCCGTGATACCCTCAGCACATGTTGGGATTCGGTCTGTTGGCATGGCCCCCAGCTCGATCTCATCCTTCAGCTTTGCTGCTCTAGACAAGGGTGCTCTCTCCTTGCTATTTAAATTGGGCTGGGACTGGGTCTTCCCCATCTTATTGTACATCTCCTCCAGCTTCTTCACACTCAGGTGTTGGGGGCTGACCGGACAGGTCTTTTCGGGAGAGTCTTGCTCCTTCCCGTCAAAGGACTTATTCGAGGTGGTCTCAGACGTGTTTGGCTTCGGTGTCCACTTCCATCGTGAGGGTGACAGGTGGTTGTCGTGGGCTTTCTCTTGCTTTCCTGCATTCTCTGCCGTCTTCTCAACCACCACATCCATGAGCTGCATGCTTTGTGCAAAGTTCTCCTTGATGTTCATGGACACAATGCTCCCGTTCCTCTTGGCCCTCTCGAGGGCCTCACGGCGTTTGATGGCCTTCTCCTGGCGTTTCTGCTCCTTGTAAAATTCAGAGAAGTTGTTGACGATGATGGGGATGGGCAAGGCAATCACTAGCACTCCAGCAATGCAACACAGACCACCGACAATCTTTCCTAATAACGTCTTTGGGTAGATGTCTCCGTAGCCTACTGTTGTCATGGTGATGGTGGCCCACCAGAACGATGCGGGAATGCTTTTGAACTTGGTGTCCTCTTCGTCCTTCTCAGCGAAGAACACCAGGCTGGAGAAGATCATTATGCCCATGGCGAGGAAGAGGATGAGTAGGCCGAGCTCATTGTAGCTCCTGCGAAGTGTGAAGCCCAGTGACTGCAGGCCTGTGGAGTGGCGCGCCAGCTTAAGAATGCGCAGGATGCGCATGATGCGGAAAATCTGCACCACACGGCGCACGTTCTGGAATTGCAGCACGCTCTTGTTGGACTCAGTCAGGAAGATGGTGACATAGTAGGGCAGGATGGCCAGCAGGTCGATAACGTTCAGGGGACCCTTGAAGAACTTCCACTTGCTGGGCGACGACAGGAAGCGCAGCAGGTACTCCATGGTGAACCAGGCGATGCACACAGCCTCTACGTGAGCCAGCTCGGGGTTGTCGGTGGGCTGACCGAACTCATCCAGGTCTTGGAGCTCTGGCAGAGTGTTCAGGGACAAGGCAATGGTGGACAACACTATGAACAAAATGGAGATGATGGCCAGAACCTGTAGAAAGATCAAAGCAGCCAATTAGGTATACAGTAGCATTAACAACTTAAACACTTGGCAAATTTAAAATGAAGATTCGTCTTTTTCTCAGTGCCAAGGTGGCCCAGGGATTACAGAACAATGAGTGCATTAGATACAAATCCATGAAAATCTCTCCTTCCTTGTACAGTGAAAATGTAAAATTATCTTTCAGAAGTGGTGAGGATTACTTAAACAGACTCGGAATTAATAACAAGAGACTTTTTGTGTGCCTGATGCTTGAAACATATTAGTTATTCATGACCTAGTTATGGCACTAATTCCCCCTTAGTGCTTCATGTGCATGAAGAACCTGTCAGTGGTATTTGGTGTCTAAATTGAATTATCTCTCCATGACATTTACACAAAGACAGACAAGTACATATCCTGATTAGTGCCAACTTGTGTTTACAGTGTTATGTTAAAGAAAGTAGACTACATGAATTAACAAAATGATAAGATTATATTACGTATGCTTCAACAACTTAACATCAGTTATCTGTGATCATTTATTATTAAACCAGTCCTCATTGTAATCCCTTACTGGAAATTATGTAATAGTTCATCAAGCCTGAGTGGACTTTGGAATTTAAAAAGTATAGTGACATGAAAACAATGAATTAAGATTTTTTTCTAATGTCTGCTGGTCCAGTTTGATGTGAAGTCCTCCAGGAGCCCAAATCACTTTCCCCATCAACCGTTTTTGCAGTGCACTGACAGGTCTGGCTGGAGCTGGTGGACAACGAGCAGTAATGTTTCAGGCCAAGCAATGAGGCCAAAACTGAACGTTCTTAAGTTGCAATACCTCACATGTCTATTGGGAGCTGGCTGTAGTAGTGAGCAACTTGCCATAGACTCCCATATTAAAAAGTACATTTTAACAGCAAAAATAAACATATTTACAGCCTGGTTATAATGTTTTTATGTCTTTCACTAGTTTTTGAGTCCCTGACAGCTGTCAAGGGAGTGTTTTTTTTTTTTCAATTAATTTGTTAAATGCACGGATATTTCACATTGACATTCGCAGAATGCTTTTGCCAAGATGGCAGCACCTAGAAAATTTTGATTTTGGCTTCATATGGTCTATGTGAAAGTCTATATGTGTCATCACAGAGGGTTTGTCCTGTTCTCTTATATAGAGTCTATGGTGGAGAAGCACTGGATGGGGTATTGGCTGAGACTGAAAGCAGTCACAGTTTTTTTTTACATGCCAGCAGGAGACTGTGAAAGCTGACAGCCTCTCCACTGTGCAGAGCTGAGTTAAGACAAGCTGTATCTCAGTCGAACATGCCCCCTTGTGTCTCTCTGCTTCACTCTTTTTTCCATACAATCTTTTCTTCCTCACATGTTCACAGAAGCAATTTTAGTCTCTCTCTTTCTGTTCCTTTACCTTCATCTTTCTCTTTCTGTCTCTCTCCTCTTCTGTCTTCTCCATCTAGCCAGCTTTAGACTCCTCTCTTGTATTGCCACCCTCCCACATTCTGCCTCATTTGTTGCTGTTTTTTTATTTATCCACCTCAGTCTTTTTTCTGTTTTTTACTCTCACAGAAGCACCTTGTCCTCCTTTCTGTAGCTGCCGCCTTTTCCAGACTCCCTCTTTCCCTGTTTCCATTTTCACTCAACAAAGGGGGGAGCTCTTGGAAAGAGGAAAAAGTCTTCCAACATTGTACACAAGCTGGCAAAAGACCAGAATCAAAGCCTAGTGTCCTCATTCTCTAATAATATTTGATTTGATTTGAAAGGGTGTGTGTGTGTGTACAAAATGAGGGACTGGGAGCTGTAGTAGCGTGCTAAAGGAGAGTTTCTGAAAGCAGGACAGGAGTACTTGTCAATCCCTTCTCAATATGAATCCCATGCAAGGTCATGGAGCTGGTGAATCAGAGCGCTGAATCGCAGGATTACTTCATTCTTCTGGCCTCTCTTATCTCTGATTAATCCTGGCAGGTGGCTGAGAACCCTACCATGGCCTTCAGGGGACACTCTTCACCAGCTCTTTATGTTCACTTCTCCAGACTGTGCTCTGTATCTGTGTGTGTTTCTATTTATCACTGTGTGTTATCACTGTGTATTACTTCTTGTGTAGATGTAAAATAGACTACACTAGAGGGTAAACATTTGCCACAGTCATATTCCTTGTGTATGTGAGTACACTTGCTCAATAAAACCTTCTGACATGGAGGGCTGATAGTTCAATCAAAACAACTTCTCCTTACCCACTCAAAGGAAAAACAAGGAAGTGACTGACCACTGAGGATTACAATGGAAAGGTCTCAAAGACCACTCAATGACCCCCATGACTGATGAAGCCTTGGTTCACCCAACTCAAAAAGAAAGGCAATTTCACTTTCCAATTATAACATGTGCACTTAAAAGTGTGTTTTTAATTGACATTAAACCCTCTGACCCCAAGTCAATGCTCATCAGAAGAGCTTTCTCTCTCTGTTTTAGGTAATCCTAACACCATTGAGTTAAAATGGTAATCTGCATCTATAGATTTCTGTGCATGATCGAGCACCAACTCACATGTAAGTGGGCCATTGCGGTGCACAATCAAACTGTAAAAACACACAGAGTAAAGAATCCCATGAGACAATTTGTCATTCCTCGGTACAGACTTACTAGTAGTCTATCCAGCTTGATGTTAGGTCAGGCTGTTATTCAAACTCCCTTAGAAACTTCACTGTGCCATCCACACAACCTCTGTGTGAACAAGCTGCATGTGATAAAGCTAATGTAAGCTTGCCTCGTGAATTATGCATAGGCCAGTGAACATAGCAAACAGAACAAGGACACAGTTGATTTCCAAAAATAAGCATGAATGTATGTATATGTGTATGGAATGTTTTTTGTATTATGTTGAAGTGTGTGCCATACTTGTAATGGATGATTTAAGTTCACTTCCCTTTTTGCACACTTTACTGAGTTAGTGATGATTGGGATGCCGAGTTACTGATTAATACATTTGGCAGGCGAGCTGATGATCGACGTGGCCTTTGAAAAGAATACATATTCATCAAATCATGAGTAATTCGGCTTGATACACAGACAGCTCCGAAATGTTTACGGTGAGTTGCGACTTAAGCGGTGCCAAAGATGGCCGCATATGCGTGGGTGTGCATATATGCCTGTGTTCTCCTCTGCACCAAAGCGATGATGGATCTGTATGTTGGTACCTCAATGTGTGTGCGTGTGCCAGTTGCTGCGCTGATTTAGTCTGTATTTGTGAGCAGCATGGTACACGGGAGTTCGACGCAGGTGTGCGTGGCTGCCATGTGTGCATAACTCGCGAACACACTGCTGTGAGACAGCAGTGGACAGACGCATGCGAGCAGAAGTGGCACGTCACCACCTCCAGCCTCTGTTTCATTATATGGGCCGTCGGCAGTAATTGGCTTCCTCACCCCCCCACCCCACCCACCCAGTCCGGGCAGTGTGCCAGTGAGTGGAGAGATTACAGAGATGCAACATGGACACCCTACAGGGGACAGCCCTACTCTACCCCTGCCCACTGACAAAGCCCCACGGCACTGCTTCAGCCTCCACCATGGTCTCACACACGCACATGCAGGACTAATCTCTACCAACTGCTAAAATGACAGGAGCGTGCTTAGCAGCTGTGGCCAATGGAAAAACTACATCGCCCACAAGGTTACACGCTTCGCTCTTGGGTCACCCAGGGCTTTAAGAAACCATTCCACGGTTTTATGTTAACAACGGGGCTGACCCAGCTCCACGCATACCCGGACGAAGCTGGATAGAGTGTCCTGCTCAAGTGACAGGTTTTTCGTCAACGTGACCTCATGTGGGTCAGCGATGGAGGACACAAACATGGGTCCTCGTCTTTTCCGCTGTTTACCACTGTTTAATCTGTATGGTGAATCGGGAGTTAAAGCAGCACTGAGTAGTTATTTCAACCTTAAAATAATATTTCCAAAATCGTTTCAGTGGTTCAGCAACTCGTAACAGGGTAAGCGGCACTTCTGAATTCTAAAGTGCTTTGGTGTTGCTTTGAACACAAAGTGACTAGCAACTTGCGAGTAAGGTGTGAGTCTTTGCACGTGACGTCTTACAGCATAATCAAGTGATGTCCCCTGCCACCCTGCCATGTTTAAGTGACGTCTAGTGCCGCAGTCATAGTGTTGTCCCATGCAATAGTTGCCTCTACCTGACATTGTTGAGTGAAAATAAATCATATGTGGGGCATTCTGATCACAGCAACAGTTAGCACACTAAGGGACTGACTCTGAATTCATTCCAAATCACAGCCAAATCTTGAAGATTACTGCTGCTATCTGGGTGACATCCTGGTTTTCACACATCTTTGCTTGCTACAAACTACCCCCAACAACACTTCTGCTCAACGCCCCCCCCCGCCCCCCCCCCCTGCCCCCCCCCCCCCCCCCCCCCCCACACACACACACACACACAAACACAATCTTATAGTCAGAGAATTAGCGGACCTCAAATCCTCTTGTCTTTCCCGTCAGGCTCCTCTGAGGCCGAGTGAATATTTCATGGCTTTGGGGAGCGCCAGGCTGCCCTCCTGCTATCCGGTGTAGAGGTGCCTCAGCGAAAGGCGTGCTCAGCCAAGCATGAAGGACCCCAGGGCAGCAGCCACAGCAGCAGTAGCCCTGGCCCACTTTCGCCTGCCTCTCTCTCTCTTTATCTCTCCTCTCTCTCCCTCTCGCTCTTTCTCTCTCTCTCCCATTCTTTCTGTCTCTATCCTTGTTATTTACCAAAGTGTGTGTGTGTATAGACATCTCTCTCTCCCTCTTTATCTGTATTTATCGCTCTCTCTCTCCCTCTCTCTCCCTGTTTGTCTCTCTCTACAAGGTTAGCCCTTTCTGCAGGCCCTAGAGGGAGGGAGGGCGGCCAGCTCATGGGGCTCAGACGTTAACTCCCCACTACAGAACATCCTTTCCCAGAGACGCCAGCTGACAGCTTGCACCCTTATCTGTTTTCCATCAGGTCCCGCAGTGTGTGTGTGTGTGTATGTGTGTGTGTGTAGTTAAGGTGAGCGGGAGATGGAAAATAACCCTGTTTCAGTGGAGAGGAATAACAAGCCTTTTTCCCCTTATTTGTGTGAGTCTCCTTGATCAGACAGGAGATCAGTGTTCAGATAAGGGCTGCTGTGTGTGTGTGTGTGTGTGTGTGTGTGTGTGTGTGTGTGTGTGTGTGTGTGCACGTGTGTGTGTGTTATATGATATATATTGTGTGTGTAATATATTGGACTTCCGAAAAAACAGGCAAATGGGTCTCCAAAGAACAGCAGTGCTAAGAGTACTTTTCTTATATACTTTCCTTATGTCATTATAAATGAAGAAGGCAATATTTCTCCACAAAACGCATCAGTCCTTTAACTTACAACATTCTTTCTTAAAACATTTATGTCGATGTAAATACAGGTGTGTTGTGTCTATGTGGGTGTTTGTGTGTGTGTGTGTGTGTGTGTGTGTGTGTGTGTGTGTGTGTGTGTGTGTGCGTGTGTGTGTGTGTGTGGTGGGGGGGGGGGGGGGGGGGGGGGTGTGGTGAAGTTGTAAGTAATCCTAAAGGGAGTAAGCGTTCTGGGGAGTGGAGCTGCTGTGTGGAGCTAATGAAATCCAGTGTGAGTCAGAGGGACATTCTCCTCTGCAGAGTCAACTGAGTCCGGCCCTCATCAGGCTCACTTCCAGCACAGATGTGGCTATGTGATCTGTACTTAGAGAACCTAGGCCAGTAGGATCCATGAGAAATGTGGTCGAGCGTTTCAGGTTGCACGGCCATACATAAATCACCTGTCTGTTGACAGGCAAGCAATTAATGTCTTATTTACCTTATACTTATTTAACATTCATGCTTTTAAGCATTTACATTAATTTTATCTTTCATGCATTTACATATTGTTCTTTGCTTTCATTTTTGTTAAGCACATTGAATTGCCTTTGTGTATAAAATGGGCTACACAAACAAACTTGCCTTGCCTATTGGGGAGGTTGACTCGATTTAAGTAGCGCTTCACTCGTCACACAGACGAGGCCAGTGTCAGGAGCACCACATGGGGGCTGTTTTCATCTTGTGGAGGGGGGGCAGACAGGTAGATGTAGATATTTACAGTAAAACTACACACACAGACACACACACACGCAAATGCAACGATAGAAAGTGAGCACCCGCTAAAAATATGAAACATGGGCATGAGGGTATGTGTGTGTGTGTGTGTGTGTGTGTGTGTGTATGTGTGTGTGTGTGTGTGTGTGGCTGTGGGGTGGCAGGTGGTGCATAGCTGTGCAGTGTGGAGGAGGAAATCGAGAGGGAAATTACGCTCAATAAACATGACTGTCACCTGCAGCCAAGGGCAGCAAAGGATAAATATAATAGGATTGGGGACCTAAATACAGCCTGCAGGACAGGAAGTCTTGCTCATGGCCATCTCTCAGGCCATTGTATTGTGAACACCCATCCCCTTTGGTTCACCTTCGCTCTGCCCCCCCCCCTCCCATTGTTCCAACGAGGGAGTTCTCCACTGTCCCCTGTGCACTCACATTATGTTGCTATGAAGCAATACACACAGGGGACCTTCTGATTCGACAGGAGAATCAGATTTATATATAGCACTCTTCAATATATTTTCCACGGAGAGTAGCTAAGTTGGAGTCTTCCTTGTTAGGAAGGCCATAACTTTGGGTTAAAATCCAGGTACCTTAGATGGTAACATGGTGTGTGATGTGATTATTGGGGGATCATTATGTCCTAACATGACTTCTCAGGACCTCCCTAACTCCCCTACCCCCTGCAAATCACACCTATACTCTTTAGGAGAGGTTGGAGGAGAAGTAATGACCTGGATGGATGCCCAGGGCTTGGTGTGTGTGATGCCTCAGCTCCTCAGTGGGGCGGAAGTGAGGGGCCGGTGTAAACAAGGCAGCCCCAAGGTGGCTGACTGCAGGAAAAGTTTGGGCTGCTGTTGACACATCCTTAACGACTTGGCAGATGGGATCACACACACATCACGCCAGGACCTTAAAAAGAATACTACAGACATGAAAAAATGGCACAGCATAAGAACAATCATACTCTGCTGTTTTGTGAGTCTACTGTGTTTTCATCCAAAATCACAAGCCGAGAACATCCATGATGACACATCCTATATTTGGAATCATCTGAAATTTGCTTTTTAGCCTTTAAATGGTTGTCCAGTTTTGGCACTGCCTTCACATTGAAGTACATCTCCATACACAGAGACCCACCATCCTGACAAACAAGACCCTGCAGGCACTCTAACCCCAGGAGAAGTGTATCCAGTGGTGTGTGGCCTGTTATGGGTTTGACTTCCATGGCTGGCCTGTCTGTCCGCCTACCTGCCTGTGGTGGTGATAATGCCGTGCTCTCGTGTTGGCCATTATTATGGATGGCCATGCAGAGAGCCTCTCCATCAATCTGCCCCCACTTCCTTCTCTGTGCTGCCCCTGACATTAATTACGCAATCATCCCAGGTGGCAGTGACAAAGCACCACGCCCACACACACAGGTGTCTGCCTCCATTACACACATACAGACACACATGCACACACACACGTGTGCGCACACACACACGCACGCATCCACAAACATACATGCGCGCACACACATATAGACACATATTCACATGCATGCAAACAATACACACATACACACACACACACACACACACACATGCACATACACATGCACACACACACACACACACACACAAACACATCAACATACACATACTGTATAAACACACACACACAGATGCATGCACACATGCATGCAAACACACGGAGACACACACACAAAATTGTAGATATGCATTGCTTCACGTGCACATACACAGACAAACACAACATCCACATACTGCTGTCATTGAGAAATGTCTTTGCGATGTACATGTGTCTATGAGTGTCCTGCCTGGAGAACACCGCTTTCTGCCCGTGGCAACCCTGGCATGTGTGACCTGCTGTGTCTGGCGCAGGTTTGTTCCTGTGCTGTCACGACCATGACAAATAACCCCACATCCACACCTGCGGCTGTGTCCTCCACAGGTGAGAAGGTTCTCTGTTCATGGTGGGGCCCCCATCATGTGTGTGTGTGTGTGTGTGTGTGTGTGTGTGTGTGTGTGTGTGTGTGTGTGTTTGTGTGTCAGTACATTTGTCAGGTAGCTTGAAGGTGCTTTCTCATTAATAGGGACAGACAAGTTAGAGGACTCTGTATCACGTCATCCCAGTGTGTTTGTGTGTGTTAATTTCACTGACACACACAGTAACATCTGTTAGCTTCTCTCATGAGACCTTCGAATGGAAACTTTTCAAGCTTACAACTAAAACATCTGTTTCCAAACTTTATGGTCCATCAAAGGCTACCAGACAGTAGATCATATGCAACAGTGCTTTATGCCAAGTCTGGTATGCCCTACATACTTATAGATATTAGTGACTGTGTGTGTGTGTATAGGGGGATGTGTGTGTGTTTGTGTGAGCCTATATATGTCTGTGTGATAGTGAGAGTGCGTGTGTTTGTATGAAAGAGCAGCTGTGTTGAATGCATAAAAGAGACCTCCATGTGAACGACTGTGGAGTCATAACTCTTGAAGGTTGCGGGGTGGCCCGGGTGCCTGTGCTATCTGATTGATGGCCTCATCGGCTATATGGCTCCAACCCCCAGCCCCCCCCCACCAGGGCCTGTTGAGGGTCAGGCATCTGCCTCGGCCTTAACAGAGAACCTCCACATGAATCATGGTGTGTGTGTGTGTAAGTCTGTGTATGTGTGGTGGTTGGGGGGACCGCTGCTGAGAGAAAAAGAGCCTGTTCATCAGTAAAGGATAAAAAATGTAATTGACTCACTGCATATATTTATTTTGAGGGTAATGGAATTGACAAAGGAAAAGTGACGGTTTGGTCTTGTCAGTGTGAGTGGGTCATTTGGACTTGATGATAGAAACCACCCATAAGGCTTACAGACACCACATTCACACACACCACACCCCACCCCTCCCATCAGCATTGGAAAAACACATTGTGTGTGTGTGTGTGTGTGTGTGTGTGTGTGTGTGTGTGTGTGTGTGTGTGTGTGAGCCTGGGAGTCTGGTGTGTGTTCACTGGAGAGGAAAACCAAGGTTTTCTCTTTCATATATTTCTCACTCTTGACTAAGAACTAATGCTTTTCCTGTTCTATCTACCCTAAACAAAAACTAACCAACTAAAGGCAACAAATTCTTGCATGGATTGTTTTTGTAACTCTGAGACCTCAAAAGACATGACACATCTATGGGGAAATGGTCTGAATCACACCACTGATGGGTGGCGGCGTAGTCTTTACAGTTCACACTCACCACTGCCGGGACCAGTCCCACTGTGTGTTTTCTGAGGGAAGGAGTGGAATTATGAGGAGACTTTACGATGTCATTCTCAGCTGTGTTTCTGGCTGTAAAATGTTGAGGCACTTGGCGTTGTGGTGTTGTGTGTGTGTAGGCTACCATATGTTAGATCAGGGTCTGAAATTACACAAGGCTTACAGCACCCAGCCAGGACCTCTAGGCATTAAGTTAGGGCCATTTCTTCTTCAAAAAAAAACATTGACCTGACGATTAGTTTAGCTTGTCATAAACTGAAGCTGCCAGAGTGTATTTGCCCAGCATCTGCCCTCTCTTCCTCCTCTCTCTCTCTGTCCTTCCTTTTTCCAACTTCTCGCCATATGTGGTTTGTACATACAGAGGTTTTTTTCTGCTGTGAATGTGTTGCCGTAATCCTGCCCCACTGCAGGACTGAAGCTCGACACCAGAGAAAACAAGCCGAGCAACATGAAAAACTAGAGGATCCTACAGCCGATCTAGTTTCTGTCGACAGCTAATTAACGCTCACTAATGTGTGCCTGTCCACTGCAGCAGACCTGTCCGGTTTCTCAAGACACACAGAGGCCGTAACCCAATGCCCTCGGGGTCCCCGCGGGCTGTCACGGAACGCAGTGGAATTTTTTTACACAACGATGTTGAACCCACCAGCCTTTTTTTTCTTTTCTTGAAATGGGAGATGGACCTTAACTCAATGCTGCCCTGTTAGATCAGGTGACCCTGACTGGTGTTTTTTGTGGATGCTTGTTTTTTTTTTTCGCAGAGGGGTCAACAGCCAGATGACCGCCACACTGGGTCAGTCCTCACGAGTGAGTGGCCCCTATTCATCCTTCCAGATCGGGTATCCACTACAGTAATTGCTGAGTCTCACAAATGCAGATATGGCCCAAGTCTTTTTTCCTCAAGATCAGATGACTGTCCTGAATGTCTGAATGATTTTTAAGGGGGTCAATACAAGACCGAGTAAGTGGAGAACCCTGCCAAATAAAGCATCCATCTTGTACAAAT
This sequence comes from Setipinna tenuifilis, assembly GCA_030347295.1. Taxonomy (NCBI): domain Eukaryota; kingdom Metazoa; phylum Chordata; class Actinopteri; order Clupeiformes; family Engraulidae; genus Setipinna; species Setipinna tenuifilis. Next base: position 32,079,555 of record CM059267.1, on the reverse strand, counting down.
TCAGCAGATTTTCAAGCCACACCAAGTACAATGCTTCCTGTCTTTGTCTAGGTGGCTTTACATGAACAAAGCTGCAGTGAAATTTTATGTCAAGGATAACTGTCTGACTGGGCACACTCATAACAAAGCCCACGCTCTTGACAAATTGTAAAGTGGCTTTGTGGAAGTCCTAGTAATTGTGAGCCAAACACGCTGAAACAATCAAACGCCGTTATCTTTGCAGGGGCTCTCGCCCCCACATCGCCATGACAACCCCCTCCCTCCACTCCAGGTGGTGATAATAGGGGATTCGCCAGTCTTCCAGCAAGTCTGTCACTCTCTTTAACACTTCCCTCTCGCTTCATTTTTTTCCCACTACCATACTCTTCTTCACTCTTCTTCATCTCTCATTATCCTCCACAGTTCTCACTTCTGTTGTCTTTTGTGCACTCGTTTCCCCTTACTGTAGGACTTCCTGTCACGTCTCTCTCTCTGTCTCTCTCTAATATATATATATATATATATCTCTAAAATTCTCTATTTCTCTCTCCCTACTCTCTTTCTTTTCTTACTAGGAGATCAAAAGCATTGTAACAAGTGCTGACTTCACTCTTTCAAAAAAAAGAAACTAAGATGCTAAAAAGTGGGAAGCAGAACCGCCTGAGGTTCCAGAGCTGCCATCGCCGAGTCCCAGTGACCCCTCTCTCCCACAGAAATTACCCATTCATCCGGCGCCGCACGTGTAATGCTCCTCAGGTCATCCTTTTTCACACTCTGTGGGTAGATACGATTTACCAGGGCCCTCAGTAACATCAGGCAAGCTGACTCACTGTATAGTTACACTAGCCAAAAAAGAAACGCATTTCCCTAATGCATTCTTATGCTACTGCATCTTCCCTCTGACTGTTTCTTGATGTCTTACGATCTTACAATAGCTTTTTGTGTCTGTCTTTTTAACAGGGGGCTATCGTGTAGTCCTGTGCGATTAATAACTGTGTGACAACTGTGTGAGAGGTCCCTCTCTCATCATCATCGGTCCCACATTTCCTGTAGGAGGCACACAGACACAAAAGGCACCCCCAAATCCCCATGCATTATCTGGAGAATTGTTTCATTATTTGACCTAAAGTGGAGGTACCGCATCTACCCCCCCCCCCCCCCCCACCCCCACCACCACCACCACCACCAAGCCCCCCCTACCACCCACCACCCACGGCTCTCGCTCTCCCTCTATCCCGGCTTCACAGTCCCACACTCAATAATTCATGGCAGGCAGATCAGAGAGGACCGATGGAGGAACCTCAGCTTTTGTGGCTAAATCCGAGTCCTTTCCGCCTGTCAGACGCCCTGAAATAGAAAAAAAATGGGGGGGGGGGGCACTTTCACAGATCCATCTGAGATGGTGGATCACTGCTCCTGCTCCTGCTGCTGCTGCTGCTGCTGCGGGCTGCAGAGATCCATCTGCCTGCTGCAGGATGCTGCGATATGTGGGATTGGCTTTCCCCTGCTGGGTCCTTATGCGACGTGTTAGACATCCTGAATGTGCATTTATCCACATGGCATCTATGTGCCTGGGTGTGCAGCATCTGGACATGGCTATATTTAATGGGCACATTCCCAGTAAAGTCAGTAGCTGGATAGATGAGTAAATAAAGGGACAGATGGCTACATTGGCTACATCGATTACTGCTATATTTACACTTGTGTGTGTGTGTGTGTGTGTGTGTGTGTGTGTGTGTGTGTGTGTGTGTGTGTACATGTGCGTGAGTGTGTGTGTGTGTGTGTGTCCGCCTGTGTGTTTTTTTAGGTAAACATTTTTACACTTAGTCAGAACAGCACCCCTAAGAAGTGACCTATTTTTCCAAACATGTCAATGAAAATTTGAAAAGCTGCTTTTTAAATAATTACCATCCCTGACGCAAAGGTTTGTAATAATAACAAACAAAAATATTCTCTTTCAAGTCTTTCCCTGAAGTCCTCCAAGGGGTTGTCTCTTCCCAAAAAAAGACAGAGATGAGAGATGAGTCAAACACTATTACATGTCTGACATTTACCAGAGGACAGTTTAGAAGGATATAATCTTTAAAAAATGTGTCCTGCATCCTGCATCCTCTGAAAAAAAGGCTAAAATGGCCAACCATTTACAGCACACAATGACAGCCATAATTCACTAGCTGTCCATGGACTACAGGTGGAAAGTAGCATGTTTGCTAAAGCCTGGCACAACGTATCTTTCCACAAGGGTCTTGTCTTATTGTACACTTTTCCTGTCAAAATGAATAAAAAATAAAATCAAATAATACTCCATTGTTACTTTCATCACTAATGATACTGTCAGGATGTGTGTGTGTGCTTAAGCACCATGCAGCTCCAAGACTAATGGTAGGGGTGTGACGTCAGGCCGATGGTGCTCCAGCCCTGAAGATTTAGGGGCCAGAGAGTAGCCCTGGATGTGCAGATTAGCCAGACTGTTTGGTCGGGTGCTGCAGCATCAGCAGCTGGGGTCTAATGAATGAACAGATGGCGTGTGGTGGCTCTTAAGAGAGGAGATTGTAGCCTAGGTGCTGGCATGAACCCACACACAAACATACACACACATACAGACAAACATACGTGTGCACACACACAAACACACAAACAGACACAAACACAAACACACACATACACACACGCACACACACACACACACACACACGCAAGCAAGATGTAACCCTTAATTAAACTAGAAGAATAAAGAGGGATTAAAATAATGCAGTCATTAAGTTAATATGTCACATTAGCATACAGTGTTTACATTAGAGAGACATTCAGTCATCATACATGTTGCTACTATAGCAACACATGCGGTCCTATTGGTGCTCAAGTGTATGTAAAAGGGTGAACACATCTGTTATTAAAAGATGCAAGACCTAAAGAAAAACTATCCAAAAAGATGCAGGTCATATGGGATAGAATTTATTTTACTGTCCCTGTTACAATGTATCTACCTCATGAGGTACAGTGTAACAACATGTAACATGTACTTATACTGTACCTTAGGGTTAGAGAAAGAGTTATGATTAGGGTTAGTGTTAGGTAGTGTAAATAGAGAGGGTACAGAAAGTTCTGTGCCGTGTAGAATCACTGCAACAGTGACCATAACAATAAAGTGTTCCCGTATGATGAAGAGTGAATGCTAGAAAAGTTACTTCTTATGTAAACCTAAATAAAAATAACAGATTTGATAAAGCGAGTCAAAGTGTGAAGACCTCCTTTTCTTTTTGCTCAAGTGTATGTGCTGCTTTTAGGCTGAGAGCAGAGCTTCAGTGCCTGAGTCTGATCTTGAAAGCAGGCAGGGTTGCTTTCAAACCGACCAAAAGCAGCTGGGCTATCTCAGCAGTGTACCAGCACATAGAGCAACAAACACAGCTGAGAGCCACCACACACGGCTCCACAGCACTCCCCAAAAACCAGCGCGAGTGGTAAACAAGCTCACAGAGTGTGTAGAGAAGTCACTGACAGAGCAGTAATTAACGGCAGCAGATTACCGTTCCCCTTTGGAACAGGCTGTACTAGTTATGTATTTGCACATGCACACACACACACACATGCACCAAGGCACACACATGCACCCATGCACACACATCCCTGATTCATAGTGTAAAGCAGCAATTAGCAACTATGGTGCATATTTACGGGAAAGCCTTGGTGTTTTTAAAATTCCATGAATTTTTCTCTTTCAGACAGTCAAGGAAAAAAAAGAAATGGCAAAAAAGCGCCTGTCATGCTGAGGAAATGACATCAGTCCATTCTGCTGGGAAGGAGCTGGGGGTGGAGTTGAAGAGAGGGATACACAGACAGACAGATCTCTCTCTCTCTCTCTCTTTCCTTCCATTGAGCGGCACCATATAGTGCTGGAGCCACTGGAAGCGTCCATGGGGAAGAGTGTTCTTCCTCCTCCTCTGTTCTCATTGCCTGACTCTCATTTATTCTCTGAAGTCAGGGAAACCCAGAAAAGCTAACCTGGTAAGGGATTTGATTGCTTAGCTCGAGTCAAGCTGTGGCCTCGATTAAATAATTAATTCTTAAGGGTGTAAGGGGAAACCGTGGTGGGACTTCAAGGAAAGCGTGCGCACACACACACACACACACACACACACACACACACACACACACACACACACACACACACACACACATGCACACACATCTCTGTATTTCTGTTACACACACACATGTACATGTGCTCTCTCATACACACACACACACACACTTATTGGTTTTCTGCCAACTCATAACTGACAGGCCTTTGCATGCCTTACCATTGCAAGGCTGTGGTGACAGGAAGAGAGACAGACAGAGAGATTGAGAGAGACAAAGACAGTGTGTATGAGACACAGAGAGAAAAAAAGTGTATGGGAGACATAGAGAGAGAAAGAGTGGAGCGCAGTGGTCTGAAGGGTTTGAGGGCTGTGGGCTGGCATGCCTCAGGGAAAACGAGTGGCACTCGTCCACGAGCCGTACGTCACTATCAACTGTATAAAGTGGGGGTGACACCGAGTGTAATTTGCGAGTGGAACGAAATCATCAATTACACAAGGATGTGTGTAATGTTGTTGTCAGCGTTAAACATGCTCCAGTTGTTTGCAAACTAGAAACCAATAGAGAGACAGGGAGAGAGATAAAGGCGGAGAGAAAGATAGAGTGATGCAGATCTAGATCAAGATGAAGAGATAAAAGTGGGTGTATTCACAAGAAAAGATATGGCTACACAGTTCTGTCTTAGAGTAAGAACAGCATAAAGGGGGTGGTTAGGTTTACATGGGGGCAACAGTGGTAAAGATGGGAAAGAGACAGAGATGGAGATGAGGGGAGGAAGAACGAGGGACTCCCTTACACTTCTCCTCCATCCTCCTCTTCTCCACTTGCCTGCGCCGCATTACTCAGCTTGGGGGTTGCCAAACAGATGTCGGTGTGAGGATGACATACAGCACACTGCCCACATCCATCCACCGCTGTGCAAACACACAGTCACTGTGGCATGCTGCGCTTTTGCCGCGCTCCATGCCGATTCATTCCGCTCCGGACCACTTGGGCCATACATGGCCAGCCTGACCTGTCTGTGGCACCGACTGCCTTCCCACGCTGTTCCCACAACCCCCCCGTCTCTCCCCTTCAGTGCCTTCTCTTTCTCTCTTTCTCTCTCTCTTTCTGTCCTTCTCTCTTCCTTTCTAACTGCCTCTTTCCTTCAGTGGCTTCTCTTTCTGTCTCTCTGTGTCCCTCTCATCCTCTCTTTCTTTCTGCTTGCCTCTCTCTTTCAGTGGCTTATCTTACTTTTATTGTTTCTCTCTCCCTCCCCTTCTCTGTTTCTTTTTTCTCTCTCTCTATTTCTCTAACTACAAGAAGGCAATCACTGGCCCATCCAGTCAGCCACAATGTCCTCTTTTAATGAAGTGGATCAACCAGCAGCCCTGCGCTGGTTTTTAATTTGCGCTGCTTATCTTCATGCCTAGTATCAACCCCCACCCCCCTTCCCCCACCAACACACACACACACACACACACACACACACACACACACACACACACACACACACACACACACACACACACACACACAAGCCTATCCCATTACAGTCCTCACAGAGTAAAGGAAGACATGTTGGAGAGACTAATGCAATGTTCAAAGCATTTCCAGAAAGTTCCTCCTCATCTAGGTAGATGTTAAAAGACATTTATTGCTGTGGTGCATCAAATGTCAGCACAGCACAAAAGGTCAAGAACAAGAAGACATGAGAAGTCCAGTCAAGTTTGGGATGGAGGTTGCATCACAAGCTCCTACAAGGCTACGGTGGAGGTTTCCAAACAGTGGTCAGCACATCATGCCATCATGTTGAAACACCACCCAGTCTCTCTCTACAGTAAAAAAACAACACACACCCCAACCACATCCACAAAACCTAGCTCTTTGCCTCTGACAGAAACACTCCACTGTGTTTTATGGAAAGCTATTAACAACAGCAATCACTTATCTTCTTAACTACCTCCTGTTTTCCTTGCTGTTGCTAAGCACCACTGACAAACTGCTCGCACCATCTCCGTATCTTTTACTTTGATAGAACAGTTGTTTTTGTTCCCGTATTCTAGCCCCTGCGTAACATGAAGTACACAGCCAGGGTTTTCCGTATATGGAGAAGTCGATAGTGGTCATAAGTCTGTGGTAAATAAGTAGGGCTTCTCTCTTGGCTTTTAGTCTCTGGAGAATTTTAAGGCTGTGCACTTAAATCAAGATCAGTAAACAAATCACAGGGCTGTGTTAATCACATACAGTATATCCAACATTAACACACCAGAGCCCACCACATTTAATGCTGATCTTTGTGTTTTTTACTTCTCAAAAGCCTCGTATTCTGTCTAGGCTCTCTGGCCTTTCACAGACTTCCTTAAATGATTAAATCTGGTCAAAAGGGGGGTAAATGATATGCTCATTTTATATTAGTGTATGAACAATGCATATTTTGTAGACATATACTGTATCTGTAGAAATGCTGTTGTAAGTATGTGTGTGTGAGAGTGTGTGCCTAAGTCTTTCTCTCTCTCACTATATGCATGTGTGTGTATGTGTGTATGTGTGTGTGTGTGTATGTGTGTGTGTGTGTGTGCGTTTAGTGCTTCAGGCACTGGGTGATGTGGGTTCCTCTCCTTGTGATGAGGTGCCCCAGCACCACTTGCTCTGCTCCCCTGGTGAGTGCTCACACAATCACAGCCTTGATTAAAGCCCCTTCCTGCTGACTCACCCTTATTTATAGCTGCTCTGCTGTCTTCTAAGGTAAGGATGGGAGCAAAGACAGGAGCACACACACACATATGCACACGCACACACACACACACACACACACACACACACACACACACACACACACACACACACACACACACACACACACACACACACACACATCACACATACACACACATACATACACACACACACACACAGGCACCACACAGGCACATAGGCACACACACACTCTCTCTCTCTCTCTCTCTCTCTCTCTCTCTCTCTCTGTCACACACAACACACACACACACACACACACACACACACACACACACACACACCTTCCCAAACAGGGCAACTGCTATTTTGACAGACATCATTACCATGCTGTATTTAAGAATCAGACGTTCTTTGAGGAGTGTGAAGAAGCAGAGAAGCTGTGGTCCCTGTGGAATCCCCTGGCATGTCTCATTAATCAGCCTAAAGTGAAGATGGATCCATTATAACCTCTACCCAGTGCCCCGGAACACAGATTAGGTCTCCAACTGAATTGCCATGTGATTTGTCACCACCGCCTCCACCTCTCCCTACCCCCCTCTCCCGTCCCCTCCCCTTCTCTTCTCAATCAGGTGCTGCCTCTGGAGGCTGAGTCGCTGGAGCTTGCCCCATCTCCCTGCGTCTCAGGAAGGACCAGGAAGCTAACTGGCGTGCATACACATACACACATATACACATACACACATACACAGACACACACAAAGACTGCCACAAATACACCAACACACACGCATACACATACACACACAAACACAACTGCATACACACATGCCATAAACCACAAGGAGGCTAATGCGATGAGGACGGGGGTCGGGTTTCCCCCGCAGATCACTAACCCTTTCAATTTGCCCCGTGCGGCTCAATTTACCTGCGGCGCGACCCATTTCTGAGACAATCTTTTCCCCTTCAGAGCTCGGCAGGTCCCTTCAAGATGACACTGCACACCAGTGGCCCACAGTGAGTGGAGCCCTGCAGGGTATTCTGGGTAACTGATGACACCATCAGACAAGAAAATCTGAATTGATTCCTGATTCCTCTACTCATGTGCGTACAGTGGTGAAAGAGATGTTTACAAAGGAGGTAATAGGAAATGTCTTTTCATGAGTCAGCAGTCTGAGAATCAAACTTCCCATTTTATCACTGTATTCAGATAGATAAGGAGAGAGCTATGGCTGAGAACTATGCAAAATAAGAAAAGGATTCACAGCCAGAACACAGATAACCCATTTAAAAATCAACACATTAAAAAATAGTATGAGTATGAGAGTATGAGAGAGAGAGAGAAAGAGAGAGAGAGAGAGAGAGAGAGAGAGAGAGAGAGAGAGAGAGATATATATAAGGAGAGGGAGGGAGAAAAACAAAGGGCGTCTTACAGAGATGTCTTACAGAGACAGAGATGAAGAAAGGGCTCTAAGCACAGAAAAATCCAAAGGGTTATGGGATGATGTCTATGGCTGAGGTATTAAACAAAAAAAAACACACTCTCTCTCTTTTTAGGTGTATTTTTTTATTGGACCATGTCCAAAAATGGATGTGTCATCACTTGGTTTTTGACTCCAGAACAAATTACTTTATCTTAGGAGTGTGCCTGTTGTTCTTGTCTATGGTTGAGGGTGCATATGTGGTGCTTTACCCTCCGCCCCCCTTGTGAAGAAACTGTCCAAGTCCATATAACCACTGCAGTGTTGATGTCGGCCTAGAACAAATTACTTTATCTTAGGAGTGTGCCTGTTGTTCTTGTCTATGGTTGAGGGTGCATATGTGGTGCTTTACCCTCCGCCCCCCTTGTGAAGAAACTGTCCAAGTCCATATAACCACTGCAGTGTTGATGTCGGCCTACTTAATGTCCTCCCACATGAGCTTAAGGAAAGGAAGTCCTTTAACTCAGAGCCAGCCTCTGACCCACGCCCCCCCCCCGGTTGAAGATGAAGGTGTCAGTCGTGCGTCTATGGGAGAGGAGGCGAGACCACTGGGGAACTCAGCCTACAAATGCATCAGAGATGCCGTACTGTCTGTCTCACCCGACTGCGTCTGACTCTCAAGTGCAGCCCACTTACTGCAGCAAGTCACTCAGAGCACAGCTAAAAATGAAGGCTGGTGTGTGTGTGTGTGTGTGTGTGTGTGTGTGTGTGTGTGTGTTAGGGGGATCACAACATTTGCCTTCAGACGTCTCTGGAGGCTTCATGGGCTGCTGCTCTTTAGTCATGTGACAATATCTTCCATCAAACAGGAAAACAAAGAAGAGCCGTGTTTTGAAGCAGGCTACTTTCAAGTGACTGGCTCCTAATTGCGCTGAGCTGAACTGAACGTCCTCCACTGACAAGTGCTATCAGCAGAGGGAATGGCTTCGTGAAAAAAAAACTGCTGTGTCCTAGCAATGGGGTGTTTCACCTGTGAACAGGAGCTAAGAGATCATTATCTTTCATTAGGCTGGCAGATGGCTAGCTCTGCAGTGGTTTCCCACTGTGGTGGTTTGTGGCTTCATTGCTGAACATAGATCAGGGGTTATTTGAAGTACCAGGGGTATTTCAAAAAGTAGGTTTCACAAACGCTCAGTCTGAACTCGAGGTTGACCGAGCCGGTGTCAACTTAACCCAAGCAGTTAGTTCCAAAACACTGTTCTGGTTTACTAACCGACCCAGATAAGTTACAGTAAGTAAGTGGAAATCATTTTAATAGAAGAGCCCAATAAGTTTATTTTACTAGGACAATGAAGCAATAAGACCCCTCTATTAGGAGGTTTACTACTTGTTCTAAGTTAACACACCCTAGTAAGTAACTAAACCTGCTTTCTGGAATATCCCTATGAGATGTCCCTGATTTACGCTGTTGAAAGTGTGGTCGTGGACTTAATAGTTAAAAAATGCACACACACACACACAATTTTCCAGCTATTTTAAAAACATAAATGTAGAATGAAATATTTTTCCTGAGCTTGGTTTTAAATAGAAACTGAACCAGATACAACAGTGCTTGCAGTGACCTAGAAAAGTCGCTTTTCTCCCTTTTCTTTTGTCGCCTTTTCTTTCTCACCCCCCTCCCTCCACAGCTTACAAACAAACAAACACACACACACACACACACACACCCACACACACACACACACACACACACACACACACACACACACACACATACACACTTTGTTATCATTCCTTTACACACACTTGCATCCAGCGCTGTTTGATTATAATATGTTTGCTACTGTCACCGTTTCAAAAAACAAAAAAAACAAAAAAAAAAAACAAAACAAAACAAAACAAAACAAAACATTTTTTTGGCAGAGCCAGCAACCACCTCCCTACTCCCTACTGCTCTACTTGGCTGCCTAATGACTGCAGGCCCATGTCCAGCAGACACACTCGACCACACACACCTACACACACAGCCCAACACCGGGCCACCATCTGCACTTCCTTAATCAAAGATCACAGACCAGCAGACAAAAGCAGCGCTGCGCTAATCAACACAGGAGACCACAATACACCAGACGCTAATTGGTGAAGCAGACCCGGAGATTTGCCCAACTCCTCCAGGGGGAACTTTTGGTAATGGCTTCCACTAACATGCTTGGCAGTCCCTGGGGAGCGGGGCCTGGTGTAGTAATAAACTACAGGGGGAGAGCTGATGGGAGATTAGAGAACAGCTCAGCCACTATCTACTTTACTCAACACCACACCAGTGAAACTCCATATTTGTGTTTTCGTTTTTTCTTTGAAATGAGAAGGTAGTAAAACAGTCTATTAGCCTTTCTACATCACGCTTAGCAAACGCTTTTATGCAGAGCAACCTATAACTGTAGAAGCATGTTCCCCATTTCTATGGATGTTGACGTTTTCATTTGGTTCATGGCAGTTCTACTGGGTAAAATGATATATGCTGATCTGATCAGCAAACCATGTAAAAGCAACTACTGACAAGCAGATTTGAGGTCAGTGGCTGACCTTTTTATATTACTCTTTTGGTTTGCATGTTTTCCTGTAGAACTGTTCAGAATACATAACAACGAAACCTAATGATGGACATCTACATTACTTACACTGCATAGGTCACTTAAATGTACGAACATGATCCTGGTCAGACATAAAAATCAGACATATATTGTTATGCAATACGCTGGGCTGGATTGTTCTGAAACGTCTGTATGTGCCACGTGGGATGCTTCTGACTTTTTTTTGCTACGTCATCTATTCCATTATTTCCAACCCTGTGTGTTTGTGTGTCTGTGTTTGTGAAGAAAACTCACTGGCACATTCTCTGCTCTAGCAAACATGCTTTTCTGTGAAGCAGCATTTAAATACGCCACAGCCTGATTCACATGAAAGGCTTCCATCCCTACAACTGAGCCATGTAGCACCATGCATATATATACGGTCTCTGTGAGTTCATTTGTTCCTTCCTCTTTATCTCTCCCTCTCTGTTTTTCTCAGTCTTTCTGCCCCCTCTCTCTTTCTTTTTTCTTTTCTTTTCTGTCTGTCTGTCTGTCTGTCTCTCTCTCTCTCTCTTTCTCTCTCTTTTTGCCACAGGGCACTGGGGAAACTCAGAGCACTGGCTGTGGAACGTCTCGTGCCTCGTTGTCTCCATGGTCACGGTTTTGTCGCAGCAATCAACAATGCCCCAAACCATCGCACTGGCAGTCTTCAGGGAAACAGACAGTCTCTCTCCTCCTCCTCTCTTTCTCTCCAATGCTCTATCTCTATATTAATCCTTCTCTCTCTTCCTATTCTAGTGCTCTTTAAGGTGTCGTGTTAAAAACAAAAGCTACCATTGCCTCTTCAACAGAGATGGAGCAGTCTTTTATATGCTGTTTAGTTCAGATAGATGGTCTACCTCAGGGAAATCATTCGATTGTTCAGCAGCTCAACGCTCAGTGCAATCAAAAGACCTGGCTCCTGTCTTTGCAAATCACTGAAACCACAACCTGGATTTGTCTCTTTAAGTATGTGTGTGTGTGTGTGTGTGTGTGTGTGTGTGTGTGTGTGTGTGTGGGAGACAATTTTAGACACCCCAGGGGAGGGGGGTGTCACAACAAACACATATACTCTCTCTCAGGTAAAGAACCTTTCCTGTCCCACTGGGATGACTGTTTTTTTTGGTCACAGTCTCTTCCTAATTAGGACAAGAGGCACCTAGTGTAATGTTTACCATGGCTCCCCTGCCCGGCTTCCTCTTGTAGGCCTGTGCAGGAATTACAGCAGCAAGAGAAGCCCGCTCTCCTACCCTCACCCCCTTCTGCACATATGGACCATGTCCAGTATATCCCCCAGCCGCTTTACGATCATACGGCCACCTTAACAATACATCCTTTCCACCTTAATATAGTTGTGGCAACATAACACTAAAATTACACTTGGGCTTAAAAGTGAGTGATGTCATTACAGGAATATGTATTACAATAGACACCGCATTATTTGCCTTCCACTTATACCAGCTAGAAACAAACACTATGCAAAAGACTAATATGAACAACTTCGGAGTGATGCAATTCTCAACCATAACCCCGCACCTCCCTTGAAAACCACCATCTTAAGGAATAAAATCCCTGCAGAAAACACTGATGTCTATCAGACAGTCCAGCAGAGCAAAACTTTTGGGCTGTTTGGCTGTGCGCGCGCGTGTGTGTGTGTGTGTGTGTGATTGTCAGTGTGCATAGCATGCTCGGGGTGAATAGTTCCATTTCCTGTATGTTCTATATTCTGTGTTCTGTGTGTAGTAGTTTTTAGCCCAACTTTTCTACTTTTAGTAAGATTATTCTATATTGAGCTGAAGGGGTATGATGTGCATTATAGTTTCATTGTACATGTTACAATGACAATAAAGATTCATATTTATATTTGAATAGATTATTCCTCCGGCGGGAGGAGGGTTAGGTACAGTGGGAGGAAAGGCAGGCAGGCGAGCATCGATTCAGAAATCCAGTTCAGCCCCCCTCCCCTCTGACTGATCGCCCCGCTCCAGCCGCTGCGCCATCGCCTTGGAAACCTGTGCACCGTCTCTATGGCAACGGCAGCTCTACGAGTCTCGGGGCTTGTGTAGGTGAATGGGAAGTCGGCAGATCAATGGGACCCACGCTCGGTGCTTCACCCCCGCTACCCCCAACACCACCTGGAGGAGCTCAGACCAGAGGCAGTGGGTTCTGGGATTGACATCTGTGGGAACCCCATTCGATAACCCCCACACCGCATAGACACGAACACATGTGTAGTCAATGTCCCTCTGAGAGTGGAGCATCATTGTGATCATTCCTTTAATTCCTCCTGCAGTGAGGCTTAGCAGGAGTCTCTCTTTAGCTTTATTTAGATTCACACTAATTAACGTCCATCTCTTATTTTCCCTTTTTTTCTCCTCTTCTGTGTGTAGGGGATGTATGTGCCTGTCCTTAAAAATAGACACTGCGCATCAAAACACAAGAGCCAATGTTTCTACCACTGCCTGTGCACTCTCTCTCCCTCTCTCCCTCTCTCTCTCTCTCTCTCTCTCTCACACACACACACACATACTCTTTCTTTCTCCACTATCTCTCTCACATTCTCTCTTTCTTTCGCTTCCTTTCTTCTCCTACCTCTCTCTCACATTCCCATTCTCTTTCTCTCTCTCTCTCTCAATCCCGCGTGGCTGTGTGGTCCTTTCTGTCTCTGTGGCATATACACCAGCGGGCCTCATGCATAGTAATACGAGACGGCCTCCTGTGGCCTGCTCTCCTGCTCAGCTGAATCGGGGCCACCGCTGAAATGGCCACCGTTGATGTTTACCCAGTGGACCGGCTGCCTTAGTGTTTGTCTAGCTGGGTCTAGCTGAGCTTAGCCTAAAGAAAACCTCCCCATCTGAATGGCAACGAGGGCTGTTGTTTTTTCTATTTTCTCAACACCCCCCCCACCCCATCTGCCTCTGTGCCTGGTGTGACTCTGCAGCACCTGTGGTACTACTGAACAAAACAACGGGCTCCAAAAAAGATTAGTCAGGCGCTGTGTCCAAAATGTTCACTTATTCACTATACAGTGTACTTCAAAGGGTTTGAGTTACATTGTTTTGTTCCCTATATAATGCACTACATAGCAAACGAGTGAACATTTCAGGACTCAACCAAAGTCCATTGTCTACTTGTGCTGCAGTTGCAGTGAGGCTAATTTTAAAACTGCCGCAGTATTTGCTGTAATTTCATGCAAGATTGTTCTGGCTAATTGATGACTGATCGATGTGAAAGGCATCTCCCAAGTGGGAGGAGGTTCGGTTGCCTGCTGCGTCTCCACCTGCTTGGGACTGAGACTCCTGCCTGGCTCGCCACATTTCCCAGCACCTGCTGTCAATCTGGGGCCAACAAAGATGTTAGTGGAAGACTTGTTTCCCCAAGCATGTTATTTTTGCTTATTAACCTGTTTTCCTGATAGCCTTTCCCCTTTCCTTTCCCCCTTCCCCTTCCCAAATGCAGAGGGTGACAGAAGAACATTCTTCATATGTATAAATATCAAATTAATTCCTTAAAGCACAGGAACAGATTGACACAAGCTGGGATACTACGAATGCAAGAACGACAGAACAAGTCTGGTTCAACTTGGATAATTTCCTATTTCAATCAGGACCTGGACATTCGAGCTTTCAGCCAGGCGCCTGCTTTGTTTTAGCACCGCCGTTGATTAAACAATTCCACTCACTAGTTGTTGTCTTACTTAATGCTTGAATTACTATAGTGACATGCAGATAGGTCAGTCTGGGCGGCATTAGTTCAAGTGATCTTTTATTAATCAGACGTGTTGTTGACTGCTCATGTGGAGCGTTCGTTGGCGTCTGTGCACTGTATCTACTTTCAGGTAATTACCTCTGGCAAGTTGGCACTTGGATGGCAGGCAGGAGCTATGAGCCCCAGCCCTAAAGGGCTGCTGTGCTTTTTATTTGTGATTTCAAGCTCTGAAGAATAGAGTTAATGGGGCGACGAAGAGGGGGACAAGAGACACGGAGCCGCAGGTCTCACATGGCTGCGTTCAGCCTCCACTTGCAACCGTACACTCTGTGTGACCTTCATGGGCGCAGTTGAGCTGAGAGCCAAGTGGAGAGTGGAGAGTGCATGGTGCAACCGCCGCTTGAACACAGCTACTGACAACCAACCATTGACTGTGAAATCAGTCTCAGCCGGTGGGAGCCCCTTTGTGTTGCACCTCATCTCTGGGTGCCAGTAAGAGTTTGTATGAGAGATTTCGGTGGAAATTGTCTTTGTGAGGTGTTGGATTAAGCGGTAGACAGTAGTCTAGGCAGGTAGAGTTCTCTTGTGTCTTTCTATAACTAAATGACTTTATATCTTAATGGGGGTCATTTTGAAGCCCTGTATCTATGACTACAGTTCTATGTAGTTAGGTTCTATCTGAGCTGACGTACTGTGTCTATTGCTCTATGTAAGTCTTATGTGTCAGCTGAGAACATCATATGCACAGTGGCTGGACCAAAACATTGTTTGGCAGTAAGCTATGATGGTCTGTCGTCAGTGGTATGACATGTCTGCCACAAGCGGAAGCAGAGCTCTGGGTGTCCACTGTGCCCATGAATAATACATCACCGCTGCTGGCTTAGCTCCAGTGACACAGGGACAGATGACAAGTGGGTTACATTCCATGTGCATCATGGGAAACAGTCACTGGAAGCCATGTTTTGACTAGGGGCAGGATTTATTAAGATGTTTGCAATTACATTAAAATGTTTAACGTTCAACTCTTGCGGTAATTACAGATTGAAGGCCAATTTTGGTGACTTTGGTGACCAGATGTGTAATAAATAAGGAGGCAGGGGGAAAACATTTCAAATCAACCTTCAGGGTGACTAATAAGAAACTGTAACACTAGTCTCCACAGATGGAGATTCATGGCTTTCTGTGATTGGTCAATCATTCACTGACACTGGGATAAGGAGCCATTTCACACTTAGGAAAACTACACTGCTGATTTCCAATACCTTTATTAATCTGTTCTGCTTCACACTGCTTTGTTCCAATACATTTATCAATCTTTTCTGCCCTATTTTCAGCTGTCTTTCTGAGCCAGGTGAGCCCCTCCAGGCTGGCTGTGTGTCAGAGTGTAAAGATAGTCCTAAGCACACTACTGGGTCTTGTCCCACTCTCCTCCCCAGCAGCTGCACTCCTATTGGCTGCCGATGAGTGATGGCCGCAACTCCAGGTGGCAGAAGCACCCGGAATAACGAGCGAGCGTGTTCAGAAGCCTCTCCTCCCACAGCCTTTGTGTCACTCTCATTGCGCTTGACCTCTCAACTTTTAAACCATCAACTTAAGGGAGCCTGTGCCATCTTTGGCCTTCACACACACAGACAGAAACACACAGACACACACACCTGTGCCAGGGAGCCTCTGCTATCTGTGACCTTCACACAGACACACACACAGACACAAACACACACACACACACACACACACACACACACACACACACACACACACACACACACACACACACACACACCTGTGCCAGCGTGCCACTGCCACCTGCCGACTAGTAACGGTGCGGAAGTAGGATATCCTGCTAGGGTTTCACCCGACGTTCTCGCCATTAGCCTGCCCTGACACCTCTCAATGCTTCTTGGAATGTGTGTCACATTGCTGTCAAGCACACACTTCTAACTCCCTTTGCTCTACAGCAAGTATGTGTCACTGACTGTCTGCATCTCTGTGTGATGTATAGATGTATGTGTGTGTGAGAGAGAGACAAAGAAATGGAGCACAGACAGAGAGGAAGACGGGGAGAGAGAACGATGGAGAGACATGAAAACTTTAACGGCAAATACGTATTAATGGGTTTGCATGTGTGTTTCAGATGCGAGTGTATGTTTCTCATGAGACTGTACACAGATTCAGTCAGGCAAGAGAATTGTTTAGGGAAAGAGAAGGATGGAGAGACATGGAAAGTTTAATGGCAAATTTGTATACATGGGTTTGCATGTGTGTGTGCTTCTGATGCAAGTGTGTGTTTCTCATGAGAACGCACTCAGCTCATCAGGGCAGGAGAGTTGTTCAGGTGACAGGCTCATGCACGGTCTCCTCCCGGCATCCTGTAATTTGGCTCTGTTTGCCAGAGCACCCCTCCTTCCCTTCCTCCTCCTCCTCCTCCCTCACCAAAGTAATGAGCTTATGGAGATCACCTGTCTCCCTAGCAACACTGAGCAAATGGAACAGGCTCTGCTTGCCAGGTCCGCCCACTTCTTGCGTGGAAATCAAACAGGTCAAGCAGGCCCAATGCGGTGTGAAGCCGCTGTGTACAATTTGCCTAAAGAAAATCCACAGTGTCCCTGGGGTCAAATTAGATTAACTTTAGAAGTCAAACTAACAGTATTGATCATAACTACCTCTGTTTCCGATAATTCTGACTTTGCTTGCACATTTTAAAAGATGATTTGTACCAAGTCACAGTAAGGAAATAGTCCTGAAGATTGAACTATGAGGGGAAACGATGAATAAGCTGTATTCAACCACAGAATCAACAACTGTATATCCAAAACACAGGGCACAGGCCATAGCTACAGTTTCAACACCTTGATGGGAAACAAGTTGGTGCAATATTAGCTGAGGAAGTGTGTGGCCGATGTTTCTTTCGCCCCTTTTCCTGTCAACACTGGCGGAAGCTTGTGACACTAGTGCTGAACATAGTGTTTTACTTATTAATAAGTGCATCTGATACAGACCAGACCAGCAAAAAGGCTCTAATGCCTCTGAAGACTACCTAGAGGACTGTATTGGGAATAGAAACATCTGTAACAGAGCACCAGCGTCAATGAGCGAAGTCATTTATAGATCACATACACTAAGTGGCCAGTGCCCTTCTCTGTTTCTGTGTCCTGAAATATCACCCCCTGGCCAGAGCCTTTCCGTATACTAAGATAAAAGATAAAAGAGTACAATACATACATTTCTTTTTTTCAAACAATTATTGAAAAAAATCTTTCTTTCTTTCTCTTTTTTTATTTCTTCTAACTTCTTTCTTACACATCAATTGTTCTTTCAGGCAAAATGTAGCAAGGGATGGTCTGCTGAAAGTCTTCTAATATGTTTTCCCATTCTGGATTAAAAGGGGCCTTTGAAGTGTGAAAAGAAATCATTCAGGCTTAGCAAATGTGACACAAAGAGCAAATTCTGGCAGCATCACAAACAACTCAATCCTTATTTCAGTGCCCTACCAAGAGTGGAAGATTTGAAGTATTGACTAATTGTTCATCTAACGGCAGTTTTTAGCAACGCTAGCCTCCATGCACCTATAGTTAGCAGCACTGCATTGATGTAATCAGTGATACAAAAGGCTAAATCAATACTGGAAAAATTCCTCTGTGCCTAAATCTAGTGGTTTAACGTTTATGCAAATGAAATTTAAAAATAATTACTTTAATCACTGTTAATTAAAAACTTTGGCATGGCCGTATAAATTGAGCATCTCTTCAAATGATTGGCAGGTACATATTTCCCCAGAGATGACTTAGGGAAGCTATATATTTATACAGAATTCATATGGCAGCCACACTGCATACTGTTTGATGAAATAATTAATCTTTTCATTTCATTGTATATTTCTGTGATTCCAGATTAGAAAGCCATTTGGCTATGATGAATCATATGTGAAAGTGCTAGATACAGAAAATGTGTTCATGCAGACCATAAAGGTGATAGAGTGACAGCCTGACACACAGAGAGAGACAGAGAGAGAGAGAGAGAGAGAGATAGAGAGAGAGAAAGAGAGAGAGCCTTGCCTTCCTGTCATCCATCTGCCAAATGACGCTTTCCTCTCTGTGAATTATGTGCATCGAATCAGGCTGGCAGAGGAAGCTGTAGCGTTCAGTAGATTTATCGCCATTAGAAAGGCACTTCAGCTAAACAGCACACAGCCACATGCACATACAGCACTTACTGCGAGCACACACACACACACACACACACACACACACACACACACACACACACACACACAATCAAGAGGACACAGCCATATTTTTGACGTGGGATAGCCAAAGACATTTCACCACTCTTTGACCCTCTGGGTCAGTGGCTGATTTAAGTTTCTAACTTATGATTTAAATATAGGTAATATTTTGCTGGATGCAGAGTAAAGTATCAGTCCAGCAGACTTGCTTTAGTCCCAAAGAAAATGCACTTTCACAGACCCCTGCACTTACATGACCTGACTTGCCTTACATCTTACAAAGCTATTGTCATCGATTTCTCCACTGGCTATCTCAAAATTTCTCAATACTGTATTATTATTTTTTGCACAAGATGACAATTTTCTTAACAAAAGTCAGTACCATACAGGACATCATGACAGGATGGTCCTATGTGCAGTCACAAAGGGACATGTTATGGCTGACATTTTTTGGAGTGGCTGAATGGCATTGATCTAACTGGGCTGCTGATAAACAGCTTAGCCAGATGATTGACAGCTGTGTGATCACCAGCATTCAGTGGGTGGGTTGAGGGTGTGTAAAGCGTCGCTCTCTCTCTCACTCCTCATTTCAGTAGCCCTCTCCCTAAGCCAGCCATGCAGTGGTTTAGGGTTCCACCTCTTGACTTTGAGAGGACAGAGAAAGACTCAACTTATTTGTATTGCGGATTTCTTCCACTGCGATGAGGAGTCTAAGATGTCTGTGAAATGCTAGCCCTGTCTGCCCCCCCCCCCCACTGCTCGCTTACGTAAAGATTCCTTTGACTAAAGCTGACTGCACTTACAGGACACTGTTTAAAGGATTGGGTGCTTGCATCTGTTTTTCTCTCTCTTTCTTTCAATCGGTGTGTGTGTGTGTGTGTGTGTGTGTGTGTGTGTGTGTGTGTGTGTGTGTGTGTGTGTGTGTGCATGCGTGTGTGTGTGTGTGTGTGTGTGTGTGTGTGTGTGTGTGTGTGTGCGTGTGTGTGTGAATGTTTGTGTACATGTATTTGTGTGCATGTGATTATTACACTGCGGTGATGATGGACACACTCAGCAAGTCATAGAACCCAAAGAGGGGTGCTTGATCCCCTCTGCAGCAATTGGAAATGTAAAATCAATGGCATTGACAGCACTGTATGGTGTCACCTGAGAGCGAGAGTGTACTCACTGAAGCTTGTTTGTTTGCTGAACGCAGCGCATTACAGCAGGACTGTACGGCTGACTGGAGTTCGTATTAGCCTAATGTAATGGTCCCATGAACCTGGCCAATTGGAGCAGGAGGTCTCAATGCTTTAAAAAAGAGCTGACATCTCCATTCTTCAAGAAACAACTGAAGTCTACAAGAATAGTTACTGCGGCTGCTTTTGCTTAGCCTGATGAGATTTCAAACCGAGGAAGGCAGATGTGTATGCATCTTTGTCAGGACCTAGAGATGGTTAGATCCTGGCTTCAGAAGGTAAAAAACAGACACATATTTGTTCCAACCATTTTCAGAACCAGCGGATCCTACTAAGAACACAAATGATCAGAAAGGTAGATCAGCTAATTAGTGAGTTAAATGCAAAAGGCAGAAGGTATCAAGTGTAAAAGGCAGAAGGTATACATGGCAGGGTTTTTATTTTCTAAAGGTGGGATTGACACTTCTGCCTAACCACTACATATATCATAAAAAGGCATAGTCTTAGATATTTGTTTGAGTTTCCAAGCGCAACATGTTTTTCATTGCATTCATTTCATTGCAATTAAAGACAACCATCATATTAGAATATTATTCTAATATTATCATATTATACTGCAAAGTGCAACACTACAACTTTGTGGGTGTGGTATTGAACACGACCTCATGGCAACACAGACCACTGTTTGAGGAGGAGTAGACGTTTGTGCGATCGTGAAAAATCACCCGTTACTGAGGTCCCTGCACCCCGCTCCCCACTCCACCCACCCGGAATGTATTTTTGGGGAAGGTGATAACTCTGGAGGGGCCTGGGCATGTGGTGACATCTGGAGTTATGGATATTCCGGATTGCACCTTCCCTTGCCAGGCATAAAGTCAAGCATTATTAATGTGCAATTAAAAATTCATTGGCGTTGAAATATGAATAGGACAGAATGTGTGTATGGGAGAAAACCTATTTTGGTGATGCCACCCTTCAATTAAAAGCACGCCGTGGGGGGAAAAACAAGCTGGCGGTCACCAACGGCCTTTAAAACAAGCGCTGACACTTTTATTGTTCCTCCGTGCAATTATGCCGAGAAAACATGGCACGGGAGTCCTATTAGTCACCTGAATAGCTGGACACAGAGCCATGCTGCTCGCCAGCCACTGATCCTGCTGTCCCATCCCATTATCCAGCACTACTTTTACATCCTTGCCTCTCTACATCTCTTAAAGCTGGTAATAAACACCAGCACACTGTCTGTACTCTCTCCCTCTGTACTTTTTTAGTATGTAGGGGTGGAGCTGTTCTTCTTTCCACTAAGTGGTACTTCCTAAAGGAGATTTCATCCTCTTTTTTTATCCACAGAACAATTTGGGGGCTAAATTGTTATTTTTTGTCTTAGGCTGAACTGCCTCGTCTACAGTATGAGCTGTTCTTTTATCTAGGGGTTGAACTGTGCTTTTTCCACAGTGGGTGTTGCCTACCTAACGGAGATGTACATTCTGTTGTGTTTTTTTCCATCCTCGGAACAACAACATGCATCTAATTACACAGCAGTGTGGCGGTTCAGTTGGGATTCATGTAACCCTGAACAGCCCTTGGCGCGAAGTTAACACCCTGACAGATTGTGCCTGTGAGAGAATGTCTTGAGTCACACAGCCTGTGTGAGGAAGGAAGACAGAAGCCATGTTTGACATTACTTCAGGAGGGGGGAGAACATATGGTTGTACACATAAAAAAACAAGAGGGTTTGGTTATGTATCTTAAATATGCATATGTTAGATATAGACGGGCTAAGGAGCCTGAGGACAACTTAGACTTATCCATCACTGATAATAAATCTCATCTCTCTCTCTGTCCCCCTCTGTCCCCCTCCCTCCCTTATCTTGCCTCATTTCTCTGGTTCTCTCTCTTCTGTACTCTCTCACATTCACTGTTAAACACTTCTGGATGAGTGCATGTGTGTAGGTGTATCTTTTTCACTCTTCCTCTCTCCTTGCTCTCTAAGCCACGCCAGGTCTTCTGTGCAGGCATGTAATTGCACTGATGCCCACTGTTTAAACATCTTGTAATTCGTGATGGCGCCTCCATTACAGTGAGAGCTCTTAAGAGCTTCTTCATATTTCAGACCCTCCAATTTTCCATATTTCCGGCCACTCTCTTAGGATTGTTTACTTTTTCAATTATGCCCATGCATCGCTGCAGTGAATCTTGCCTCTTAAGTTGCATGGCACTACACACCTGATCAAATGTCTGTTAATCAAAGTAAGGTTCTGGGAACCTGCAGTCCTTCCTTATTATCCCAACATTGTTCTACAATAGTTATGCCTCTTCTAACTAGCAGTTTGTCTGTAAATCTTATACTGAATTTACTCTAGTATGTAGTGAAATTGTTTTAAAATCTGATATCACTGATTTTGCACAGATGTACAGTCTCTTTAACAATATAGTCCACTGGATTATACCCTACTACCATGCTGTAGATAATTAAATGACATCAGTTAGTTGTTTCACAGGTATGATTGGACACTGCAAGGAAATCATGATTGTTTGTTTTGTTTGTTATGAGAAGCCTTTGTTCAAAATGGGTGTTATAGGGTAATGAGAGGAGTTAATAGTTTGTTTTTTTTTACTCCCTACAAGTTTACAATATGGCATATAGTTGAGAGTGTATGAATATTTATCAAAAGATTAATGGTTCAATTCAAAATAAGAGGTTAATGTATGACTTCCAAAACCTACACAATTTAGTCGACATTTTTTTCTATTTACACAAAAAAGTAGCTAATAAACACAAAACCTACAAACAGTAGACCAATATACAGCAGGTCTACTGGGCATTTATTTATTTATTTATAATGGTATTTTAAAAATTGTAAACAGAATAGTTTTCTGAGATACTCCAGTTTACCTTGTCAGGTGGATCAACTTACCCCTACAATGAGGCAAGTGGATCCATGCCACCACCTTTTGGAACACAATATTTTGTTTTCTATGCCTATTTGACTTCGGCACACTAGCCTACTAAGGTTTCACTTGATGACACATATTCTTAGCTTGGGTTGTGCATATATTAGTCCTGTTTCTTTCTTGTATTTCCTATAAATAAACGTGCTTATGCACAATATATCTCACTTGACTCAACCAATATTAGTAGACAGAGGCCAATACAAAAAATGTGATTGAAACAGACCATCAGTGGGATCGTTTTAACAATTAGACCGAATTCAACGACGCCAAGCAGACAGTATTACGTCCATCTTGCCGCTCTAGTGTACAACACAACTGAGGTCCAAATAGCCTGTCTATTCTTGCATCTGAAAGTATTCGGCTCTTAATCGGCCCAGTCTTAATGCCCTTCAGGTGTTGACGTTGTGCGTACCAATTGTTGACTACCACACTGTGGGTTAGTAGTTTTAACGGTGCAGTACTCTAAACGTCATTAGTCTAAAACTTTAAGGCTCAATAAATAATTTGTGGCATCTAACTTGTGACTGACAAATGAGCTCGGCCGAGAAACAAACACAAGACATTCTCTTCGCCACACCATAACAGACAATGAGAGTCGAATAAGTGGACAAGGCGTCAGAAATGTTTTTGACGGGCCACCGATGCCTGCGCAGGCTGGCTTTGGCCCATTGGCCGACCAACAGTAACCTATACACTAACTATTAACAGTTTGTACTTCAAACTCTACACGTGTGGGATGTTTCATTCTAATATTGCGACTGTAACGGATTTTACAAGCTCATGGATATTTGGGTCACTGTTCATTAACCTCACAGTTACAACTTCGTGCAGGGCCATAAACGGCTCGACCTGGGCCAGATTTGAATCAGTTCATGTACCAATTAGCCTATCCCCATCCAATTAAACCGAGATGGCGCCGTAATCCCATTGAGCCCAATAAAAAATGATATTAGAAATAAATTCCACGAACAATCGTATAACAGAAAAACTCTATGCTCTTGACAACTGCAATGGCTGTGGGCTACCCCGATGCTTACCTTTGCTGCAAGTGATGAGCTTGGCTTCTCTAAAAGGTCCCAAAGTTTCCTCCGCTTCTCGGAGCAGCACGTGTCGTCAAATTCATCGCCCTCTCTGTCCCTCAGTGTCTCTGCTTCTCGCTTCAGCTCCTCGTTCATCTGTTCTTTTTTCTGATGGTACCGTGCTTGACAACAAGACTCCAGGTAAATTTCGTCGATCCCCCAGAAGTCCAGTTCCTGACTGAAGGACAAAGCGCACATTTCCTCCATCATGTGCAACTTTCCCGTGCGGTAAAAGTTTAGAATGGACGTGAAAGCCCCAGGGTGCCTGTCGAAGAAGTATTCATTGTCGTCCAGGCTGTAGTCGTCGCATATTTCCATTATTGAATCGTGCGTGTTGCAGTCTCGCAGTTTTCCTAGTCTCGTGCGGGGCAACCTGTCTAGCGTTCTCCATAACACTTCGTGTAGAAGTCCCCCTACATTCAGTCGCACCCTACGAGAACTTGCTTTACTCCGGATGATCTCCACCGGCTCCGGCGGCAGTGACGAGGCGGAACGGGAGCCAGTTTTATTCATCCTGACCTCAGTTTTGTTCTCGAATCAGAATGATTAAGGCTAGTGAGATTCAGTTTTCTGAGTCCACAGGACGCAACCCTGAATGGTTTTAGTAGCGCCTACATTGGGATTTGTTTTCAGCTTCAGTTATACCTGCGGGAGAAAAATGAGCAAAGACCATCATTTACACTTCATATAACGCATAGTGGATATTCATGAGATAAACCACTGTCAGCAAACATCTCACACGCACTGTTGAGTCGTTTATCCAATTAACCAGGGCGCCGCAGAGATCTCCTCTAAGAAGCACAGGCTTTACACCATTGACTAGGCTACTTGGACGAGGTAACGATATGAAACACTGTTTCTGTCTCGAGCGCTGTCCAGTAAGACAGTGCTGAAACCACTTCTCTGAATGTCCATCCGCTTCACTACTATCAAAGTTTTTCTATCAAAGTTTTTCGTCCACGAAGTTACCCCAAGTAATTTTAAACACTTTGGTATTTTTATCATTCGTTTTTGATACAAAATTGATATGAAATTGTATGTCTTAACCTTTCCAAATATATGCTAAATCAGCCAAAATAAATAGTTCTAAAGCGGAGCATTAGCTAGTCAACGAATGCTAAAAACAAATTCTACAAAACATACAAACAGTGCGGATAAGTTACAATAGCTATATGTTCAGTAGTTAAGTGTAAGTTTAATGCATGAATTGTATATACCATGTAGGCCTAATGTGTTATTGCACATTAACATTTCTGACATATTACACCTCTATAGAATTTAGAGAAGATAATGCAAACACCAGGCTACTTTCTTAACCATGCAAGCCCCTGATAATGTTGTCGTTTTAATGGCTACTGCATGACACTGTGTAGCCTAAATAAGAAAATCAAGACGTTTTTGAGTATCCTATCAGACACGTCTCAAATAAATTTCAGTACACTCTATTTGTTCACAGGTTGCCTTCAACAAGAGATTATAAACAGCATTAACTTCTCATATCCAAGTCAGAATACTTACACATCTTTATGGTAAGATCCAGTCCTAGAACGATCAGCAGCCAAATTGGTTTGAACAGCCAGTACAAGCAGCCGCCTGTGTTTTTTATTGCTAGACCTCCCTCTCTTAAATGTTGCAACTCAAGTGATTAGCCTACGTCTGGGGTTAACATATTTAACCAGAGACTTGCAGACGGTAAATTCTATTGTCCATTCCACCCTGCTTCCCCGACGGGAAAAGATCAACAAGTACGCTGAAAAAATCCACCCGATTTCTGTACCTGATTTGGGTGGCAGTGCCTGTGTGAGACAGGCGACACTCTAGCGCTGTTCTGCAGAAGGGGATAATTTCGAGCAGCTCCACCAACTGGCTCTCCAGCGTGCTGCCGACGCGTTAGTCATCGCAGTACCCTATCAGAATTTTGGGGCTGGGCTAAAGCTGCGTAAAATCCTTCGGACTAAACAAACCAGACCACCATCAACCCCGAAATAGTCACTCATGTAGTTGTCGTGCCTGTTGAAAGTACAGTCTGAAACATTACTATCGTGATAGTGTTTGTGATACTATCCCAGTACTCTGGCGTAAAGAAAAAAAGAATAACGTTTGTGCAAGGGAGATATTCTTGGCAGAACCCTGGCTAGGTATGCAATGTTTGTGTTTTGTGGAGTGCTGCAATTGTCAGTGTCATTGTTTAACCTGTGCAGTAGCAGAGGGAAGGAATTACGAGTTCAGGCAGCGAAGACAGCAACACGCTGGCAGCACATAAGGCCATGAAATACAATGGTGCAGTCTGTTATTCCTGGGTGTAATTCATGACACTCCAAAGCAACACTAGACTTCACAGTGCACCACAGGACATTCACAGATAACCTTCCATGCTCTTACAGTTAGAACACAGTCCTCTGTTAGACTGACATTACTGGCATATTATTTAAGGCATAAAGTTCTGCTATTGGCTACATACTATTTCCTGTTCTGTCATGAAAACAAAGGACAATTATCTTTAAAAAAAATGTGCAAAAAAGGTGTAGGTACATAACTGTTCAGTCAATATTTTTTAATATTTTCTTTCTGAATACAAAACGTAGTTTGAGTACAAAGAGTATAAATACAAGACAATTAACAATGGTGTGCATATATACATTTTGAAAAAAAAAGAATATCAGTTCAATACATAAATATATACTATACCAAATATTAAATAATTTACACATTATATATATATACTTAAAAATAAGTAACTGTATAGAAAGGCAAGACAACTTTATTTGCATAACCTATTTTATACACAGAGGCAGTTCAATGTGCTTGACAAAAATAAAAGCAAACCACAGTAAACCATAGAATGCCAAAAACAAACAAACTGTGAATCATGACAGTAATGCTTCATGAACCAAAACACTGGTATAGTAACAAGTATCAAGTAATGTATCATAAGATGTCATCACAACTGTATCTGTATCTGATGAATATGTCCTCTTCTGGCTGCACCATTCCAAAGCCATAGCAACTGGTGTTTACCGCTGGCAGTCCTGACTCTGGTTCACACAATTCCAAGTCCAGATGAGTTATCACCAGGTAAACATACCTAAGCATTCAAGGAGTAATGATGTGAGAACATGTTGTTTAGTTCACTATACAGTGCACTATGTAACATTGTAACTCACACCTTATTATATACATTATATAGTGTACTATATAGTGAATGAGTGGACATTCCAGACACGACTCCAGTATCTTTAGGAGCTACCACAGATGACATAGTGTTTCTTGTCCAGTATTTCAAGTTCTCTTTACAAAATAATTAATTATGTGAGTATGATATGCAAGTGAATGAGTAAGTGAGGGAGTGTGTGTGTCAGTGTGTATGAGAATGCCATTTTCACTGGTGATTCCCTACATAGGCTACAGAGATCGAATACTTACTGCCTAATAGCTTCAATAGCGAAGGGCTTCCCCACACAAGCGTTGCCCCCCGCTCCCCATGGCATGGTGTAGTACTTTAGTTGCTCCCCACCTTTATAAAACACTTTCTTCGGAGTCCCGTCTGTATTAAGGAACCTGTCGTACTTGAATTTCTGAGGGGGAAAGATTATAGAGTTAGCATGAGCTACAAGTTCAGCCACAAATCATATTTCATAACCTGCTATCCTCTACCCTTAGCCCGGGGAACCAGATAATTTCACTTTGTGCAAAAAAATTCTGGACAATCTCAAGAGGCATAATATGTTTACTTTGCCATGGGTGTTCACTTGTTTTAAACTTTAAACTTGATGGTTCTGTCTTCAATTTCTGTTTCTGATTGGTTGCTAAAATTTACTCGAGGTAAACCAAAGCCCTGGGAGAGTTCCTTGACATACTGTAGGGCTTTACCGAAATACAACATAGAGCAGAGGCCCTATGGCGGCGCTTGCCTGGATACTCTTACAACATCCATATCAAGAAATTGGTTCAAGATGTTTAGTCCAGTTATTCCCATGCTTTTTTGATATGTTGTAGAAGAATATGTTATAGAATTTATTTTTAATTTTCCTGTGTAGACAATATGCATGTTGTGTATTTTGTTTGTATTGATGACAAAGTTGTGAGACAGCAATGAGAAGAGAAACAGTTTCCTTGTGTGTGTTTAAACAGACTTGACCGATTGCATCCGTTTCTGATTGATTTGTGTGCCAGTCAATTTATACCCCTGTGGCCCCTAATGAGATTTTTTTTGTACAGTGGTGACGATGCTAAGAAGACATCTGATCACTCTGCCCACAAACTACCTTCCCACGCTCTTTAAGTCTGTTTCCATTGCAGTTGTGCACTAATCCCAGTCATAGTAGGTTAAACCTTTCCATGTGTAATCCAGGGTCAATTTAAATACTGTGTGTGTGTTGTGTGGGTGTGTGTGTTTGAGTGTGTGTGTGCACACAGGTATCAGTAAGCTTGCATCTGTGTATGTGAACCTGCACATGTTTGTGTGTGTGTGTGTGTGTGTGTGTGTGTGTGTGTGTGTGTGTGTGTGTGTGTTTGTGTGTGTAAGTGTAAGCGTAAAGACGTTTAAATTAAAGAGAGCGAGCGTGAATGCGCAACCCTTCTTTATATAAGGAGGCAATCCACTTTACAGGCTTTTTCTTCGCTGGCATCAAGAGGCCAGAAATAGGCTGAGCAGCAGACACAATAGCCTTCGCCACTCGAGACTGCTTCAAGCCTTTCATCAGGGCTCATTAGGTAACTACGGCAGACAAAGACCTGACCTTAGAGATGGCCAGGTATATGCTTCAGTGTGGCCTTAACTATGAGGACACTCTGAAGGACACTAGAGGACACTGCCTCTGACTGCAATTCAAAGGTCTCGGTCTTAATGTATGGTTACAGTGTCTCCCACAGAATGTGAAATGTTCGCAAACTCCAAAAAAAACATGGATGAATGAGAATCTTTAAAGACCTTTGTATTCCTTCTCCATGTGCACAGGTTTATCCTATCTACCTGTCGGGTGATTTGTTTGCTCATCATGATCAGCTGATTTAAAAAAATTGTTGAATCAAATATGTGGCAGGGTTTTTAACTTTCTTGAAGCTTGATCTTCAGCTCCAGAATACACAGAGGACACTTGTCTGTGCCTCTGTGTATGGTTACTATGGTTGTGTTCAGGAACACAGACAGACAGACAGACAGACAGACAGACAGACAGACAGACAGACAGACAGACACACACCTCAGGCTCCTGGTAGATGTCAGGGTCCATCTGTGGGCTGACGAAGGGGAACAGACACACGCGATCTCCCTGTCTGAGGTCATACTCCCGCCCATTGGCCATGCACAGCGTCTTGTTTTGCAGTACCTCCCGGGTAATGAAGGGGGCAGCAGTGAGCCTTAATGTCTCCTCAAGGGCACTGTCTGGGGAGAGAATGCCAAAGTTTGAGTTACTAGGGGACCAGTACCAAGGAGTGTCCCTGCATATCATAGCAGAACAGTACAGTGACAGACTCACTCTAAATGATTTCTGGTTGTTAGTCCCCAGAAAGAAGTAGTAGACCAGGCCAGGTCATGTGTACAAAAACATTACACTGGTAACACTGGACACTGGATGTAAATATCAATAAACAGAAATCTTTCTCTCTCTCTCTCTCTCTGCATGTGTAAATGTGCGTGTAGGTGTGTGTGTGAACATAAATTTAAAATAAATTTTGTCACCAATACTCGTCGTAGGGCTTTCAAGATAGAGACGCCATTCCAGCTTCAAAAATGTTAAGCCCGATCTAGACATGAATCGTTGTGTTTACACTACCACTTGTCATTTGTTTATTATTCATGCTTTTTCAGCGATATTTTCTCCCATTTAAATGATAACTTTTGAATACTGATGAATTTTGGGAATATCTACCATCTTTGGTTATGCTGACAATTCTAGCAATGCTAGCTATGCTAAAATGCTAAGTAATTAACTGAATTCACAATGTCACTTAGCTAACAATGCTAATTCTTTGGCCTTGGTCTCTAATTGGTAACCTCATTACTGCTTTTATTCATGAAACCAAAGCAAAAACAACTGCACAACGTTTTTTCCTTTCTAACAAGGTCTTTAGAATAAAGAGCACACATTTTTCTCAGTTTCTTCCTTGTGGCATAAAAATATGTGTACATAATAAAAAATAACTGAAAACATAACACCACAGAAGTAAAGACAAATAAATGCCCTACTGGTGGAGTCTACATACAGTCTCCTTCTGAATGTTTTAACAATATAAATTGCCTCATAGTAACACTAACACTGATTATCTTATCTCTTTTGACTGCAGAAAAGAACTTTTTCCCTGCAATTTACCGAACACAGGTGTTGGCTGGTTGGAGTCCAGTGTGGGTCCTTTGGCCGTTTTCAGAGAGACCCTGTTGAACTCCCTCTTCACTGCTTTCATGGCCTGTGGAGTCGTCAGCAGGAACGCCAGGAGCCAAAACGCTGCAGGTCCCACGTTACCCTGGCAACAGATTGGCACTCACATAAACATCTCAAACACCATAGCGTTGCCTAATCTTTTAGCAGAGAAATACACATGACGACAGTTGAATCACTCCTCAGCCTAAAGGAAACATACCTTTTGGATTTATATACTATCAACTCATTTTGCCTCAACTTTGCCGTTAACAACTGATTTTCTGGACATAAATTAAGTCCAGTCCTGGACTGAGAGAACTTCACGAAAAACCTCCACTGAAGAATTGTTCTTTTACAGATTAATCCATGTCCAACATACCAACCCAGAAGAAGTACATTCTTATAAAATTTATAATAATAATTTAATATAGTAATATTTTCATTATTTGCCTTAGAGAACTGCCGCTGGAGATGAAATGGTATGATAAAAAATAAATACAGCTCAACTCTGGCAGATCCCATCTTGCATCCAAGCCTATGTGCTCCTCCCAAAGCCTCATTTAGATGTGTTGACATCAGCACAGTGGTTTATTTAGCCTTTGAGTAAATACTGAGCACTCTCAAGACATAAATAAGTACTACAAAATGTACACAAGCACAGAGCCACTGCAACGCCATCTTTCCGATCACAGTATCTTCCCTTTTTACATTCTACTCTCTTTTCTAAGGGACTGTAAAATAACATGACTTCATGTACAAAAAATAGGTCAGATTGAGTCCATTGTAAGTTCACCTGTAAATAACATAGAGTGGAAGTTGAACTGGCAGGAACAAGGACAAGCAGAGCTATGCGGTTGCCCATTGTCATGACATACAACCATGTTGTGTTTAGCTTTGGAAAGGTAGTGTTTAAGGGCTTACTAAAAAAGGAGAGCCCAGAGAATTGTCTATGGAAGGTCACAGAATGAAGAGTAAAAGTACTCACAAGCGTGTTTGAGTCCTGAAAACACAAGGCCCGAGTGCTGGAAAACTATACTGCTGTGACTGTGAGTCTTTTCAAAGGGTACGATTAAAGTGTGCATTATTCAGAGATAAAGTACACGAGCAAACTACACATCAATGTGATGGGATAGGATATGAAACTGATGATTATCACAGCAAAAAGTTTTTCAGAAAAGGGCCAATGATGGTTTTTAAAGAGGTATCACACTGCCATTTCCAGCCACAACCGCAACATAAACTTGCACATTTGGAATGACTTTAAAATAGCAAACAGTAATTTGTGCTCACAAAAGCCACAAGGTTTTTTATCATTTTTTTATATTTTCACGTCATCTCCACATTCCAAAAAGAAGGAATGTGTTTACTCACAACTCGTGACCTTCCTAAGAACACAACGGTAACAAAAAGACACAAGCTTTATGACTCCAAACATCATGTTTGGTTTATTTTCAATACATATTGCTAATAAATGCAATTGTTAGTGAATCTCTGGTGCTCTCGTGTGGTTGAGATGGGGAGTGCATGTCTGAGCCTTAAATAAAGAACCTACAACTGTGTCAGTACGAACATAATTCTGTAAGTGCCCAGCACCCCATTGTGTCTATTAGAGCTACAGTATGCTGTGCTAACACAAACAACAGACATAAAGCTAGCAACAGGTCCTCAGGCAGTAAAAAAATAAAGCATAGAACTAACGTAAAACCAACAGTGTGATACATGGATCTTTTTACACAACTTAACAATGTCATGGCACTTGAAAAATACAAGATAAACTAGTGTAAAAAGATGAATACATCATGTTTCATTATTTTTGTTTATGCACCACTTTTTATGGTGCACTCTGAAAGCACAGATTGAGCTCATGCATACATACACATATGAGCTGCATGCCAGCCTTGTTAGGCCAGTTCCACCCATGGGAGTTTAACATCTGATCACATCTTACCCTGTGCTATTCTCCAAAGCCAGTCATCTATGTGGCAGTGGAATCTAACACAATGACACTTTAGGGGGAACACCCATGTTTCCCTTGTTAATCAGATCAACGCATTGTTTGAAAAAAAAAAAAAACATTCCTGGCGTGCTATGGTGACAAAAGGGATAACCCATATCAGACTTTCCCATTATCGTCACCTTCAGATAGCTGTGACACATGAGCACTTGTGTTGGAGAGCAACGTGTTATAACTGGCACCAGCCCAGGCTCTGTCTCTGAGGGTGAGGGTGAGGGTGAGGGTGTGTGTGTGTGTGTGTGTTTGTGTGTGCGTGTAAGTGCAAGTCACAATAACAAATGGATTTTTTTCTTTTGGCACTGTTGGAAACCACTTAAGGTGCCTGGTCAACAAGCTCATAAAATACTGTAAAAATGTGAAATTTAGATCCAAATTGAAAGTACTTAAAAAAGGAAAATATTACAGGCAATGTGCTGCAAGCAACTTAAGTTTATGATAATTGAAAATAGTTCAAGTTAAACCAATGTAAAAAAGATCCTTGCAGCATGTTGGTTCTAAACAGCACTATTTAAATTCTGCTTAACACGCTTATACCATATATCTGAGGGTGAGGACTGGTGGTGAAGATGTAGATGTATACACACAGGGACACAAGACAAGGACAGGCATGTAGGTATGGATATATGACAACATAACTGGTAGAATATGTGTGTGGGTGTGTGATGACAGCTTAGCTACGCCTGTAGGCATGTCTGTGTGTGTGTGTGTGTGTGTGTGTGTGTGTGTGTGCGTGTGTGCGTGTGTGCGTGTGTGCGTGTGTGTGCGTGCGTGTGTGTGCGTGTGTGCGTGCGTGCGTGCGTGTGCGTGTATGTGTGTGTGCGTGCGTGCATGCGTGTATGTCTGTGCGTGTGTCTGTGTGTGAGTCCGCACTATAAAAAACGAGACATACTTTGAAGTAGCCAACTTAAAAAATATTAAGGCAATGCGCTGCATGGATCTCTTTGACCTTCATTTATGTCATATTTGTTCAGTTAAACCAACGTAAAAAGAACAATGCAGCATGTTAATGCTTTCAGTGTGTGTGTTCGGGGGAGAAAGGTGGAGAGAAAGAGAAAAAGAGTGTCACCTGTGTAGCCCACAGCTGCAGCAGCATGGCTCTGGTCAGGGTGTCCTTGTCGGCACCTCCCTCCTGCAGGTGCTGGCGATAGTGGCGTATCCATGCACTGGAGCTCTCGCCCAGGCCCGCTGCAGAGAGCAGCTCCCACAGCGACTCACGAGTCTCGCCCGCCACCCGCTTCTCTCCTGCTCCACAAAACCATACACAACAAAACACTTCAGTTAGCTTCAGTGATTTAATCACCTAGACAGATGGAACACAATGAGGTAACACAGTAGATGTTTTGGAAAGTGAATGAGTCAGTACATGAAGGAGTGCAAAGTGAGCAGAGAGACAGAGACAGAGAGAGAGACAGAG
This sequence comes from Setipinna tenuifilis, assembly GCA_030347295.1. Lineage (NCBI taxonomy): Eukaryota > Metazoa > Chordata > Actinopteri > Clupeiformes > Engraulidae > Setipinna > Setipinna tenuifilis. Next base: position 32,045,858 of record CM059267.1, on the reverse strand, counting down.
AGAGAGACAGAGAGAGAGAGAGAGAGAGAGAGAGAGAGAGAGAGAGAGAGAGAGAAAGAGAGAGAGAGAAAGTGTGTGTGTGTGTGTGCTGGGGGGTACACAGCAGTTAAAGAACTGCTGCGCTTTGTTCAGAGCAATATTTAGTGCGCCATGAGTGAAACTCTCTTGTTAAAACAGGTATATCTGTGAGGGGAGATGCTAAATGCTGACTAATTGCCCAATGTATAGCAAGTCTGTTCTGTGTCACTATGGCAACAGATATTTCGTGGGGGGAAAACAAAAACACTTTCTCTATTGACATCATGGCTGACTCGACACGCCTAGGGCCACACCATCTGAAGTTTATTTATTTTCTAAAAGCCACATCATCCACCATTGTAATGTCAGAATGATTTAGTTTCCTTCACACCCATCGGTTGGAAAGCAGTCTGTTGTCTGACGTAATTATTCTTTAACTGAATTTCTGCATAGGATTACCTCACACTGTGATGACTCAGATAACAATTTAGTCATGTTAGGCTGATCAATACAATGTATGATGGAAGAACATTTCAACAATTAACAGTACTATGGCATCTGCAACATCATATACAACCTTTTGTATAAGAGCTATCGTCTGACAAAAGGCTTGCAAAACCAGGCTGAAAATCTTGTTTGGGAAAATTGCACTGTAAAAAGTTAAGCACACAGCCAGCGTAAAACAATAAGGCAACATAGTACATAAATCTTGTTTATGTTGGTTTAACTTGCACTGTGCACTTGCACCATGCAGCCTGTTGCCTTAATCTTTAAGTTGCTTCTACGCTTCACTTTTTACAGAACAAGGACAAGGAACAAGATTAGACAAGATAAGGATAAAAAAGCAACAAACCTGAATTCAGGGTGGTCCTTGCCATTTTTGTCAAGAGGCCATCAAATTTCCGGTACTCCTTGTAGATCTGCAGAGTATCTGGACTGTTGTTGTTTGGCTCGGCCCCAAAAAGAGTGAGGTACCCTGCTCTGTGTAGAGTAGTGAAACAGACAAGAGAAAGAGCATCGGTATCGGCTATTTTGTTTGCCTATTGTGTTCTCATTTATTACAGTGCATGAACATGTACTGTACTGTCTTTCGAAGTCTTCTTCTTCTACTTCTTATTCTTTTAACCAAAAGTTTTCAAAGTTAATGTGGCTTAAACCACTTTAATAAACCATAGAAACATGGGGCCTTTCCCCATGAGGTTTCAACTTTCGCGGCTATTCCTGCCCCCTTTCTTTACGCATACAATCTGGCTTTCTAGAACTATATATTCTGTTCAGCTGTTTCCTCTGCCCACAACTGTTTAAAAATAAAAGTCCTTGCTACAATAATTCACTATTTAATATGTTGCCTATTTTAACTGTTCACCTATTTAACCATTCAGAAATTCAAACTGTCAGTTTCCATCAACTATGTCTCCAGCTAACTGTTTCCTCTGCCTACAGCTGTTTCAAAATAAAAGTACAATAAGAATCCACTATTAAGTAATTAAAGTATTTAAAGTATTAAACTATTTAACTATTCATCTGTCAAACATCATCAAGTATGTATCCAGTTTACTATATTTAGCTATTTATTTACTTAGCAACCAACATAGCAACCATTGAAATAAAGCAACTACGTCAGAATGAGCGTTGCCATACCAACACAACTAGCCTAACTAACTCACCCTTTTGACTTCCTAATAACTTCTTCCACAATGGCAGCCTCTTTATTCAGCATAAACTGTCAGTTGTCATCAACTATGCCTCAAGCCAATTGTTCTCTCTACAACTGTTTAAAAACAAAAGTCTTCACTACAAGAATTTATATTTAATAAGTTAACTATTTAAACTATATTATTATTAAAGTATTTAGCCATTACGACTGTCAGTTGTCATCAACTATGTCTCCTGCCAACTGTTTAATCTGCCTCCCACTGTTTCAAAATGCAATAATTCACTACTACATGAATTGACTATTAGAACTACTCAACTATTAAATTGTTCAGGCATTCTAACTGTCAGTTGTCATCAACTATGACTACAGCCAACTGCTTGCTCTGCCCACAACTGTTTCAAAATGAACGTTTGCATTTTTATGCACTAGTAATTCCCTAGAATTCATTCTCTAGTTTTTAATCATTGCTTTTATAAATAAGACTTGACTTTACTTGAGGCATCATCAACTTGAAATCTGGTGACCCTCACAGCCTTGTCCAATGCATACACACACACACGTGCTTGTGCCTCTTTAGAGGTTGACTTCTTAGTTGTTTTACCCTTGAGGTAAACATGACCTAGGGATCAGTGGCGATAAATCCCTATATACACAAATAAGAGCACTTCCTAAATGACTATTTACATTACTGGGGCACCAAAAAGTGAATCAACAGTGCATTTTATATGACAAGCTACCCTTCTGTGATTGAGTATGTGTGAACCTGCACACAGTGTGTGTGTGTGTGTCTGTTTTTTTTGCCTACGTCATGCTTTCAATGTAGTGTGTTGATGACATCATTTTCCCATTGCACGTTAGCATCTAAGCATGGCTTAGATGTCACTGCACATTCCTTGCCGCCTCGTACTTGCGGTTGTATTTACAAACAGTGACTAGCAAAAAACAGGCCCTTGCGTAAACTGTTTACAACAATGAGCTTTAAACACTGGGGCTTTGACGCAAGACATACCGAAATAAAAGGCTGTAGCACAAGTTAAAGAGGCCACTGCTCTTCCAGTCCTTCTGGTTGGGGAGTGTCTCAGATGTCACCAGAGCCTGGAGGTTCCTCCGCATACTGCTGTTCAGACTGCTCAGGCTCTTCCCTGGAAGTACCTGCAACCACAAAGGTCAAGGTGTGGGTGGAACAAGTAAATATATCACCTTTACACAGACTAAACAATGAAAGCACAGAGTCAAACAATGCAATGCACTGCACTGATTTAGGTGACAGGCCAAGAAGCTGGCAAGGAGCTCCTCTCACATAGTTATTATGGGATAGCCTTCTCTTCTAGGATTTACAGCTGTTGGGAAATCCTATGCACTGCCTGATTTCACCAGTGACCTAGACATTTTTCCACGATACAAAGATTTTCCCATTGTGTTTAATGTATTATGTGCATAAGGGTAACAAACATTTAAAAAGTGAATTAATGTTTGCACATGAAGATTGGGCCAACTGGCCTCTGTCAGGCCCAAACGTTCTTTGTGCATCATCAAAAACGTTATGGAACTATTCAATTAGAATGTGGACATTGCTTCACTTTGTTTCCTACATTTGCCTGATCCAAGGGTACAAATGAGTTATAACTACATATCTGCATTACAATCATGTTAGCCAGTCCAGTCAATTTGCTCCTCTACATGATAAGTTATAAAGTCCTCTTCATGCAGTCAATGTTTCACACCAGAATCTCTGTCAATCCCAAAGTCCCAAACAAATTCTTTATAGATAACCTGGGTGATGAGCAGAGTTAAGCCAAGTGTAAATAAGTGGGGAGGTGTAGTGGCACAGTTGGTTAAGGTGTCCAGACCATAAATTTGGTGGCCCAGGTTCAAGTCCGGCCCTGGTTCAAATCCATTGTCATTTTACAATCCTATCCTGTCTCTCCATATTTCTTTACTCCCACTTATTTTCTACCCCTCTTTCTACTGTCCTACCAAATTAAAGTGTGGAAAATAACTTGTGAAAAAAGTGTAAACAAGTGGCAAAGTGACAAGAGAAGTGACATACTGCTTCATAATGGCCTTCTCCACTGCAGGGTTGTGGTTGGGGAGACGTAGCTTAAAGATTCTTTCCATCAGCACCTGGGCATAGCGGGAGAAGTCTAGAGAGCCGGAGTCCTGGAGGACAGCGTCATATGAGTTGGGGTCCAGCAGGACAGTGACATAGTGCCCTGCCACTCGCACCTGCACAAAGAGGGTGGCATGTTTACAATCAAGTCAACACAGTCACTGAACTGCTGACTTTAAATTAAGCCACACTGACGTTCGGACGAGAATGTCCAAAAACGTCACTATTACTGAATGCCTTGCTGTAAGCCAGCCACATAGCCAGCCAGTCATTTCAAACAGGCCCATTGACAGCAGTGGTTTGTTTGAATCAAAATGTAACCCCCACATTTCGTACAGGGAATCATGGGGGTGGAAACTTGTAAATACAAAACACAAAATAGAGAAAAGCACATGTATCATATGTAGGCTACTCTCATTATTAAATCATAATAATTAAACAATTTCAAAAAATAATAATGATTTAATAATGAGTCGCAAAAGTGAATCAATTAGCTGTAAGATACTGAATTAATCACCAATTGTTTTGATAGATTATACCCTCAATTTAAGAACCTGATAGAACCAACTCATACTAATGAACACACAAATCATCAGACACATAGATCAGCTAATTAGTAAAATCACCTGTGATAGATGCACAGGTGGAAGCAATAGGCTACGACAGGGCTTTACTTTCTAAAGCTGTAATTTCAGCCTCCGATTGCACCTTTTTAATGCTGTTTTTATATTCAGACAGAACATCTTTGGGCTATATGGATAAAAACTTTGGGGGTTCTTTTTCAGCTTTGGGAATAACATTGTTCACATTGTTTGTTTACATTGTATAAGTGAGACAACTGATCAATTAAGCTAATGTAGAAAATTGGATTTAGGCCTACCGTAAAAATATCACCATGTTTCTTCTTCATCCGTGTTAAGAACTTAGCGGCATCTTTCCCAAATTCCAAGGCATGTCCCAGCCACGGAATGACACCTTTATCTAACGGTGGCTCTCTATTTGACCTGTATGAAGGAAAAAAAAACAGTAAGACACGCAGTCTGCCATGCCCTCGTAAAAATATAACTTTCCACTATAGTCTATTTCTGGTTGACATGTCATTCTGTCAACATCGAGTCAGAGTTTACGCTAAGTTTACTTCGGGAAAAACTTCCGTTGGTGGCCCTGGAATTCCACCAGATGTTGCTCATGGACGCGTCAGGACTTTAGTCATGTCCACTGTCAGTTTACAAATCGTCTAGGCTACACGACGGTTCAGTCTGCTCTCAGTCTCACAGGATGTTTGATTCAGCCCACATGCTCTTGACTTTCACACTCACGAAGAACAGCAAAAACGAAACATAGGGTCGGTTAGAATTTAAATCAGCCTGTGTTTAACTATTACTTGTCTGTTTGGTGTTTGGACGGTTCACATGTTAACACGAGAGTCTGTATATTTTCATCCAGGGACGTTTTTAACGTATTATAAATAATTGTAATAGACTTCAAAAGATTTAAACACTAAATGTTCCTGACAATCCCTCATACTTTGACTGCAAAATGTTAAATTATATACATAATTGCAACGTAGACCTTACGCATTTTTTCATGATTCTAGGACAGGTGATGGAACTTTCTTGATCTAATGTACTTTTCAATCTAATCAATTTTTAATTAATGTTATCTAAATATATCTGCATTAATTCAAAACATTCAGCGCCCGAAATAAAATAAAAACATGCAAGTCAAGGGGTAACAATTTACCCGTTAACGTAGCCTACAATAGCCCATCACCAGAAAATAAGCCTTACATGACGGCACACATGACATACAAACATTATAATTTACCTTGAACGATTTGATAGAAGGAGAAAGAAGAGAATCCCATTCACTAGTAAAAGTACAGTCCAGATCATTGCGCCTACTGTAACAGACAGTGCGTGCTTATGGTTGCGTCTCACTTGCCCGCTTTTAAAGCGTCAGCCCCGCCCACGGCTGTAGCCTAGGGATTGTAAAACATTTTGGGCTGTCCCAGACGACCATAGACTGTATATAAGAACGACACACAACAGAAGACCAACGAGAATAGGAGACTTTTTTGGTTGTTGCTCCTACATCTTTGACCATGGGAAAGGTTTAAGACTGATCATAAGATGTTGAGATGTTAAGATGTTATCTTCTAAGACACTGCACATGTAATACACCATAAGTAACGAATAGCCCAATTTCAGCAGATACAGCTTTTATGCTTTATAGGGCCACATTGAACAGTGAGTACACAGGAATGTTTTTCCAGACATGAACACAGTCATTTGCACACATATTTAGACCTTCCCCAGATAAAAGCTTGATAACCGGCAAGATTTCTTTTTAACAGCACCAGCTGTAGCCACAGTGTAGACATACTGTGGGCTCTGGTGGGTTGGACACATGTAAATGTTAAAGAACATTTGGGTATCTCTTCTGTCTCACTAAACAGTAACTGGAAGGTTAAGCACAACTGGGCTGTGTCGTAAATGTTTACTATTTTACTTTAGTGCACTATATAGTGAATGAGTGAACATTTTCAAAATTCACTACTAGTGACTGTCCAGTCAAGGCGCAGGCTGTTCTAACCCAGCTTTTCCGATGACGTACTACAAACGCAGTCTGAAACCCAATCTCTGAATAAACAATGAACTTTATTTTAGATGCAAACAATTGGAGAGCTTTATGGCGAATGCCACGAGCATTATGAAAGGGGTTCTACACCAAATCTGTCAACAACAAAACTGCATTGTAATCCAGAGTCCATACGAACAATACGCTAGAATTTTTTCAGGAAATAAATATCTAAATAACAAATCCAATGAGATGTCATTTGTGCATTTAAAGGCTTAGCTTTTTCCTTCAACTTATGAAGATTCAAAGCAAAGATATGCTGCTGAGAGGTTAAAACACTGAACCAGATGATTTAAAACTAAAATCTTACAGTACTTTTAAGTTACATCAAAAGTAGAAATGAGAGGATGTATGGCAGTCATACTTTTACTTCTAAACAATGACGTTAAAACAAAGATTGGTTCACTTCGGAAACTTTCATCTGACTGTAATCAAACAATAGCAGACTCATGTTTCCGAGATGGAATCAGACACTTGGGACTACACTGTTACTTTAAAGAATTTACTTTGCACACCTTGACACAAATGCTAACAAATCGACACATCCTGGCAATCCTCTCTTACAGTTCGTTCTGGACTGTAAGACTCTTCAGTGATGACACTGCATTTCTGCCTCGTCATAACTCGTCTTTGCCACTGTTCGCTGCTTCCTGAGGGGGTCTGACATCTTCTGGAGTTGTGCCATAAACAGAACCTGTCCGTTTTAGGACATACACCCCTGCGACGAGGCCACCGACGTTCACCCACACAGTGTGGACCCTCCTCCATAGCCCACCCATCCGTGATATAGCCTGTCGTTGGCACGCACACGCACACGCGCACGCACACACACACACACACACACACACACACACAGATCAGTAACACATCAAAAAAGTAGTTTTAATCTGTTCTTTTTCTGTTTATAGTGACCCCTGATAAGGCCCCTTATGGACAATAGTGGGAGAATTAAACATCAAATATCAACATTTTTTAGTAGAGATACTTCAAAGGAAGTTATTTATAACACACCAAGAAAATTAACTTCAAAAAGTCCTTAAGGAGCAGATTTAAATGACTACAGAGAAGAATACAGGCAATGTCCTCCACCCTCCTAGTCATTATCCTCACCCTGGAAGATTTCATTACCGAAAACAGGTTCAAGCTTGTAAATATCAGGTCAATATCAGGTAATTTGTTCCAGTGAGTAATTCTGACAGTACACAAAATGATCAGGTATTTCGAAAGAACCTTTTCTTCTTCTTTTTTTTTAACAGGGGTTGACCCAGGGTTAAATTGGTCTTTTTGTTCACTTTGGCTTATTGGCATGACTGTTCTGTTTCCTGCAAAGGTTTTCAGATATAATTGTTCAAAGACGCAATAAAAACAACAACATCATTGTGTAAGAAGGCTGGAATAATTTGGCCATTCCGATAAGCCACAGGTTTCTCAGGAAACACTTTCCCTCCCATTTTAAGAAAAAAAAAACCTCAAGATAGAAAAATGTCTGGATGAAAATACTGTTACCTTTGAAAAACACTTTTTGTCTTGGGTGAGCAAAACAGCTTTCCCTGTCCCAGGTCTGCACACACGGGCCATCTCTCGAAGGCATGACGGGTAAAGGTCCCAGTTTTTCTTCCTGGAGCCCATCCTGCAGTAGGGAACGAGAAAAATCTACAGCATTACAAACAGCACTGTGTTTTAACAGTGACCTAATGCATTACATATACACAGGGACTCATTTGGGTGTTTCAGAAAGTATAGTTCAGCCACTGGGAATGTTTACAAAAGGTAAACCTGCAAATACAGGGGTCTTATGCCTTCATGCCCCTAGCAAAATGAAGCCATAATGCTCTTCTATTAGGAGGATTACCACTAGAGAATCTACCAACAACACTCCAAATAGCACTATGTTCTAATGCTGACCTAATGCAGTAAATAAACAGTGACACCAACAGGACTACGTCAGCAACATTGTGTCTGTGAGTTGTGAAGTACAGAGCTATGGCCAATGTACCTCTTTCCAAATGGCATGTCAGTGACGATTATGTCCACTGAGCTGGTCCTCATGGGCAGGTGGCACAGATCCCACTGTACGGTGTCTACAGACAATGGCGCACTGCTGACGACAAAGGCAGCAGAAACAAATGCAAACAACTTCCAACAGAAAGAAAGCAGCTTGAACAGCTATTATGACACAACTAGAAACCAGAACCATATACAGTAATTCCTTGCTACATCGCGGTTCACCTTTTGAGGTTAATATATGCATGCTATGTCACTATGCATGCTAAAGAAAACTTCTAACTTCTAACTATACTGTAACATATAAATGTTGATTAAAATGCAGTAATGATTCAATAATGCATACAGTAAATGTATTAAAACAGCATGGGGGGTTCGGACCAAAAGCTACTAAAGCTGTAAAACTGGTTTTGTAGCTTGTAAAATACAGCTGCTATATTCTGTTCGCTTAGTCGCTCATGATGTGAAAGATTTGAACGTTTGATTTTGCTTATGTACTTAAAGGGTAGATATGCAGAACTGGATGCCCAGCGATGGCTGTGATCAGCTTCCCTTTCATTTTGATAGGAATTAAAAACAGTAGGAACGAAAGTTTTCACGTTGGTTTCTGTAACATCTACGCAAGTGAAGAACGCCTGCATTCCAATTGGTTACCAGTGTTTAACAGCCAAAACACGTCATAGTTCATTTGCATCAAGTAAAACGTTTTTTAACTTTTTTTAGTCGCTCTAGTCACTCAAGTTTTGTCGCTTATGCTTTTGTAGCTTTAGTAGCTTTTGTTGCTTGTCACCATTTAAAGTAAATTACTCTCGCCGATTTCACAGCTTTAGTAGCATCTGGTCTGAACACACAGTCACTTTATCGCGGATTTTCTGAGTGATGTTATGTCAAGCTTGCTTGACGATATGGCAGGCTAATTGCTAGCTATGCATGTAGACATGTAGCTTCATCATGACATAGCCAGCGAGAAAACAGCAATTGTGAGTAAAATCTAAATGATTTCTCTCTTTCTGTGCATGTCCGTGCTTTCACTATGGTAATCATTGTTTGTAAAGGGACTTTTTTATGAATGTGGTCTGTTGCTAGATAGCTAAGTGGCTAGTAAACATTTGGCAGTGAACATTTAATCCTGGCCTGTAGAGGGACCCTTATAAGAAGATCTACTAAATGCATAGTGACGTTTTAAGGTGGGAGGGATGTGTTAAGGTGACCTTTAATATAAAGCACTGGCCCGAACACTGCACTACCACTAGTGTGTTTACGGGCCAAATGAGCAGAGAAGATAATCACCTGCCAGCATCCTGATTTCTTTTCTGAACGTGATTGACGTTATTGACGGTGCGACTGACAGCCATGTCGTTATTGTCTCCCGCAATGAAAAAGGAATGCTGCCATTCAATGGACCCCTAAATAAATAAAATACATTATTTCAGAAAGCGACTTCAAGTATTTCAACTGAAAAAAAGACAAATGCCACTGAGCTGCCTATTCTGACCTCCACGGGTATTGCTCCGGTCCCACACATGGGATCGATGATGACGTCAGAAACCTGAGGATTACACAGCCTGAGAAGAAAGCACAGCAATTAAAGCCATGCATTCTGAAGACCACACATTTTAGTAGGAGGGTTAAAGTGTCAATTTCTTCAGCACATGCATTTTTCATTTGGTTGCAGGCACCATAGTAAGGTCATAACTACGACAGGTAAATTACAATAAACAGGAAAGTATGGTGCACTTTACATACAGAACTTCTTTTTTAATTCAAACAAAAAAAATGTAAATTTATAGTGTGGTCTCCTTCTATCATTCTTTTTCACTTGAGTAAAGATTTAACCTTGAAGTGGTGACAACAGATTACGTAAAGCCAGCTTCTACCCTTCTAAACAATGATGGATAGTAATATGTGGTGATTGGGGAAAACAGGTCACCTGAGCATGCCATAGGCTAGTGTGGAGCGAAGGGTGGTGGGGCCAAAGTGGGTGATGTTTCTCCTGTGAAGACTCTCCTCTGTTAGAGCGATGCCTACCACCACCTCACTGTAATGAATGTTCAACAAAACCTGGGGGGAACACAGACATAATGGCGTAATTATGACAATATGTTATGAGTATGTATAAATAGGTATGAATACTTCACATACTTTATGAATGCATTTTGAGCCTTTATGAATGTCTTTAGTCTTATAAATACAAGGTACCATTTTTTAAAGACATTAGTCTCTAAACTCTAAACAGTTTAAGAACAATTCCTTGCCATCATACCTCGACATCAAACTTTGTCATGTCGGCCTTCCACTGGAAGAACTCCTGCACTGCCCCTCCAAAGTCTCTGGCTGCATCGTTAGAGGTGAAACAGTGTTTATCACCTGCACGGTTGCAGGTGACCCGAAACTTCAGCGTCTTATTGGCCTCGTCCTCTGGCGCCTCTTTCTCCAGGTTGCCTTCCTGGTCACCTTCTCCTTCCTTTGCCTGAGGGGCATCTGATTCTGGCTGGACCTTCTCGGTTGGGATAAGGTCTGCAGCATCCCCTTCCTCCGTGGCAGGCGCAGGAGCGTCCTCCCCCTTGCCAGGCTTGGGCTTGGAGCTGTTCCCTCCTCTTCGCCGGCCCCTGCGTTTCTTCAGCGAGTTGTTCAATCTCCAGACCTCCAGGGCATCAGACCAGGGCAGCTGAGGTGCCAACTGCTGAAGGTCAGACATCACGTCCTCCTGCAACAAACAGATGCAGTATGCTTGGTGGTGATGGCGGATTGCTGCATCTTACCAGGCACAGCTACTTAAACTTTAAAGATTCTTTAAATCAAGAAAAGTAATGCCTACCTTTGTGTCTTTGAACTGATAATTCTCAAACTCCTGGACGATAACAAACAAGTTGTCCACTGACTTCAAGTGATGTACCTAAAGAATGATACATAGAATGCGCTTTAACTTGTGGTGACGACATAACATTCTTGGAAGTGGTTAGAATGAAAAATCTGTACATACTGTATATTCATTGATTTGTTCTATAACCAGTAGTTAAGACTAAAGCTAGTCTCTATTTTAAATACATTTTACCCATCTCTTAATTGGTGACATACACATAGTTAGGAAAATCAGGCACACTCTACTTGTAACCAAAAAAAGTTTCTTCTGGTGCAAGTCAAAACCAAACCTTGAGTTAAACAAATACCAATTCTGATGCTTATTTTGTGGGGAATGCAGCTGGAAATATTTCTCTGACATGAACAGAAAAGTAAACAAGCATGATTATAGGTATGGCTTGTTATCCAAACAGTAGAATAAATTTCCTCCTGTGCAACAGAAACTCACTAGCCATCGCATAATTCTTAAACATGATTTTACGCACAATTTCAGATAACATGACAGATTTCCAATCGAAGCAAATGTGGTTGTCTGGCTGTGGTTTCTCCAGTGTCCAACAATGTCAAAATCAAGGTAAGGTGTTCTTCCTTTGTAAAGTTATTTGTCAAAGTGACGTTAAATGGATGGAAGTCTATGGAATACCAAAGGCTACTGGACCCTTTACGGGTGGGCCCCTTCCCTATGAGGTTTCAACTTCTGCGTCTGTTCCTGCCCCCTTGGTTGGCTACGGCTGTCATTAACCGAAGTTAGTCGAGTGTAGATGTGAGTCGCGCATGCGTCACAACGACAGTACAACAACATGTTTTAGCATTTCACCCTAACATGGGTCTATACCTGGCACCTAGACTTTAAACTGGTTAGATGTGCACAGAGCTATTATGACTGATCACACTATGCCATGCGCAGTTCACATCTGCACAATGTTATGACGTAAATCGTTTAAGGCTACACACGTGCAACTCTGATCTCCACTTGACTCACACTGGGTAGTGAGTGACGCCAATGCAAATTGCCATGTTGAAAATACAGGCCCTGGCAGAGTACGACCATAATAGTTATAGTCCATGGGGAAAACAGGCAGCATCACAAATAGCTAAGAAAATGTAATTTATAAAGTTTGAAGATTCATAACTTAATTTGTGTTTGTTTATTGACTAATAGCATTCATATGTCAAAACTATTTTAGAACTGTGTTGCAAAATATAAAACCATTTCAGCACTTCTTTACATTTTACAAGCAATTTCTCATGCAACAGATGACACACAGACTTTGCCCATTTTTTCGTTTTATTGAATTTTGACACCCTAGATGATGCATCAATGTGCACTCCTAATTTCAGCATGTAATGCTGCAAACACTTAAAAAAGGTGAGTCAGTAGTATATAATTCAAGAATTAAGATTAATGTGTTAATCTTAATAATAAATAATACATACATAAAAACATTTTTGGCTTCTTGTCCTTATGCTTAAAGGATGGAATCCTACATTTCACATTTTGTAGTGCAGTGTTTACAGAGAATTGGTTGGTTTTAGACTAACAATCACCAATCTCACTATATGTCCTAACCTATGCATGTGACGATAAATCATCCTTGTATTCTTCTATCCTTGTTTGTGTCTTGCGACTTTGATCTGTAGAATTACACCCAGTCTTCTCATGGAAGATAGGACTCTGCACGTTTTTACATTGTGGTATCTATTTTAAAATGCTTTTAGGTTAAGAACTTTTTTTAAAAAAGTTGGGATTTGAATGCAACTACCGGTAGGGGGAGTAACTTAAAATGTGATTTTTTGACTCGGGCACACACACATGCACAAACAGGCAGACAGAAACCCTTTGTCCCCATTTTCTTCATCACAATCAGGAAGATGATTTCACCTGCTTGGATGACGGCTTAACATTCCTTATATTACAACACCGCCTTTCCCAGCAGTGGCAGGCTAAAAAATCCCCTATCGTTACAGCCTTGGTGAGACATCCTGGCACTGTATACTGAAGCAGTGGTGTCTCCGTGCACTCAGGCATGCGTCTCACTGGACACTGGCCACGTCATCACGCATGTGCTCAAAGAGAGTACTTAGACGTAACACGTGTGGGTTGGACCACCGTCGACAGCAGACCACAACCCTTTAAGTAATAATGTCATTATTTGCAAAGAATGACAAGGCCAGGAAACATTTGTTCATATGGCACGTTTTGTACACTGAGCCAATTTGGCATGCCTTACTTAAATAAAAGCAAAAGGAGTATCTAATGAAAAAACAAAGCATTTGTGGCCATAAATATAGTTACAACATATAATAAAAATATATGTTAAAAGTTCAAAACTATGCATGTACAATGTACAAAGTACATTATAAAAGAGAGTAGTTATGAGGGTAATAGAGGATTTAAAAGTGATCTCATGACCAGCGTGGTGCGGTAAGCTGGAGCAGGACACACCACATAAACTAGGGAGATATGCCAACACTGACAGATGGCTGACCATCAGAGGAATTGTCGTGAAGGTCTTCCTAAGAAGACTGTTAAACAGCTGCAACTCGTTCAAAATGCCAAACAGTTTTTTTGGTTCACTTTAGGCCATGGGACCAAGGCTTCAGTCTCATGTTTGTTTTTGTTATATTTAAAATACTAAAAGGTTGGACTGGTGATTGCACCTGTACGGCTGACAAAAGAGAGATCTAAAATTAAGCAAATGCCAAAATGCAAAGCAAAATTAAGCAAAAGCCAAATGCTGACTTCAGGCTCAGTACTAATGCACTGTTTGGTGTTTGGTTCCTGTAGCTTGGGGAAAAAAAGACACTACAGCAAACAGAAAAGGATATGCATCATATTCATCTGACTGACACATTGTCCACAGGTAGACAATAACTCTGACACATACAATAACAAACATTTCAATATTTTGGGAACCACTCAGACTGAAAGACATTTACGTCAACTACTCAATAAATTAGTTCTCAATGACCAATGAAGATCCAGCAGCCATTAAAAACTGTGGTCAGTCACATCATACCCATCTTTTTAATCCCAGTTCTTCTGCCACTGATGTCATATGTACAGGAGCGTACACACTTCTGTTGTATACTGTAAGACCTTGTATACCTGCATCTCTATAGAAAATAATTTGCTTTCACTTGTACTGGGATACTACTATACACGATGCAACAGCGACCTCTGCTGAGCAATTGCTCCACTTTAGATTAACCCAGTATGACAGCATAAGTGTGGGTAGGAAAAGTTTTTTTCTCCTTAGTCCTTTTTTCTTTGTTTTTTTTTTTTTTTACTTTTATTTAAAAGTTCTGAGAAGAGGTAAGATAGACTACAGCATATGACCCAGTCTTACATAACAGAGACGTTGCCACTGAGCACTGCCCAAGGACTTTTGGTTAGCCTTTGATGGTATTGTGTTTGCCGTCTTTGTCTAGACTAGTTCTAGATGCATTGCATATTTTTTTGTAAATTGAAGTTTGCGAAGTGTCCTTGGGTTTCTTAAAAGGTGGTTTATAAAAAGGGTATTGCCATTATTATTATTATTATTACTACTACTACTACTACAGTGGTTTATAAGAACACAGGACTGCCGCATGCACATTCTAAATTATACTGATGCACACTGATGGGCAACCTGGATTCAGAAGCTACAAACTACTACCATACAGGTGCTGGTCATATAATTAGAATATTATGAAAAAGTTGATTTATTTTAGTAATTCCATTCAAGTGTTTATTTCGTTTAATATTGATGATTATAATGAAAACTAATGAAAACCCCAAATTGAGTACCTCAAAAAATTTGAATATTGTTGAAAGGTTCAATATTAAAGATGCATCAGAAGCATCTTGCCTGGGCTAAAGACAAAAAGGACTGGACTGCTGCTAAGTGGTCCAAAGTTATGTTCTCAGATTAAAGCAAATTTTGCAGGTCTTTTGGAAAACAAGGTCCCAGAGTCTGGGGGAAGAAAGAAGAGGCACAGAATCCATGTTGCTTGAGGTTGAGTGTAAAGTTTTAACAGTCAGTGATGGTTTGGGCTGCCATGTCATCTGCTGGTGTTGGTCCACTTAAGTCCAACACAGCCGTCTACCAGGACGTTTTAGAGCACTTTATGCTTCCTGCTGCTGACCAACTTTATGGAGACGCAGATTTTGTATTTCAACAGGACTTGGCACCTGCACAGTGCCAAAGCTACCAGTACCTGTTTTAAGGACCATGGTATCCCTGTTCTTAAATGGCCAGCAAACTTGCCTGACCTTAACCCCATAGAAAATCTGTGGGGTATTGTGAAGAGGAAGATGCGATACGCCAGACCCAGCAATGCAGAAGAGCTGAAAGCCACTATCAGAGCAACCTGGGCTCTTAACACCTGAGCAGTACCAAAGGCTGATCGACTCCATGCCACGCTGCATTGCTGCAGTAATTTTTGCAAAAGGAGCCCCAACTAAGTATTGAGTGCTGTACATGCTCATACTTTTCAGTTTGCCAATATTTCTACAAATCTTTTTTTTTGTATCGGCCTTAAGTAATATTCTAATTTTCTAAGATACTGAATTTGGGATTTTCATTAGTTGTCAGCTATAATCAAAATTAAAGAAATAAACATTTGAAATATATCAGTCTGTGTTTAATGAATGAATATAATATACAAGTCTCACTTCTTAAATGGAATTTCTGATATAAATCAACTTTTTCATGATATTCTAATTATATGACCAGCAGCACCTGTATATTCCAATTTTCCTAGCCTGCCCCTCTGCACCTCTACAACAGTTTGCTATAGTGTGGCATGTGCTTTGCCTTTGGCAGGTATAAGCCGCACTTGCACTCAAAGAACTTGACTTCCCTGATTTTTTGTAATGTATTTATTTAGCCCCATGAGGCTGGCATGGTGTCAATCATCCAGCTGCCATCTTCTAAGCCACTGATCAGACAGAAGTGTGATGTAAATGACGTAATGGGCAACCTGCATTCAGAAGCTACAATGCAGTGACACTCGTTTCATAACACCTGGTTCCGCCTTTGTGCTTAATACAGGCGACAGCAATTAGTACTGTGACATTAGTGCTCTGGCTGGAACAAACATGTGGTACTGGATTGTAGCTCCTTAAGCCAAGTTACCCATCGTGCAGGGCAGTCGGTGAACACTGACACAGATGCATCTGCATTCATTACTTACCAAAGGAAGTTTATCTGTGGATATCTGGAAATATATCCTGCCGCGGTCTTTACTGATTCTTGCATCAGCTCCAATCTTCTGTCTGACCTCCTCTGCGGCAGTGGGTTCAAAACCAGTCGGAACTGTTGCCCCAATAGTCACCTTGAGGACCGACAGGTATCTTTTCTCATTCGCCGACAAAGTGTTCTCTTCTTCTGGGCAGAGATTTCCATCACAGGACTCGCTGGGTGCCGACATTGTCCTGGATAACGTCACACATGAACGTAAAATGCACTTCAGTTACTTTTGACCATACAGTCTATGCCTTTGACACGCGAAAGGGACTAGCGTAGCTAGTAATAGATGCAAATAATTACAACAGATGTGCTGCAATTTAACCAATACAAAAGTTAGTTCGAACAAAGTAAGCCGCCCCTGACTTCATTCAACGACAAATGCCGTTAAATTGTCATGGACATGTGTTAAGACAACAACTCACAGTCTGGTTTACATGAGAGTTCAAGCAGAAGCTAGCAAGCTCTCTGTCAGTACGCTGCAATCTTAATATGATAATTTGATATAAAACAAGTATAAACATCATACCCTGCTTGGATAACTTGATACAAATGGGTTAAACGGGTTGTTAGGGTCCAGCAACGGTGAGAACTACTTTCACTGCAAAATCAACCTACACATTCGTCCTGCCTGCCGACAGAAGCACATGGTACTGGAAACAGTGCAGGAGGAAGACGCACACACACGTCACGTTGACCACGTCAACACGCCGTCGTCAAGATTTTTTTTTGCATGTTGCTGTCCTTTTTTTGCTGGTGATATTGTCAAGTCAAGTCAAGTCAGATTTATTTGTATAGCGCATTTCATACATACATGCAGTTCAATGTGCTTTACACAAATTTAAAAATAAAATACAATTAAACATAGGAAGGAAGGAAGAGAAAATAGGTACAAGAAATAAAAATGTCCACAATCGTGTAGAATATGATAAATATTCAGCATCCTCCGTAGAGGGCCCAGATTGTATCATATAGCCCTACATTTGAACGTCTCTGTTTAACTGAGCTTACTGAAAAAGAAAAAAAAAACAATCTCTTATGTAGCCTACTTACTTGAACTTCCGGGTTGCGAAAAATGTAGCAGCCCAACATTATTGGAGTTTTTTTTCCCCTCTCACTTGATGGCGCTATCGGGTTAATTTTAGAGATAATGTTTGGTAAAAAAAATCTCATCACTTGAGGCCTACGTCTCTTATTAGAATAGGACTGGGCTACACCGAATCAAATACAACTGAAATTAATAATAAGGCAAGCTACACATTAAAAGTAATATTAATGTAGTAATTAAAGTCCTAAAGGAATTGAAAGAAAAGAAAATGGTGGCTTATTTTTCTCTGGCTTCTAATATGGATGGTAGACGGTGACTATGATAATTTCATGAGCTGCTTGTGATTTTACTGTGTATTCTAAGATCTGACATAACTGCTATGATGTATCAATAGAAAATTCAGACACATTATAGCTCAAAAAACAACTCTGCTGCCATCTTATGTGTTTGCAGATGAGTGGTAAATATTTCCTCATTGTAATCCAGGTGTGTCATTCCAGGTTCAGAGAGCAAAAACCCGGCTACATATTTGATCCAACCATTTTCTGAACCTGCTAATAAGCACACAAATCATTAGGCAGGTAGCTCAGCTAATGAATAGGCCTAGTGAAATTGCCTGTTCTAGGCACAGGCAGAAGAAATACATGTCAGGGTTTTTACTTTCTGCATTTTGTTAAGTGATCTATTTATTTGTTTGTTTGTTTGTGTGTGTGTGTGTGTGTGTGTGTGTGTGTGTGTGTGTGTGTGTGTGTGTGTGTGTGTGTGTGTGTGTGTGTGTGTGTGTGTGTGTGTGTGGCCTAAGCAAATGGTATAATTTGTCAAAAAAGTCTTTCTTAATTCAACTGCAATTTCGGATAAGGTTCCCTCGTTTTTTTTTTTTATGGTGGAAGTTGAAAAAAATATCAATGTTTTTGGTCATATGTTTCAGCAATTTATTCACTTTATTTATATTTAAAGTGCAGTATCACCATAAAACATGGTCTCAGAACACTGTACATACTGTAGAGACACCCATATAGGCAGCGTGAAGACAGTCACATACACTGTGCAGGAAAAGGCAATGTAAATAACCATTAAACATAAAAACTAAATTACTAAAGAAGAAATAAATAAAAAAGAATAAAATATAAAATGTCGATCCCAGTGCACTTAAAACAACAACATAAAAATACAGATTAAAATAAAGAAGAGTAAAACCGATTAAGAAGAAGGCATAAACGGTAAGTTTCGAGATCAGTCTATAATTCTGCAGGACTTGTGGGTCTGGAGTTATCTAACTAGAGGCTTGACAGTTGCTTGTTTAAAAGGGAAAGGCACTGAGCCAAGGAGAGACTCATTTAAAATGTGAAGACAGGTAGCAACTCCTTGTGTAAGTTAGTTGGGATCGGATTTAATGAGCAGGTAGCGGACTTCAAAGAATTAACCAGCTTCACAAAGATTCTGGGGAAACACAGGTGAATTAAAATAGGGTGTCAGTGGGTTGGATTGATGCAACATTAATATCAGATGTAGAGGCATCAGTAAAGGAAACATTGTGCACATTTGATTATCCATGAGTATGAAGTTGCTAACCACCAGAATATAACAATGTTTTGTGTTTTTTTATATCTTACAAACCAAAACTAGCATAAAAATGTTTCTGTGGAATTGTGAGCCAATTATTAACATTAGCCAATGTTGATGAACACCTTGCTTTCAAATCTCATACAGTAGATGATGCACTGTCTTTGTGATGTAAGATAACATTTTCTATGAGATTCTGAGTGATCTTTTTGTGAAAAATTAAAAACAGAGAGAGACACTGTTAGTAAATTACCTTCCTTAGAAACATGTTGTCGGGACTAAAAGACATATGACATACAGTATTTGCTCACATTTGTCACATAGCATTGCACATCGTCAGATCAGCAGAGGTTTTGCACATCAAACCCAGACACTCTTAGTTTAGCTTTCATGATGGTTTCAAGACATCACTTAATCTGTCAAGTATTTTTTGCCAAGTCATTTTTATTGGTGCTATCACTGCAGATGAGAACACCTTTTGCCCTTTGCTTGCATTTGCTTGAATGTAGCAGACTCTGACACTGCACTGAGATGCAAACTTCACTATTTTCAAGTGATGCCTTTCAGATGTTTGTGTGTACAGTATACTCATCATTTTGCTTTAGAATACAATGTATCCTGATCGTCCAGTTTACTATTTAACACAAACTAATTTTCTACTTTTGCTAATGTTTTTTGGAAGGGATGCAAACAACACATGTATTTTGTTTCTGAAGTATATCAGAACATTGACAACGAAAGTAATAAGTTACCATTCTATTTGCTTTGCATTCAATCTTTATTGTGTTGCTCTGCTAAAAAAAGGTAGCCACTTTGTCACAGTCTTAATCTTCAGCAGTTGAGGCAGAAAAAAGACTGCTTCACATACAAGAAGCAATGAAGGAGTTGCTGGGGTTTTTTTTTCAGAGGGTGGATGACAGTGGTGCAGAATGACTTTTACAGGTCCGTTCCTGAGCTGTGCTATTAGTCATGAGGGAATAGCTTACTGCAGTGAAGGAGACAAAATGAGCTCTTCACTAAAACCCTTTAGCAAGTGAGCATGACCAGTAACACATGCTTTAGTTTATGTTGGAAGTATTGGACGTAACATTACAAAAATCAGCATACTGTATATTTTCAGAAGCTCAAGAATCTTTATATTTCTGAGAAGTTACGTTGGAAATGCACAATTATTGGACTTTTGAAGATATTAGTAGATAAATTCATTTTAAAATCAACAGTAAGTCAACCCTTAACTCAAGTAACTCAAAAGGCTATTTCATTTTATGTGGACAGAATAATTTTAATGTATATTCAGAGAATTATTATGATAAACCACAAATCATTTATGTGGGCTTTCATTCAAGTGTAATGTTACCTTTACAAAAGCCAGTTGTACTCATTTGAGAAGAAGAAATTAGACCAGTGATTCACAGCCTCAATTCACTTAACCATGTCAAAAACAGACATCCCCCCCCCACACACAGCTGACAGCCAGATGTTAACCATAAAAAAACCAAGTAGGCCAAATTTATTCTGCAGAAAATATTTAAGATTTCTAAGGAGCATTTGCTTGCATATCTCCACAGCTCAACAATGCTATTTACATTCATGATATTTACATTCATAATATTTCCTCAAGGGTTACTGTTAAGACATTATATATCATAAAAGAATTCTTAACATTTTTCCCTTTAAAGCTTAAACTATGTCATACCAAGATAAAATCAATGACCGGGACTCGTCATCTCATTAAAAATTCCAGTAAACAGACAAACTTTGAAGTACTTTCTGTATTCACGGTATAGTTTTTAAGAGACAGACTTCCAATTTAATGTTCAATATTAGATGAACTAAGAAGAAAATGACCTAAACATTTAAGCCCTAAGCATTTAACCTCACATCTGCAAAATGTTGTTCCCTGGTTTCAAAGGTCAAACTAAATATTCACATTGTCTATATATAAAGACAATCTATCTATCTATCTATCTATCTATCTATCTATCTATCTATCTATCTATCTATCTATCTATCTATCTATGTCCATCCATTTGTCCATCCATTATCTATCTATCCATAATTCCATCCATCCATCCACCCACTATGTCCATCGAGCCTCCATGCCGTTGGTATCCAGCCTCTCCAACCTCTATCGCAGTGGAGCCGTGCAAAGTCTCCCACCCAGTATCAAAATGCAAGAGTGAGAGCATCTCACAATGGATCTTTGTCACAGAAACAGTAAAGTCATAGTTTCCCAGGGCCTGCTCTGTGCGATGCCCTGCAGTGAGGGGGAGACAGAGGAGACAGAGGAGGAGTCTCATTGACTTTTTCTGTGATAAACAAATGGGAAAGAAATCTCAGGATGTGTTTCCACTGGCATACAACAGCCCTTTGACAGGCAGGATGGGACCCTGAGAGTTGTAGCACAGCTGGCTGTCATCACAGGTAAATTATGATTGACAGCCCTCCCCCCAGCCCCCCATCTCTACGCCACATCCAAACCCTGACTCTTTTTCATCACCCACATCAGGGAGTGGGACTCTCTTACTGTCTCTCTCTGTATCTTTCTCTGTCTCTGTCTCTATCTCTTATCTCTATCCATCTGTCTGTCCATCTCTCTCTGTCTCTCTCCATCTCTCATTCTTCCGCTTCTTAGTGCAGAAACACATTGCACATGCACAACATTAGCACATGCATGCTTGTGTCCCTAAGGGCTCCAAATAGTTATGGAAGGTGGATGGTCAGAAACAACACAAAAGAAACTTTGGACTCAGAAGATAGTCACGTAGCACAGGTATAGCTGTTAGTCAAGTGTTATTTAGCTTTGGTTACATGATAGAGAGAGACATCAGGACTAACGCCAGGCCAGGCAGATGGAGCTAAAGAAACACATTCCCAAAGTCAAAGCCGTCAGAGAAAGGATAAGCTTCTATTTCCTCAGAATGTCATATGCTCTGGGTGCCACTGCAACTTATATCCATTAATGGTAAAGTACCTTGTTGATAATTTATCAGTAGTAATCATTGAGTGCAAAATGACGACATTAACTTCTGTAATGTGTTGCAGATTTCTGTAAAGCAGAGTACGGGCGCAGAGAGCTTTCCTTTGCACTCCTGATGGCACCTCATCTTCAGCATGAAAACTTTTAATGTAACATCCACAATAATGCATTCTCGGGTGTTTTTGTGAATGGGCACAAGTCAAACTTTCATTTGAAAGCAAAATTGTGTGAAAAAGTTTTTTTTTTACTTTGATCGGCCCATTTACCAAAACATGTCTTAGGTTCCATTAATGCCGCAGTGGCCTGCAGTTCAAATCCAATGCAGTTTTTGTCAAATTCAGTGACTTGCTCGTCATGGCCCTCTAGCTGTCAGGTCTGTGTACAAAGACAACAGCAACAACAAAAACATCAGGGGCCTATTTCACAAAACCAAGATAAGGGATTAAGACGGGTTTACTTGGTCATCCTAGATGACTTAAGCCTTGAAGTCGTTTCACAGAAGAAATCGCATATAAGTTACCATGGGGATTTATACCTTGCAGCTAGCCTGCTCCCGACCAGGCTAAGAACCAGGATTAGTTAATTCTTGCCCCTTATTGGCTCAATGAACTGTCACTCAGAGTTGTCAGACGCGGCCGGCCAGCCAGCAATGGTGTTAGCCAACTTTTAATGTTCCTATGAAACACTTTAAATAGGCTAAATAAAACATTTTCTCTGCTGTTTATTATATTTGTTTGTTTGCTTATTATTATGCTTTTAATTTCTGAACCAATTGTAATCGAATAGTTTCTTTTATTTATTTCATTAATTGAATGAATACGCAAACCAACTTCACTTGTGTTCTCAATTAAGTCGGTGATCACAGCAATATATAATGACAGGCTGCACGTGCTTCACCTCATAAAATTCCATGAGGACGCTCTGCTCCGCCGGGGTGAAGTACTGCGCACGCGTCTTCTCCATTTCATCGCGCATTCTGGGATCCATCCATGCCGTCTTTTATAGAATAACGTGAACGCGCTCTTAACAGGATTTGTTACACCTGGCTTGGCCTAGCCGCCTCAACTCATCCGTGCTCGGCGTTAGTGAAACGTATTCAGCGTGTTTACATAGACAAGGCTAGGTCAAGCCCCGTTTTCGTCACTTATCGTGGATGTTTTTAGTCAGGTTTTGTGAAATAGGCCCCAGGTGACTATACATCTCCAATAGTTCAACACCTAACATTTTGTTGATGATAAATAATTGCATTCTGGTAAATCAATTGTATTAAGCACACTGTCGGAGTAGACATCACATTGTCACTTTGAAAACTGCTGTGTTAGTTACAAAGTATAAATGAGTACATGTTTTACTTTCAAGAACAGGGAATAACACTTGAGAATTTGTATAAATCACTAGACAACTGCAGTGAATGCAAATCGAAGCCCAACTGTACATAGCTGGCTTTTGAAGGTCCTGGGGCCTATTTCACAAAACCAAGATAAGGGATTAAGACGG
The DNA here is from genome assembly GCA_030347295.1 of Setipinna tenuifilis. NCBI lineage: Eukaryota > Metazoa > Chordata > Actinopteri > Clupeiformes > Engraulidae > Setipinna > Setipinna tenuifilis. The sequence continues at coordinate 32,022,248 of CM059267.1, read as the reverse complement.
GTTTACTTGGTCATCCTAGATGACTTTAGCCTTGAAGTCGTTTCACAGAAGAAATCGCATATAAGTTACCATGGGGATTTATACCTTGCAGCTAGCCTGCTCCCGACCAGGCTAAGAACCAGGATTAGTTCATTCTTGCCCCTTATTGGCTCAATGAACTGTCACTCAGAGTTGTCAGACGCGGCCGGCCAGCCAGCAATGGTGTTAGCCAACTTTTAATGTTTGTATGAAACACTTTGAATAGGCTAAATAAAACATTTTCTCTGCTGTTTATTATATTTGTTTGTTTGCTTATTATTAGGCTTTTAATTTCTGAACCAATTGTAATCGAATAGTTTCTTTTATTTATTTCATTGATTGAATGAATACGCAAACCAACTTCACTTGTGTTCTCAATTAAGTCGGTGATCACAGCAATATATAATGACAGGCTGCACGTGCTTCACCTCATAAAATTCCATGAGGACGCTCTGCTCCGCCGGGGTGAAGTACTGCGCACGCGTCTTCTCCATTTCATCGCGCATTCTGGGATCCATCCATGCCGTCTTTTATAGAATAACGTGAACGCGCTCTTAACAGGATTTGTTACACCTGGCTTGGCCTAGCCGCCTCAACTCATCCGTGCTCGGCGTTAGTGAAACGTATTCAGCGTGTTTACATAGACAAGGCTAGGTCAAGCCCCGTTTTCGTCACTTATCTTGGATGTGTTTAGTCAGGTTTTGTGAAATAGGCCCCTGTATGTAGAATTGTGGCTAATACTGGTACTGCAATCATATTTAAAATACTGTAAAACATTCTTTCCCCTTTAGAGGCAATGGGCAAAACACAAAATTAAAACATAAACAGAACTTGTGGGTTAATCAAGTTTTACAATGTAAATATCCTGGCTATATTGTTGTCACTGCAATCAGTATTCCAATTAAACATTCGTCCTAAATCTCTGTCAGGACCATTTGATTATTACATACTTGCCATACAGTTCTCGTTTCTTCTTTTCCCTTTGCCTCAACATGAATGTCAAAAGACTACTTTCCTCTGGTGCATAGTTCACGCATGAGGGAAAAAGAGATTATTGCTGATGGTGGTATTTCATATCATTTGCAGATCTTTGTCAAATTATGTTTCCTTTCTGGGCTAATAACATACATAAAAAACAGCACCCAGTGTCATTGTGAGTCCATGGTACAGCACACAACAAAATTAACTCTGCATTTAACCCATCACACACATGAGCAGGGGGCAGCCATGACAACGGCACCCAGGGAGCAGTGTGTGGGGACAGTACCATGCTCAGGGCACCTCAGTGGCACTACATGGATTCAAAACAGTGATCCTGTGGTCACAAGTCTGATTCTTTAACCACCAGGCCACCACTGCCCAAAGGAAGAAGGCTCAGCCTCTATTACATTAATATATGCCAGCATTGGAGGGGTAAATTTGCCTGGCAATGTAACATAATAGCTTCATGGAGCCTACCCTGACCACTTATGTATATTAGAATAAACAACTTTTGTTTCTTTTACTTTTGATGTCATGTCTATTATGCATCTTTATATTAAGGGACTATGACATGTCAGGAGGCAGTAAAATTATATACAATTATATCTATTCATTATCTTATCTTCTATTTCTAGGAAAACAATATCTTTCGTTGGTACTATTGTTTAGCATCTTTTTAAAAACAAATTGTTGTGTATAGCCTAGTATGTATGCTGATACACACAATGTACTTTAAATTCTGTCATTGTTTGGTTATTATTAAGGCATGGGGAGGCTGTACAATGTATTGGCTTGTGTGTGTGTGTGTGTGTGTGTGTGTGTGTGTGCTGGCTGAATGGATTGGCTAAGGGAGGGGGCTTCTACAATAGGAGGAGTCTCCTGCAACGCTTGACTCAATTCAGTTCTCAGCTCTGCAAAAAAAAATTCCAAGTGGGAAGCTAATCTTGAGATCGCTCAGTCACTAAATTACACGCGCTGCATATGGACGCACATAGATTACAATGAACGAACCCTTCGGAATGGACGCACGCATAAAGTTTAGTACATCGACGTTCATTCTTATTTTGATTTGATCTAGAGATTTTGTGTTGCTGTATTTCCCTGCTTGACTTTCGTGCTGAATGGCTATCTTAAGAAAGGAAAGCCAATCGTTCCTCTCCGTCATAGTGTTCTGCTTCAGGGAGTAACCAAGCTGAGATCTATCAATGCAGGTGAGCCTGACAAGTTGTGCTTAAAACTGCACATCCGCATTTCCTTAAGGCACTTTTAGGGAGGAAAACATAATCCAAAAGATCTCGCCGGGCTTGCACAAACACAAGCTAGTGCTCTAAGACGCAGATAGAAAAGCACGGGAGAAAAGGAGAGAACGCACTGCAACCTACGAGTGATCATTTAAAGGAGCTTTCGCCCTAAAACCTCGACATCTCACTGGACCCTACTACATTCATACCTCAGGAAACATGTCATCTCAAACTAAATTCAAGAAGGACAAAGAGATTATCGGAGAATATGAGACACAAGTCAAAGGTGAGTGAGCTTTCAGTGTTTCGAATTGGCCACATCGTTCATGTGAATTTCTTAATAAGGTATTGACATTATACATCTGCGGGCTGTGCAAATAATGTGGGATGATATTTGTAGTGGTTTACTTTCTCTTGATTCTCATGAAAAAAGAACTTTAACTTGGACGTCATAGTGGTAAAGGCGTAACTGGAACCGGGTAGCCCTTTCATCTCCACTTTTGGTCGTTTGCTAAATGTTGTCAATCCATGGCCTGTTCGTTGTACACATGAAACGCGAGGTTTAAACGAACACGGGCGATGTAAGAATAGACTACAGTCATGTGCCTTGTTCTTTAATCAAATTACAAGATACGTTGCCAAGCCAACCAAAATGACAATGTTCTTGCTCGGCGTAACGTTAAGGACCTATGGTTTGATTCTCATGGCAACACCCAGATTTTACGCCCTGGTAGCGCCTGCTCATCACTGAGGCGGACGAAAAATCTTGCATTCAATTCAGTAGTAGATTGTGAGGCACACTACCGCTGTATGAATGGTCTGGTTTGATTTGGGTCATGCATTTGCAAGCTGGAGGGTACACGCTTTGTTGCTGGGTAGAACGATCATTGTAATGTCATGCTCAGCGCACAGATGGGTGGAACTCCGTTAATTGTTGTTCCTTTGTTGACGTTTTACGCACCCCAGGTGCCCTTTGTGACACGCCGCAGAATTTATATTTTGTCGCATCTGATTGGTGATTAGTGCTGACATAAAACTGCTCATCGCATCAGGGCCAGTTGCATGCAAAAGTCTTGCCACTGCAGCGTCATAATGAAATATAGAACAGAGGCTGCGGACCTTTGCGTTCAGTCCCTGTGATCCCGCAACGCTAACCCCATCGTTCATCAAAACCAAAACATACTTAGAAAGCTTTGCACCATCTGATTTATATTTGTAGGCCACTACAAAGGACAACCTACCTTGTAATATTGTTTATGAATGCTCCACACCTTAGTTGAGCGCATGCATTACGAAAATAGAAATGTCATGTCATGCAATGGACTGCTTCTGGCCTATGTGCGTGCTTCCTTTCATATGCCTGAACCCCAGTTAATGCCTATGTTGCTTTGAACAAACTCCTTTGCACAGAGCATAATGGACTCACATGATCTTACGTGGTATCTCTGCCACCCAGGTCATGGCCCTCTGTTGTCAATACTGTAGGTAGACTAATATAATAGTGAGTGAAGAGGATACGATATTGGCAGCGAAGTGTTACCTTTTATTTCCAGTGTTTGAACTGAACATAAGAGTTCACCATGGATCAAGTCTCAAACCTTTATCTATTTGTCATTTTGGTCATCTATTCTCTGCTGTGATTTGTAACACAGACACACAAACATTTCATTTTAATGCTGTTGTGACACCTTGCTCTAATGTATTACATTTATATCAAAAGTAACAATATTTATATATGCATAATGGATTTTAAACAGCCATTTTTTAAAATATTAAATATTTTTATTCATTGTCCTGCATAAGCATATTGTGATCTTCAAACTCTGCTCTATTGGATTACTCTTAAGGTGGGGTTGGATGAGCACTTTTTGTCAAGCTGATGATATATTTCTATTTATCCTTCACTCTAAAAAAATAATGGGGCCAGTACCAGTTCATCAATGACTAAGAAGAACTTTCATTGTCCATGGAACCATCCAGAGATGGTTGAAGAACAATTTATGCACCTTTATTTTTTACCGTGTATGTGAAAGGTACTCCACATTGGAAATGGTTCTTCAAACCCTCAGATCATAATGGGCCATGGTATGTCATATCGGCGTCAAATGGTTCTTTAAAGAACTGTTGCCTTGGCACTTGACACTTCTTTGAAGTACTGAGAAAGGTTCTTCTATGGCATTGCTCTGAAGAACCATTATTTTTTAGAGTGTAATAAGACCTGGCTATTAGTCAAACACTGCAGCACTTTTATGAGCAGATTTGGTCGGATCAAGTATGTTTATGTTTATGTTTATGGTATTTGGTAATGTTCTCTAAAGCAACATACAATCCTATAGTACCCATGCAAATCTTACATTAAAAATCAAGTTTCCATTGTATATTTCAATCGTATATTATCAAGGTCAGTGTTGGATTTGTGTCAATTCCCATTACTGCCATATGCTCGTCTTTCCTTCATATCACCAGTGAAAGTGGAAATAAAAATGGGAAGGCTATCTAATTCATCATTACTGCCATGGGCAGGTGCCTTATTACTCAGTGTCTTCCTTATGTAATGGGAGGGAGTGAAGGAGAGAATGCAGGAATGGCTTAGGTTGAGAAGAAAGAAAAAAAAAGCTGAGCTCTTTAAAAATGTTGTAAATAATGTAGGACATGAAAATGAATTATGGAGGGATGGGGCTGGCTGAGCTTTGGGCCAGTGTAAAAGAAGAGACCAGAGGAAGCTCCGGGCCAACGGGGAGACCGAGAGCATCCATAAACGTCACTGTGGTTAACAGGGTCGGGTGCAACGCCAGCCAGGGTGAACTGAGGAGAATACTGCACTCCACCCCAACCTAGCCCCATCCCACCCCATCCCACATTCAGACAAGCACCTGCTTTCACCTGCCTCTCAGAGAGAAATGTTTTCCCCAGTGCTTTATAGTTAAAGCGGCCACCTTGACACATCCCAACCACCTTCACTAAGTAGTCTCAATAGAGCACAGCAGTTAGATTTGAAATTAGGTGTTGAAATATGTATGACAAAACCTTACCAATTGCCTTCCATTCATTTTATTGCCTTTAATTTGCCTTCCATTCATTCAGAAAAACACCATGAAGAGGACTAATATGAATAATTGTGCAATGATCTATTTCTCAACCATAACCCTGCACCCCTCTGGACAACTACCACCTTAACAACTAACACATTCACTGTGGGAAACACGGGAGTGTAGGGCTGTTGTTGCGGCTCTGGCTGCCTGGCCTGGGTGTGTATTACCTGCGGTGTAAAGCTGAGATATATGACTCCCTCACTCCTCACCCAGATGCCTCTGTGCTTTACTGCTCTGAACTGTGGTGGAGAGGGGTAAGTTCATATTGTTCGCTTTCATCTATAATCAAGAATAGATCGTGCAGAACGGCACCTTATTAGTGGTTAGTTTGACAGTTCTGGCAGAAAGTGTGTGTGTGTGTCCTGTGTGTGTGTGTGTGTGTGTGTGTGTGTGTGTGTGTGTTCAGGAGACCTCAGATTTCACAAGCTGTCCCCCCCCCTGTCCTGCTCTCACACACCATTATCTGCGACCTCTGTGGTTTTTTAATAACTTTCGCTGCCCTTCACTGTCACGGAAGCCGGGGTGTCCTATGTCAGCCATGTTTGATCGTTTGACTGTGAGGCCTTGTTGTGCACTCAAGCACTCAGCTATCCAGTTTGCGTCTAGCCCTGCCACTGATGCGTTGGCCCTGATTATGAAGGCGACATGCGAGACAAGGCCCCTGGAAATTGGGGCTGGGGTGGGGGCTGGGCTCTTTGATGCTAATTCAGGGAGAATTGTGCTCATTGCTTATCCACAGTCCTGGTGTGTGAGAAACACGTGGGGCTTTCTAGACACAAACATGTGGGGTGGGGTGTGTGTGTGTGTTTCTGTGTGTGCACACTGGAGGGTGGGGTGGGGTTGATTTGGTGGTTTCCGACATTGAGAGGTGTTTTTTTTTTCTTTTGTTGGTACAGACCAACTAATGAGATGCGGTCTTTAAATTGCACCTGTCATATTGTGAGTTATTGCTACTGGGCTATGTGAATGCGCTAATGCCACATAGAACGAGAGAGCGCAAGAGAAAGCAAAGGATGGCATCGCTGTATTCTAAATGGATCTTTTGTGAAGCCAGTTGCTACGTTGCCATGCAAAGATAAATATAGACAGCAAGTGATGGATCATACATTTTATTAAGCACACAATGAAGAAAACATTTTAACCATATATGGTCAAAATCAGTCAGTCAGTATCAGTCATCATTTTTGGGGATCCTCCCTTTATCAAGCTTTTGGCCCTCCTGTGAACTGACAGTCTTTTCAGAGACGACTTTCAGAACCGTGTTCATTGTTTTGCCCACACTGTAAAAGAAGGTGTAGAGCCAACTTAAAATAGTTGAGGCAACATGCTGTATGGATCTTTTTAATATTGTTTTGACTTAATTGTCATCAACAATGCCATGCATGTTTATGATACTTGAAATATTACAGCTTGGGATCAATAAATTACATCTACCTATAAATAGTGCAAGTTAAGCCAATGTAAAAAAAGAAATCATGCTGTAATTTTTTAAAGTTGGTTCTATGCTTAGCTCTTTTACAGTGCAGAGATGCACTTTGCTATGCTTGTAGATAGATAAAGTGTTGAATATTAACGTGGTAGTGCACTTGCACACACCATAAATTGCAGCTGAGACATAGCTTAAGGTCTTACATTTTATTCAGAATCAGCTTCTTGCCGAAGTATGTAAGGAGAACATACAAGAATTTGTTTTCAGCCAGTGGTGTCTCTAACTTAATGAACATAATGACACCAGTATAATTACAACAAACAAAACAATACAATTGCATCTATTTTACAAGTAATACACAATATACAGGTTATTTACAAGACAGTGAACAAAATGTATATATTCATAGGTTGTCTTATGTTGGCAGACATTTTTTTTAACACAGCAGTAGATGCAACTGAAACAGTCAATTCATCTGTGGTATTGACTAATTGTTTGGTTAAAAAACAGGACTAGTTTCAGAGAAGGTATTTAGGGCGTTCTTTCTTGAACAAGCTTTAAACAGGTCTGTCAGGATGCCCGTTCGTCACAAGATGCGCATTGTTTGCCCTTAACAAAACGTCTTCTCGTCCGTTTCCTGGAGTAAACCCAGATAAGATGATTGATTTACAATCTCAGCTGCTCAACACCCCTGTTGTCTTTGATGTTATCTAGGCCCCTCCTGAGATTTCATCACTCCACTTGGACTCACACAGCCACTTTGGACTCCTAGGGTGTCACAGATTGACGAGTCATGTTACATGCCAACTCTTCTGATAACACCATTTGTAAACTGTACTTAATTAAAAGAAAAACAACTTTACATTTCCTTTTTAAAATACTAATCATCAACCAATCAATGTATTAGTTAGGGTGCAAAATAACCATGTAGAATGGTCTCAATATACTGTGCAAAAATAAAATGAAATAAAACAAACAACCACACAGAGACAAACCCAATGAAACAACAAAAGACAAAATAAAATAGTCCACTAGCCACACCTCACATGGTATGGAAGTCAGTGAGTGATATAATGACTGCATGAATAGTCCCCAGAATAAGTATGTGACTTTGAAACATGCATGCTCTTTTCTTTCCTTGTGTTTCCCTGTGAAATATGTGCATGCCCATAAACTAGCTCAGGTCTGGGCCAGATGGGGGACGCTCTGGCTACACATGATGGCCAAGGAATGTGAGAGATGTACCAGTGCAGCAGCCCCAGATTGCTCCAGCCCAGTGTGTCCTGTGATTCATGACCACACACGCACACACACACACAGTGTGTGGCAACCAGTGTGTGGGAAGCCGTATGGCTGCCTGTGTGCCCTCTGTTTCCCAGGGTTACAGTACAGGGCTTTGGAACAAGGGAGGCCTTCTCTTTCGCTCTATATGTTTCTATATATTCGTTTTATGCTTTCTCCGTTACTCTGATTCTAGAGCAGAAGAAGTAGAAGTCTTCTGTTGTCACTAGACAAGTACAGTGGGGTGTTGTTTGGAGCAAGGCAACAGATGCAATGGATGATGAGTAGAAAACAGTAGATAAAAGCAGTTAAACTGAATAAAGATTATTAAATGCACAATAATAAATGCAACTAGCAAAATATAAATCAGATATAAAAATGTACAGTCACAAGGTGCCAGGTATACATAAAGTGCACGAGTATTACACGACAGCAGAGTATTACTGACATGCACTGAGGTGCAAGTGAAAGGTAGGTGAAGAGGTAAAGAGAGAGAAAACTCCACAATGTGTGTCTTGCATACATGCAGTGCCTAAGCAACATGGTGTGTCTAAGCGAGTTTTTGAGACCTTTGGGTAGAGCAGGGGCTTGGGGAATTCTGCTTGTTTCCCTGCTCTGTTTATTTTTTGGTGGAAAGTACGGTTTTAAAAAAAAGTGTGTGAAGAGAGAGCCTGCATGTGTGAGAGAAAGAAAAATTGAGAGAGACGTGAGATATTGGCAGCCTCCTAGCAGGTTACATCTGCCCGTTTCTGTGGTTATCTCTGATGGCCTTTACAGCAGAATTGTTTACACATATTACATTAGAATATTTATTGTATTTTTTCTTTGTTATAATGTAATGTTTAGTTTATTATGCATGTTGTGCATATATGTTGAATATGACTTGAAGCATTAGCTTTTCAGTTTGATATTTAAACAGCCTTGTGAAGAATTTAACTTGCTCGTCAGAACTTTGTTCGCATAAAAGATATACATTGGCCTAGAGGTTTGACCAGCACAATAATTATATTCTAAAGGCAGTATTGTGAGAGACCATGTGCATATGTACCACATTTATATTTTAACTCTTGTAAAAATTCTGCAGCCAGAGCCACAATTCTGCCTCCATGATGTTGTGTTACCCAACTGTGGTGTAGTCAGGCAAGCAGTTTCAGGAAAGACTGGAAGAGAAGGAGAGCGAGGGAGAGCAAAAGCGTGAGAGGGAGGGAGGGAAGAAGAAAGAAGAGAGAGAAAGAGTCCTGCTCTGGCCTTCAGCAGCATGGCTGAGTGCAACATTTGCATCTGAATGGAGACCCTCCATACAGACGAGAGCTGGAACTTGCGGTTTAGGGGAAAAAAAGAGTGACAGCTTTTGAATTGGACCCTGTTAGGCCCCTCCAACCCCCCTGTCTTGCCACAGGCTCCCTCCCACATGGGGAAAGGCAGAGCACCACAGCCGAGAAGCTGCAAGCTGCAGGGTGAAGAGCAGTACTTCCTGTCTGGGCACTTCTGAAGAAACATGTGTTTGACATGACTGAAGTGAGGACTGGAATAGCCTTTTGAGTAATGGGAAAGAAATGTGGACCTGCTTGGCCTTTGGATGATGTTGTCACTTGGCTGAGATTATTGAGTCTATTGTTGGTCTTGCGGAAGTCGTCTGTGTTATCGCAACTTTGGTTGTGTGGTGTGTTGATGAGCTCCTGCTTAGGATGAAGACAAAATTTGAAGCCTGTTCTGGCATTGAAGGTGGAAAGTGACAAAAAGCTAACAAACCCTTTAGATTGCAAATGATTCCTAGCTGCTCCAACATATTTCATATATTTGTGAACATGCAGATACATACGCACATGCGCGCACGCGCACACACACACACACACACACACACACACACACACACACACACACACACACACACACACACACACACACACACACACGTGTGCACACACATATACACACACAATGGTAAGGTCATGCACACACAGTTCTAATCTCTTACCCCTTACTCATCCATTTAAGCCCAGAGCCAAGTGCCTGTGCCTCCTTCCTATATTGGCTCGATATAAAACTGGGCTATAGCATATCTGCAGCCGTTGCACAGTATGTTTCCCCCCGTCTCCTAATCCATCTAAAGCACTCCGCTGTTATGCTGCCTGGGCCATATGGTGAGGCTCACATGGCCTGCTTGTCTTTTGAAAGCTTGTTTTTTTTATTAGATTTGTCTGTTAGTTATCTCTGGGCGGCTGGCCTCTCCTTGGCCCAATCCACCCCCACCCCAGAGAGAGGCTTGGGGGGGGGGGGGGTTGGGGGGGTGGGAGGGCGAAAGAGAATGAAACAGTAAGATAGAAAGAAAGAAAGAAAGAAAAGAGTGAGATGGTGAGGGAGAGGGTGAGACAGAGAAAGAGGGCAGGTTGCTGATCCCGTCCTGTTGGCTGCCTTTCCTGGCAGCCCCTGCAGCTTTAATTCTGACCCTTTGTGGTTAGTTGGGGGGCTCAGTGAGGGCCCCTCTTCGTCCCCTCCATCTCTTCCTGTCTGTATGATGACTGTGAGGCTGTAACAAGCAGGAGGGCTGGTTTAAAAATGCCTGAAATGGAAGGGAAGGCTGCTTGTTCTATCTGAAATCGATGGTACATCGCAGCCGTGATGATCTAGGTTAACTCTGCAGCTATTTCTTTGGACCATTTAGCAGTAAACTTTTAGTGGTGAAGATTTAATCTCAAGCTAATGGCTTCTGCTCTCATTCTGTCTGTCTCGTTCTAGCTCTCACTCTTCTCCTCCCTCCCTTTTCTTCTGTCTCTCACTCTTTCTCTGTCTGTCTCTCTGTCTCTCTCTCTTTCTTTCTTGCTATATCTATCTGTCTGTCTGTCAGGTCTGTGACACAAGCTAATACCTTTAGATTGTTTAGGGTGTGTGGGCCATGTTGGGAGTCACCTGAGTGTGCTTCTCTGTGCTTGAATGAGTCAGTGTCTGTGCAGTCTCAGGGCCTGATGAATGAAAGAAAACACACCCATGTAATTACAGAGACACTTGGCTGATCTGCATAGCTGTGCGTGTGTCTAAAACCTTCTCTTCATCCCCGCTACTTGCTGTCCTGAAACCTGTTTGAGTTGTGATGAAGTGACATGACAAGTCATAGCTCTTTCGGTAGCCTTCTTTGGCATATGTGTCTTCACACACACACACCAACACTCCACCTCCCTGTCTTGTTGATGTGTAAAGCCCATGTGATGCACTCAGTGGTTTGTGTGTGTGTGTGTGTGTGTGTGTGTGTGTGTGTGTGTGTGTGTGTGTGTCAGCGGCTTCTGCTTATGTGTGTGTGTGTGCACGAGAGAGAGCAGGAGTCTGTGACACGGCCTGTGGTTGTCAGCTCTTTTACAGTCTGTTAACTTCCTGCTGGGTCACCTTCATTGTGCAACAGATGTGAGAAGCGCCGGAAAGAGATTAGATTAGCATCTCACCACCTGAAACTCCCAGCCTGGGTAGCTGCAGAATCATGGGCCTCTCTAGCTGTCTTCATTGTGGTGGATGCGTTTATCTTATTAAAAGCTCAGAGTAATTATGACAGGGTAAAAGTCTATCAGTGTTTATGTAATAATACAAATGCATTTTATTTATACTGCACTTAACATAGAACAAAATCTGAAAGCATGTATGTTTATTACGATTATATTTCAATGTTGTAATGGTAACCACTCTGCCAACCTCAGCATTTGTTACGTTCGGGTCAACTGTAAGTCACCTCACTGATGTAATAAGAAATGAATTCCTTGCATCATTCACTACTCATGAGAATTTTCTCAGTGCCTCTCAGTGCTCAGTTATGGTTTGCTAAAAAAAATAGATGTAAAATCTTCCTAAAAAGTCTACGTAGCTGTCAGGCATAGCAAGTGTTTTTGCTTCATATAATATTATGTAGGAAGGAAAATGTATCACAACAGCACTAATGGGACTGCAATCTGTTCCTGCTGCATTTTATCTGAGCTTGGTGCTGCTCAGCTTCAGCATGACTGGACGAGTTTGTGATTTATGAAACCCCAAAAGCAGGCGACATCTCTGAAAGGGGTGTTGGCGGGTGCTGCCAAATTTGAAGGCTCTTCAATAGAAGCCTGGAGCCGCTGCCAAAACAGCAGAGCCGTGCCGGCCAACAGTCAGATGCATTGAAAGAGGGACAGCAACCCCTGAGCCCAAAAGACCAATTTGGCCTTGATGGACACAAAAATGATAATAATTGAATGTTTTGAAGCTTTTGTGTGCCCCTTGTGTCCCATCTTAGAGGGAATGTCTGCTAACCTTGCTTGAGCTTTCACTTTTCCCGCAAGTTTGGCCTTCTGGTAATGTTTATTTGCATTTCTGTTGTTGTGCTTTCTAGAGGTTTTTAGAATATTTTTAAGTATTATTTTGGCCTTTTTATGGCTTTATTGACAGGACAGTGAACAGTGGGACAGGAAGTCAGTGGTAAAGAGAAATTGGGTGCAGGGGTGGGGGTGGGAAACAATCCAAGCTGTTTTGGCATTTGCCCATTCATGGTACGGGTACACTAACCACTGTGCCACCACACCCCCAAGGTCTTCAGAATATTAATTGAGTGTAATATCGTCATTTTTATCAAGTAGGTGGGTTTTAGTGAGTAACCTTAAGTAACTCAGAATAAATAATTAAAGTCTCATGGCTTCATTCTTCTAGCAAAATAAACAAAATAAAGCCACAGTGCTCTCCTTTTACAAAGTTTACCACTAGCTCTGCCTTAACATACCCAGGTCAGTGACTGAACTTGTTTTTACATTAGTGATGAGGTAGTCTAGCTGAAACCTGTCACACTTAGGCGGACCTAATACTTCTGTTTGCAAAGGAGTCAGGGACAGCAGTATGGCTTTCATAGTGTTAAGGAAAAATAGTATTCTGCTTAAAGGCCATCGACTGTTCTGCAGAGAGAGAGAGAGCAGAAGATCTATAATGTTGACCAATGTTCAAGTCCAGCAAAAACTGCAACTTTCTCACTCCCCACCCAGTTTGACTGTCACATCAGCCTGTTGCATTAATGTGTTTATTAGTGAAACTAGCCATACGTGATTACCAGAGTTTGTGCGAGAGGTTGCAGGGGTTAAGATGGTCCTAGTGATTTTTCTTGTTTTCTCACAGCTGTTGCTACAGAAACAAGATGAGAATCTGTCTGAGGAGCAAGCCTGGGTATTGATAGTAGGGAGGCTTATTTTGGACCTTGGGGCTGCTTTTTGGGCTGGGTTGCCTGGGTTAAGTAAACAAGAAGGAAAATGAAAGCGGGAATTAGCTAGATGAACTAAGCCATCTGCTCTTGTTTCAGAGTGAGGGCTCCATACTGTTGATAATAACATTCAGACTATGAGGAACAGCCATCTATTTTTATCACCCCGTACAATGGAATGTGTGAGTCAGGCTAGCCTGTGCGAAAAACGGTTTTATTAATTTACTGCCTTTTGAAGTAAGGCTCCACCACCACCAAGCGAGGGAGTAATCGAGGCACCACTGCCTTTCTTGGCTCCATTGTTCAGCCAGGGCTTCCGCAGCCAAGCATTGCTGCACTGCAGTGTTCAAGGCTGCTAACCGCTAACTGCTCCTCGTCCCCTTGCAGCTCAGACAAGCCTTGTTACCTAGAGAGCTTGGTGTGTGTGGGCTCTGCCAGATCCACCTGGTGCTCCATCTCCAGGGGACCAGACAGCACCTACCTTCCTAAGCTCGCCCTAAAAGCCAGGGCCCCCCTTTCCCCTTTAACACGCTAATGTGCTAACTTAGCTCTAGGTCTACAAGTCATTCTTGGCATTGACTGGAGGGAATTCTTGTGAATAATTAATGATGCTATTAAGGATTATTTTCCTTAACAAGTAAGGGGGAACAAGAGTTTCTCGAGAGGGAGGTTCGTTTGTGCTTGAGTGGTGACGAGAACATGCGATTGGGATTTTTTCGGCCTTTTTGTGCCTCCTTTCTTTGGCTGGGGCACAAAATGTTACTCTTGTAATACTTTGCCTTTTGTCTTCCCATGGCAAGAGTCTCTATGGTGCGTACATGCTGGCGGAGGGATATCTCTTATTCCAAGTGCTGAGAGGCTTTTGGCTCCAGCAGTGGAGGGAGCAGACGGACTGGGAGGTTGGAGAGGAAAGTCAGAGCCCACGCTTTTGAAAGCCAGCCACACTCTCAATGTAGGGACTGCTGCCTCTCTACTAGCAATATTCATCAGCATTTAAACCCTCTTAATACTGCAGAGTGTCATATTGTATGCTCCGACATCACACTTTCTTTTAAATCTCCTCATGCTGAAGTTTGCCACTCTCGTGTGCATAGTTTTTATTGTAAATTTTGTCCATATTCAAATATATAAATAATATAGTCATATTGTACAAAATATATTTTTTGAGTGTAAAGTTTATAATGGTCATACACGTTCTATGTATGTAAGCATGAGTCTACATTAGTGACTTAACTTCCATGATTATTATCAGGGTTGGGTGTGATGCACAAAAGTCAACTTTATTACACTGAGATTTATGGGCCCCTGGGTTCCTCTATGCTACTCTCCCAATAAACAGTGTGAACAACGTTTTATCCAGATAGAGGTGCTCAGGTTTGGCTGAAAAAAACTGTGTTTCATTTATAGCCTTTGATGATGCTTGTTTCATATCAACAGCAAAAAACGCAAGAGAATGCAGAGCACAGAAATTCTGACCTAGTCCTGTTATGATAAAACAAGTGTGATGACTGATGACTGTGCTTACTGATCTGCCCTGCGACATAGCCAAGAAGCAAAAGGATGTGCCAGTATCTGTGTAAGTGTGTTGCTGAATGTGTGAGATAGAAAGAGCAAGAGAAACAGACAATGATGTGTGTTTGGGAGTGTGTGTGTTTGTGTGCATATGCAGAGAGTGTCAGGGGTGCGTGTGTATTTGTGTGTGCGTGCGTGTATGCATTCTTGTGTACATATGAAGGTAGTGGCAGGGCTGTGTGTGTGTGTGTCATGTCATCATACATGGGATTGCATGGCTCTTCCCATCCCCCAGCCAACCTCAGTATGTCTCAGTGGATCAGCTCAACAGAGAGAGAGAGAGAGACAGAAGGAGAGAGAGCCAGAGAGAGAGAGAGAGAGAGAGGGAGAGGGAGAGAGACTCGCGCTGCTGTCACGGGTTGCCGAGGCGACGCCATGCAGGCGGGCTGATTCCTGTGCTCGCTGTCCCCTCGCCCTTCTCAGCATGTCACACCACACCACTCTACGCCAGCACTGGGCCACAGCCCAGCGTGATTGACGGCCAACCCTTCCAATAGGGCGTGTCTCCAGAGCCTGGGCTTTGGGTTGCTCAGAGCAACCGGCTCATGTCTGGCAAGATGGGAGGGAAGGAGAAAAAATCAATGCAGTGGACTGATGAGAGGCGTTGGCTATCATTGCTTTCTCCCGAGCAAACAGAGACTTGGGATAAACAACAACACAATGATGGTCAGTCCTCAGAGCAATCCGACCCAATCTGGCCCTTTATCTTACTCTGTGATTCTGTGTAGAAGGCTATACAAAATAATAAACAAGCACACTCAATATTGACTTATTAAATAAAAGTAACAGTCGAAACCACGGGTTTGACAACAGTAGGGAATGTCACGCTCTGGCCAGGCCACTCGCCAGTACAATGGAAGTTTCCATTCTACCAGAGGCTCCATTGACTTCATTTGCTATGGAGATTCTGGCATAGACTGGGTTCCAGATCCATGAATGGTTATTGTTTTTTTTTCACCATGAGACAAAGCATGTCAGTTTTCCGAACAGCACTTTGCGAACAAGCACAACCTCTAGGATCATCCGTGTAAAAGTAGAAAGCATCACAGAGGGCTGCTCTAACTCCCGCTGTCAGTGCCATTTCCGCCAGCTGTTGGTTATGAGTTGTAACTGTATTCCTCATCTGAAAATTAAAAACGATCCACAATCCTGTTTTTATCCATGCCTTCATTTGATACCTGTGGTAAGCAGGAAAGGGGGCTGAGAATGTGATCACAGCTCACCTGCATCAGAGCGCACGCCAGCCAAGAACACAGCAGGTACCTCTTCATGTCCTTTTTCTCAGCGTCATGATGACTTTTGTAGTTTTAAATCAAAGCACCATGTGTTTAACATGTTTTATTTGTACCTTTTCTGTGAGTTAGTCTTTAAAAACAGAACAGCTGTGACACAAATACAAGTTTTGATTGTGATGCGAGAGTGTCCTAAATAGAAAGCCTTTTATTGTCACTATACACACGTACAATGTACACTTTACACATATACAATGAGGTTGAAAGCAACTCCTTCTCCAGTGCAGACATGTATGAATATTTACAACATAAAATAAATATGCTTAGAATGCTTCGAAAAAAGCTTAGAAATATGGACCAGCTCCACTGCCCATCACTTTTACTGTGACAAGTATTAGCATAACATTTAGCTATTCTAAAAATGAATTCTGTAGTTAGTAGATCACCAGATGATGGCACCGTGAACCTTTATAGTACTGTTAGGAAGAGGGAGAAAGAGAGCAAGGGAGAGAGAGACCCCTGACTCCTTAGAGAAAGAGTGAAAGACAGAAGAAAGGAGAGGTGGGGGAGAGAGAAAAGAGAAACAGAGATGATGATGCAGGGTGGGGATAATGTATCTTGTGAAAAAACATCTAAAAAGCTGACCACGGTACACTGTGCAATAAACGCAATCAATACCACCCAGCGCCATGTGCCTTGGTCAGCTTTATTCTCCCCAATCAAACTTCCAAGTAGCCATCAAGTGCCTGCCATGCCCCTTTAACAGGAACTTCAGAGGCTCGCCAGCTCCTTCTAAAAGTGCTCAGTCCAACCAATCATTTGGTCAGAGGTGCGCCAACCCACTCTGGCGTGCAGAGTGCCATCAGGGCATCCTACAGGGTATAACGGGCCCACACTGCGGTAGCAATGCCCCAGGCTGTACCTCACTTATGCTGGACTTTGGGGTTGGGATTAGCTGGGCAATATTTTTCTGGGAGGCAGAAGCTTTTGTCTCCGTCCCCGAGTGAAGAAGAGGTGTGTTTGTGTGCGTTATCACAGGCTGCCAGTGCCAGCTCTGGAGGTACCGTCACCAAACAGCCCAGTGCCGCCTGATGCTGTTTGTTTATTTGGCACGCATCACCCCCAGACATTTGCAAGAAAAGTGGGGGAAAAAAAGGATCCTATTAGCCTTTGGAGTCTCTCCCGTATGTGCCAGTGATGGTGGGTGTTCATTCATCTCCATGCCAGTTTTCTTGTCAGATCAGTCTCCTCTAAGTCTCATACTGTGTTTTTGGCAGTCAGTCAGTTCACATGGCCCACTTACCATATTCTACTGACTGTGTTTAAGATCATCTCTTTTCTGTCATTGCTGTAACCCACTCACGTCCATTTTTGGAATGTGTTACTCTGTCTCGGTTACTGTGCAATTTTAAACCTTTATTATATATATATATTATATAGTGTGAGCCTTCAGAAAGAGTATTACCCCGCTTGGTTCCTTATTGTACTGTACTCAGCACTGCCTTGTGCTGTGCTCTGTGAGACTCCATCCATGTCTTGTGTCTTCAAAATAAATTTACTGTGGGGGTCAAATGGACTGTGTTTACAGTGCCTGAAATGGCTTCCGTAATGAGGCTTGGCTTTGACAGCCAGTGGAGACACTGGAGGGGGAACCAGAGGCCATACAGTGAGTGGCTTGCTGCAGATCACCTTTACTCACACAAGCTGATCCCTGGCCCATGCCAGAAAAGTGGTTGGTGAGGGAGGGGAGCAGACATCTTGAGCTGACAAGTGATCACAGAGACATATTGCAGAGACAAAGAAGCCCCTCCTGGTGCTGACCCTATTTTTTGTTTATTGCTGTTTTTTTGCCTTTTTCCCCTACTCTGTTATACTGTTGTCTCAACATGTCAATGTACGTGATCTGATCTGCTTGCCGCCTGTACAGTGTTTTGACACCATGTCTGTGGTAAGGCTGCACTTTAAAAATAATAAATTGATTATTGACAGACACAGGAAAAATATATGAAGGGATGAACAGGTTTAGGATGGGCTCATTTTCTAGCTTTTCTTCTAATATAATTAAGCAGATTTGGATCTTGTAATGATGCACCCTGGTTTTTCCAGCATCTCTAACTCTCAAGCTGTGAATTTTTATACTAGTTTAGCATGACTTCACAAAATCGAAATGCTGAAGAAAATGGGATGTTCTCGGTACTGTAATACATGGCTATTCATTCACAGCGAGAAACAGAAACAATGGGAAAGATAGAAGGCTCCCTTTCAGCCTCTCCGCCCCTTGTCTCCGATTCTGTTTTCCAATGGAGAAAAGGGATGGATGGGTCTAATGAATTATCCTCTGTTCTGGGGGCCATCCTGTGTAGTCAATTACATGCACACGCTGAATATAGACACGGTTCACCAGCCTAAACAATGTGCTCCCTTGTACTGTACTGCTGCATTCTCCAGCTGTGGACGTTCTGCTGGTACAAGGGTATGCATGCGTGTGTGCGTGCATGTGTGTGTGTGTGTGTGTGTGCATGCGCGTGCGTGTGCATGCATGCGTGTATGTCTCTGATTAGGTTAGATTTATGACTGTAGCATAAAGGCTCAGAAGGCCTGGAGAAGCCAAGTTTGGGACCTAGGCACTGCCTGAGCGTATCTCATTTTCCTGCCCCTTGTTCAAGCTAGCTTATGGTCAGGTGTGTCAAACCTGGCTTCAGAAAGTAAAAACCTAGCCATCAGTGTTGCTTCTGTCTGTGCACTTAATACAGATGATTTCATCAATAGCTGGTCTACATGTCTGACGATTTGTGTGTTAATTAGGATTAGCTGGTTCACAAAAATGGTTGGATCAAATAAGTGTTTTTTACTTTAGCCAGAATCTCCACCTCTGCTTTTGGTGCTCCTGCTTCTGAAATGAACATAATGCCCAGCAGCTGTGTTGATATCCCCTCCGGTTGTGTCAAAGGTCAAAGCCTTCTCCACATCCTGCCATTGTTGTCAGAGGTCGTCAGCCATTTTGGGTGGGGGTCGTGCCTAACAGACGGCGGTAATGGAGGTCTGTTGAAGGTAAATTATCTTGTCGAGCAGGTGTTCAGTTCCATTCGGGGTTAGAGGTTACAAGCAATGATGTATTCTCTCAAGGTCACGCTTAAGTATCTCCTCTTATCTCAGGCGCTCAGTCTGTCTAGTGAATGGTTTTAATGTGCCAGGACCTCGGTAACAAAACGTGCGCTCTTTGATTGGTTGAGATAGCATTTATCACTATGTCACAGTGCATAGGATATGGTGGTCACTAATAGGTGTGCACTAATTTTTGTCAAGCCCATCATTATATTGCAGTCTTCAATTAGTGCTTGTGTAATGACTTTATGTCTATCTGGTCATAAACTCTTACAGAAAGGCAGCTAATAATATGAATATAATTTGTATTATTATGACTGCCACTACCGTCAGTGTGGTTGTATTGTTTTAGTCTGAGGTTTTTGTTTTTAATTTTTTTGTCATTTTTATTTATTTCTTTTTTTTCACTGATTTTGAGTCCTGGAACACTGAAAGACCAAGGAACATGAAACTTGTGGAGGAAGTAGCCCCATTCTGATGATACGGAATAGGCTGTTTTGGTGCCCAGGGACTAGCCCCCCTCTGTGCTGCCCGGAGAGCCCGAATTGTTTAAAACTTATTTGTACCTTGGGCTCGACAAGGCGTGTACACTGAGGCCATAACTGGTCATTTGCCATGTTGCACCACCTAGGGAATATCGTACAAAGTGAAGGTTTTGAATCGCCAGAGAAAGTCATTATTGGATCAAATTTACCATGTAGGATCACTACTCCAACCTCTTGAAGCACATTGTTGTAAACTTTGTTCCATAGGAGGTGCTATAATTCCCAAAAATTAAATTTTGGCTTATAACTACAAACAAATAAGGCATAGAAACACCATTCCCATTTCCCCACCATCACTGAGACAACCCACTTCAAACACATTAGGCCACGCCCCATTTTTTTAAAACACTGAAAGTGAAAGTAAACTAACTACTCTGAGGGCATTCATCCGATGGCCGAAAAAATGGTGTACATCATCCTTAAACAGTATAAATACTATAACAATATTTCATTGTCCTTGTGCTGAACTTCACAGCACACTGTGGCGGTCGTACCATGTACCACTATGCGGGGCATCTAATTGACAACAGCAGTTAGAAACCATCTGCATGAACATGTGTTGCCATTTTGAGTGAGAGAATTCCCCTAGTCTTATTCACTGGTGTTGAATGTGCACTGTCTGTCATCTTAAAGTGACTTCTAAAGCACTTTTATTGATGAGTATGACTGACATTTAATAAATGTCACCTGACACCAGGGACTTCCTTTTTGAGCCTGTCGGTTTATTGTGGTTCCTAAGAACCCACCCTTTTGCTCAGGAGGTGACAACTGGGGAAGGGCACATTGCCATGCCATTAACATCATGTTTCCAGGTGACTGTGAACACACATGCCTTGGTGATGGCACTGCTTTCCTATGTCACTGGAAAACGGAAAGCATTGTAGCATGTACGCAGTAAACGCACACATGCACGTGCGTACACACACACACACACACACACACTTTTACACTTTTCTCTAACAAACATTTATTTAAGCACAGTGCCATGAAACCTTCCATGCTATATGGTATATCTCAGAAAGGCATTTAGAAACAGATAAGTCGTTGTTGATTGATGCACAGATATAAAGCCCAAGCTGTCTGAGCAGACATGCAAGGCTTTCACCACAACAGCAGAGATGTCGCTCTCACATCCATTAACTTCTCTCTGACATCTTTTTGTCCTCCTTACACGACACTGCATGGATTAGGAACAGTCATTTGGCATGGCATTTGGTCAGTAATACTGCAGTGTTGAAGATGAAGCTGTGGACTAAATAATGATAATCCATTAATGGTGGTGTATGTTTACCTTCAGCTCAAGAGCCAAAAGTATGTTTACTGTTAGATAAGAGTTTGTTTGTTTAGTTGTGCTTTGGGCTATTTCTGGATTTATTCAAGAAGCCAAAGTAGTAAAGATTGTGGTGTGACTGTACAGTAGTTTACCATGTGATTTCTGCTGGTTTGAGAGGTTAATACATGACATTTTTACTTAAGCCATTACGTTTCAGCTCCCAGTAACATCAATTTTTCTTTTCTCTTCTATCTTTTCTCTTCTGTTCTGTTCCCATTCTCCATGTCCTCTTCCTCCTCTTCTCTTTCTCTGGAGTGCTGTTTTTGACATAGGACACGTGTCAGTGAGGTTTGTGGGTGGTGGTAGAGGCGCAACTGCCGACCGCTTGGATCCCATAGGGAGACTCTTTATCTTGGTCACCCAGTCTTTCACACATGAAGTTGTTTGAAGTTGTTATGAGATGAGCACATAAAGTTGAAGGAGTGATGACATCATCGTTTTCAAAAACCTGCAGTTTGCTTGTTTACACAACAACATCGTTTTGAGGCACTCCCAGCACCGTGTGGACAAAAGGCCAAAATGAATAAAAACTTCACCTTTTCAACCAAAAAACATTGCCGTGTGGACAGCACCTAAGTCTTGGAGTCAGGTCTTGCTCTGGCTGTCTGTGGAGGCTGGTGTTGCGTGAGAAGAGGGTTGCGGTGGGGTGGGGTGCACCCCACAAAAGGGGGCCCAAACAGCAGACCAAAGGGTTGGTGGGTGTGTTGGATCTATATAATTGCTGCGTTGCGTACACAAGCGACATTAGAAGGGGGGTTTGGGGGGTAAATCATACCCTTTCATGTGAAATGTAGGGCCATGGATTACATCTAATTAGCGAAGCTCTTGTTTATTTTTGGCAGTGCTGTTATGGCACACACCCGCCCGTCCCTGTCCTCCTGCGGGCTGGTTGTGAGCCTGTTGCACTTACTGGACCCCTGTGCATGAATGGCTAAAGTATTGGAGTAAGCAGCCACATTTTTGTGTGATGCCCAAAAGTGCTTGGTGCTTACTGCAGCCAGTGACAGCCAATCATGAGTGTAGTGTTGGTTGAAGAGTGGATTTACTTTGGCCTCCAAACAGAGTCCTTCATTATTTAAAGGCTTGTCAAAAGATCCATGAAAAGTCACCATTTGAAAAAAAAAAGCGTCAGCACTGAGTATTGCTCTGAAATGTCATTCTCGTTATTCAACAACTGCTTTTGTGGTGTGGAGAGTAGCTCAGTATTGTAAGGGAAATGCGAGCTAGAACACTCTGCAGTCTTGTCATAATCAGTGAGAGCTGAGGCTTTGGGCCTCTGCTTCAAATGTGAAGTACCGAAGAGAAGTCTTGAATGGAATTTCAGAGTGGGCCCGCTTTTGAATAATTCTGAGGTTGCTCAAGCTCTTGCTTTCTCTGTGAGACTGAGGCACACTTTCGGTGCCTGACTTATTACCCCCCTCAAACCAGCCTGTCAATGCTGCTGTTACTGTTGCTGCTGATTGTCATACATGAACGTTGATTTGTCAGAGCAAGTCCATAAAAAAAGCAAACAAAAAAAAAACAATTTACCCGGACATTCGTACTAGTCAGTGTTAGTTTTTTTCTGGGCGTTCCTCCTCCTCCTCCAGTGAGAACAGAGGGAGGCGAGAGGAAAAGAAAGAGGCAAGAAACAGAAAAGAGAAGGAATGAAAGCCAGCCGCGGCCAGCCTGGGAAAACGGAGGCTTGGCTTTCTTCGGGGGGAGCGTGGAATGCTTCGGAGTAGGGTCTCACCAGGGCGTGTGGATGGTTTTGGGTCTTTTTCCCCTGGATATGTGAGGTATCTGTGCAGTGGCCTATATGGGCTTAAGCCACACCAGCCTGCCTGCCAAACAGTGGAAGAGAGGGGGAGAGTGAAAGAGTAAGAGAAAGAGAGGAAAGATAGAGGCCCCTGGCTTCTGAAGTGAAGGGCTCGGATAGGTGGTTAACCAGAGATTGTAGTGCGCTGTTCGGGGGCAATGGGCACACAGGGCAACATCAGAGAATGGAAAAAGTGCCTCCCTGCATAACATCATGCATTTTACGTTCCTACAGCCCAGCGCTCTGGTTCATTCTCTCCCTCCTTTCCTTTCTCCCTCCCTCCTCTTGGAGAGTCTGTATTTATCCATGGGCCGTGGTCGGCTGACCAAAATACGCACTAAACAGCATGTCAACACACAGTGGGATCCTCCTCTGTCGTGGCATGTTGCACTGTTAACCAGCTGCTTGAT
Organism: Setipinna tenuifilis; assembly: GCA_030347295.1. NCBI lineage: Eukaryota > Metazoa > Chordata > Actinopteri > Clupeiformes > Engraulidae > Setipinna > Setipinna tenuifilis. Next base: position 31,999,011 of record CM059267.1, on the reverse strand, counting down.
TTATGCAGCTCCTCGGGGGACCAAAAGAGGCTATTCCTTTTGTCATATAGTTGAATTGTGGTTATGTTATTTATTTTTTATTTAAATTTCTGTTTTTCATATGAATAACAAATTCAAAATTGGACACATCTCCATAAAAATGCAATTTGAGGTACTTAGACTAAGCCAAGCTGGTCCATGTTGTTAGCATGTTGTTAGCATGTCATTTAAACAGAAATGCCCCCTGCTGTAGAGAGCCCAGCTGTGGCATCTCTGCTGGTCCTGATAAAAAGCTGGAGGTGTGAGCAAGAGCAACAGAGAGAGGCCTGACTCCATAGAGAAAAGAAGTGCAACTTCAAACACGTTCAGCGAGCTTCCGCACGTCTTTATTGTCATCTTGTCTCTGTGGGATTTCACCTCCGCTTATGCTACATCTAACCTCAGCGAAGAGCACTTGAACAGGAAACACAGGAATGCTCCTTCCTGCTGCTGGCTTTGATGTGGCATTAAAGGGCCTTTGATACCTCTTGTGAAAGAAGCCAGAGTGCCAACTTATTAAATATACAGTCTACACTAGCAGCTCAGTGTTTTTTTCCTGCCTGTTATCCCTCCCATTTTATTGTCAGTCAGGGGTGCTGTGCGCTAGGTTATGACATTTGTCTTTCTGAAATGTGATTTGTGAATACAGGTCCTTTTTAAGAGGGCACTTCAGCTGAAACTGGGCCAAGGAGGCATTGCTCTGAAAAATAGGCCATTCTTTGTTTCCAGACTGCCTGGGTGTGTGTGTGTGTGTTTGTGTGTGTGAGTGCACACGCACGTGTGTGTGTGTCTGTGTGTCTGTGTGTCTGTGTGTCTGTGAATTGTCAAAATAAAGCCAGTTCCCAGCTAAGTGAGCACTCATTTGGATTCAGTGAGTGTAGTGTGTCTGTGATATTGGCCTACTCTTCTCTCTGGTCTAGCCTCTCAATGGGCTCTGCAGGGCAAACAGCAGCATGAATATCATGAGTGGCAAAGCAGGCAGAAGAGGTAGCAATTGCAGTAGCAATTGCAGTTATGAAACACCCATGTTTCAACGAATCCCTCAAATATCTTTACATTCATCCTGATTTGTCATGCAGAATCAAGTGAGATTAGGGGCCCTGATACATAAGAGACACCCCCCCCCCCCCCCCCCCCCCCCCCCGATTTTTCCCTAAACTGTTAATTATCCTTAATTATATCTTAATAGTTAACCCCTGAAGAGTATGTAGTTTAAGGAACTGCCTTGGTTATTATTGTTTTTCAGTGATTGAATGTGAGTAATTTAGGGGTTCAGGGGTAATTAAGTAGAAAATCAGTGGTTAGATTTGAATCGATGTGATGTGCAAATCTGCCTTATTTCTCCTTCAAAATCAGCAGTTTCACTAGTGCCAACAGAAGCAGGCAAAGCTTTGGTTGATGTTTTTTTCTGTGTTTCCAGCTGCAGGAGTCAGACCACAGAGTTCCTCGACCAGTGCAGTCCAGTCTAGCTTTTAGCCATCTTCCATCTTTGCAACACACACAGTATATAGCTTAACAAAGGTGATGCTAGTGAGAGTACAAGCTAAATGTAAATGCACCAGAAAAGAAACATGCATAGAGGGTAAGGCACTGATTGAAAAAGGGAAAGGCACAAAAGGTAAGGCACTGAATAAAAGGAGTCTGTTTTCTGCTGCCTGTGGTGTGTGGCATTGATCACCAGATTTTCAGCGACGCTGACTTTGAGAACTGTGACACTTCAGATTTCTCACGTGTTACCGTGCAGGTGAAAATGCCAGGAAGCTTTCTGTGCCTGTGATTACTGTCACCCCACTAAGAAACCATAGGATATTTGTGAGAGTTAAGGAGATTTTTTCTGCTTTGATAAGATGGAAAACATGACGATACACTGAAGGAATATTTCATTTAAGCAGATGTGAAATAATTGTCTCATAATGGATCCACATTCATTTTATGCCATTCTCTTGGTCTTTATCAGCCCTAATCTGCTCTTGCTGTGGGAGAGGTGGTCAGCTAGCTGCTGGGATTGTCGTTGGCTTCTGAGAAGCACCAGCAGAAACAGATGTCTTTAGCTTTTTAGTCCCTTCTCTGGGGGGCGTAGATGGGCAAAGTATCATCTCATCTGATCCTCAGAATCAATATGGCTGTGTGACAGGGGTGGCAGACAAAGCTGCAGTCTGTCTGTAGCCAGGCTAGCGCCACTGTAGTGCCTCTGCTCAATATTGTATTTTGCTACAGCACTATGTCAGGCATTGGTACTGTTTTTTTAGCAACCAGTCAGTAAACAGAAAATGAATGCAGAACCACTAGGTTAAATGTAAAAAACAAAGTGCCCACCCAATGCAAAGTAAACGTATGCCTATCAAGGGTGTCCAAAAAGAGTCTGGTACACCAGGCTAGTCTGTCTTGGGCTGCCTTCTGAAAGCTGCTGAGCTCTGTTTGCTCTGCTAGACCAAGCGTGTTGTACACTCATATGTGTCCAATGCCTCAATCCAGCCATGTGAGAGTGTGAGAGTATTTGGATGTGAATGTGTGTGTATTTTGGAATCAGACCCTGTGATGTTTGGTCCTGTTGGGTTTTTATGGTCATGTGTCATGACTGACTAGTAGAACATTGGAAACTTCTGTCAATCAGTGAGTGGCGTGCACATACAGCAAGGTTGTGTGCACAGATGTTATTGTATCTTGGTCTGGTAGGGTAAGTCTAGTCTATGCTCCTTAAAATATATTTTGGATTGACTGCTAAACTGAAGGCTAAAATATTTAGCAAGTTGGTTTGCTGTCTGTTTTAATAGTACTGACTGAATGATTTAGGTCAAATCAATCAATAGTGAAATGTGCGAATTTGCTTATTTATTTATTCTTATGTTTGAGTCTGTATCCTGACAGTTCACATGAATTTTATTTCTGACAATTACAGTAAAGCATGTATCAATAAAGCAATATATTAATATCAGTAAAATATGTATCAATATCAGTAAAATATGTCTTTTTGTGCAACTGTCTACATAGGCTGCTAAAATGTTTGGCAACTTAGTTTGCTGTCACTGTTGTTCTGATATAGTTGAGTAATTGATTTTAGGTCGAATGAGTTTTATGTTGGAGTGTGTGAATATGCTTATTCATTCTTATTTATTTTTTACTTATGAGTCTGCATCCTGACTGCACCTGCTGTCACTATTGTTCTGATATGTCTTTCTGTGTAACTGTCTATGTAAGAACCGTGGCACCTTCTCCATTTTTACGGATGCTCTCCTGTCTCTTGTGTTTGTTATGTGCAGAGATCCGCAACCAACTGGTGGAGCAGTTCAAATGTCTGGAGCAGCAGTCGGAGGCACGCATCCAGCTGCTGCAGGACCTGCAGGAGTTCTTCCGCCGCAAGGCCGAGATCCAGCTGGAGTACTCACGCAGCCTGGAGAAGCTCGCAGAGCGCTTCTCCTCCAAGATCCGCAGCTCCCGTGAACACCAGCAGTTCAAGTGAGTCCCCATTTGTCTTTCTTTACAAATAACTAGGGCACTCCAATGCATCAATCCTATAAAACCTGCACAATCAGGTGCTTCTCAGTAGGATAGCAGTACAATCAGGCAACAAAAAAAGGGGGGGGGGGGGGGTTGTAGCTTGCAGTTCTCTTTATTTTGTGCAAAATAAGACTAATGTTAGGAAACTATTTGTGTCTTCATTAAAGATTGATGTTTATAGACCCCTCTGTTGAGAAAATGATGCATTCATTTTCGATGTACTTTAATCCAGCACAGTCCATCAGGAAGAGTTCAATTAAAGGACCGTGCTGCTAAAGGGGCATACATATGCGTGGTCCTATAAAGTAATGATAAAAGTGCCACAAGACAGTGTGTTTGTTAATTCACTAAAAACAGCAAAGATGAGATCACTGTAGGAAGTAAAAAAAAGAACTGCCACTGACAATGGCTAATGTTAGCGATGGTTATCCAGCGTGCTACAAACTATAATTAAAAGCAAAGTAGTCAGTCAGTGATAGGCATCACAACAGACTTTAGGTTATATAAATTCATTACGATGGAAGATATCTCTCAACATTGAGTGACTGAGTTTGGGCCAAACTGGATTAGTCTGAGGGAGTTTGTCAACAGGCGACAGAGTGCTAAGGTGTTTGTGGCAAGTTGAGCTGAGTTTGCAGACAAGTGTGTGGGTGGTGAAGCTGTGCCTGATGGTGTGCTTGTGCGTGCACGTGTGCGTGTGTTTGTGTGTGTGTGTGTGTGTTTTGTGTGGGGCATGTGTGAGAAATCTTGCTCATATTAGTGTGCATAACAGTCCAACAGTTTTTGTGTGGGTGTACGAGTAGGCTGTACGTGTTTACTGATTTGTGTGTGCTTTTGGGAGCGTAATTATTTGTGTGGCCGTGAAAGTCTGTGTTTTTCTCTGAGGTCCCTCTAGTTTGCTGTAAGTGTGAACACATGTATGTAAGTGCTTCTGTGCATCACTTCATTCTCATATGGACTGATCGAGCTGGAGAGTTTGCTTTTGGGCTCTCACTGTGTATTACTGCTGCAAAATATTCTCTATATATATCCCCTAAAATGTCCACAGGGGTGCACACACATCCAAGATTCATTTATCAGGTGCAGGATAAGGCAACTATACAAAACAAAATAAAGTAATGGCAGTCTGTAGACCGAGTTTTAACATTTTTTCAGTGTGCAGACATACTGTGTTTTGCTATATATATATTCCTACCAATACAGCTATTGGAAGCAGTCTTCTTTGCTCCACATGGAAGCGATTTATTAGCCATCCTATTTCCAGTATGTGCATTTTGCACTGCAGAATTGAACTCCTCAATAAACCTGTCCCTTTGCTTACACCAGACTTTGGCCACACAGCAGTAGACTGATTAAGGTGTACACACACACACACACACACACACACACACACACACACACACACACACACAGCTTGAGTGCAGGCAGGATGCTACTGGGAACATTGGCCTGTGTGCGATAAATGATCCAGGGCTAACGCTAATGCTAATGTCATGCCACGCCAGATCAATGGGTAGCATTTAGTCATGCTTTCCAACAGCAGCGGCAGAGCACGCAACCAACTCGGTGCCCTCTCATTAAAAGATTATGATAATGTGGCCTTGTCTGCTAATGTAGTCTTGCCTGTTGATTTACCCTGGTCTACTAATGTAACCTTGTCTGCTAATGTTACCTTGTCTTCTAATGTTGCCTTGTCTCCTACTGGCCATGTTTTACACAAATGATCATATACATCTTCAAAATACTATCTGCAAAATAATTTAACTGAAGAGCACCACCACTTCTCAAACACGGTAACATAGGATGAGATGTGCATGGGGCAACTTTTTTAACGGTGTTGCTGCGCTCCTAATGTTCTGATTGGGTGACTGTGACAAGATCCATGGCGATGATTAATTGAAGTTCTATGGATAAAAATGTAGTGCTTAATACTGGTTTGCAAGACAATATCTGTTATTGCCCAGGAACATTGCTAAAAAAGCTGTCTCATGCCTAATCACCTTTACCTTGATATAATGAAAAGCGATAATGAAAAGACTGTGTAGTGTGTAGCTAAAGAGAGGATTTTTTTTCTGTGCTGCTCCAAAGGGAGTGCAGCATGAGGAGACAAATAGGTAGGGAGCAGTGATTGGCAACCCAGAAGCCATTGGAAGCCACAATCTACTACTAGAATCAAATGCATGCCACTGGGGTGTAACTTCTAAAGCCAGGTTGCTCATCACTGTATGCGTACTTTCATAAAGCAATGAAAGTACCACAAAGACGGTGTGCATGATAATTCACCAAGCAGTAGGAGTAGAAGACTGGTGGCCGTCAGCCACTCAAGCTGAGTGGAGAGTGGGGTCTAGGCTGCCAAGGAGCCGGGTGGCAGCCAGTGCACTCATCGAGGCCCAGCAGCGCTAGCAGTCGGATTGGCTGGGGTAATTAAGGCCAGCTGTTGCAGTGGAGACGGTCTGCTTGGCTGTAGAAGCCCCCTGGGCCCGGTCCGGGCTGTAGCCATGCCGACGAGCTAGAGCTGCTGCTGTTGTATATCCTTTGTTTAGTGCTTTCTCCCTCTCTCTTTTTCTTTCTTTCTTTCTTTCTTTTTTTCTTTCGTTCTTTCTTTCTCTCTCTCTCTCTCCTTCTCCCCCCCCCCCTCTCTCTGTATTTGCTTTTATAGTCGCATATTGTCCCTTTTGACATTCACTCTCTCTCTTTCTTTCTTTCTCTCTCTCTCTATGGTGTTCTTATCTCTTGTTCACAATTCTCTCCTCTTATTCTTTGTCAGTCTGTCTGTCTGTGTCTCGCTGTATGTCTGCATCTATCTTCTGAATCTCTGAAATGTTAGTGTGGGTTGTGTCTCATCTTCATCCTCTTAAGGAGGACCGAAGAACACTGACATATCTGTTAGACACGCCTGCATCCTGTCTCTCTTGACCCCTGAAAATCACCGTCCGCATCTGGACAGTGTCTCCCCCCCGGCTTCCCATAGCCTCATATAAATATCAGCACAGAGCCTTGTGGCTGTCATCTGGAAGTTGTGAGCTGAGCCACATATTGATAGAGCGGACATTTTGTATGCTCAGAAGTCCCAGTTAGTGGTGTGCCACGATGGCTATCTGCATTCTCAAGGCAAACAAGGTGTGACACTTTCATTATGAGCAGGTCTCCATAAGCACACAAACTGAGTCGATGTGCTTTAAACACCATTATACACAACCCAATGACAAGTATAAACCTCTGCCCAATTATGTGTGACACAGCATCTAGTAAAAGACTTCTGGAGCATCTAAATAAACTCCTTAGCCACTTCTTCAATTGCAGTTTATCTCTTCATTGCTGCAAATATTTTTGTATATTTTATACCTCCAGTTGTTGCTTCAGCACATCTTACAGTAAATTCAGTTCATGAGCAAGTTTAAAGTACATTCGAAGGCACTGGTCTGAATAATGGATGTAATTGACAAAATGGCCTACAGTTCATAGTGAACATGACCACTGCAGGAAACATTTTATGCTCAGTGCTCATTAGGACAGAAGGACAGTATCACCTTTGAGCTGAGACCCAAGTCTACCCCATGCTCCTTGTTTTCTGTGTGCATACTTACACATTTAATTTGTAAATTAATTTGGCTATCATGCATTAATTCACAAATAAATCCATGCAATATTGCTGTCAGACCACAATCTTACACCTGAGTACCCTAATTACTGACCAGTTTCAAAGCAGAGCCATGAGTTTGAAAGGATTATAGGTAATTCCCTAAAAATCATCACCTGCTTAGGTGAGATATGAGTGTGTGTGTGTGTATCTCTGTGTGTAACAGGGAGAGAGAGAGTGTTTGTGTGAGGATGACTGTGTTCATCAGGGGGTAGCAGGTCATTTAAGCTTCCTCACTATCTCAGGGAAGCAGACTCCTCCAGCTCGTCTGTGTAGCAGGAGTGAAAAAGCACACACACACACACACACACACACACACACACACACACACACACACACACACACACACACACACACACACACACACACACAGTTTGGTGTGTTGCAGTTCTTTTTGTATTCTTATCATCATTCATTCACCAGACATTTCATCTGTTCATTGTCTTGGCAAAACAGGGAATGATTCACAAGTTTGGTGATGGAATACGCGCGCACGCACGCATACACACTCACACACACGCACACACACACACAATAAGTAAAGGGGAGAGAGAATAGACAGATCTGTACCTGCTCTAAACTGTAAATGTCTACTGATTGTGGCATTTAAGTATTAGTAAGGCAATTATTAAAATATTACATATGTACTGTTATAAAGAAATCGCTCTAAACAGCATTTTATTATTATTATTATTATTATTATTATTATTATTATTATTATTATTATTATCATCTAAACATTACTTCTATAAAAAAACAGATAGCAGTGTGCAGTACATGTTGGTTTTTTATGTGTTACAAATTAAATTGGGCCAGGGCCCTCCGGAGCTCAGTTCTGCCTCCTTACCTCGGCAATGCAGTCAGCCAGAGCTGAGCTACAGTACTTCTAGTAATACAATAGAGAGAGATATTGACCACAGTGAGTAAAGAAGGGTTCCCGCTCCTTATAAAAACAATTTAACCACTGGTTATAAATACAGATATCAGAGGAATCCACATCTGACATTCACATCTAACATTATTAGCTCTTGCCAAGGACAATTATGTCTGCAGTTTGGTTTGTTTGTCTGTCTGCCTGTCAGCAGGCCTGATGCAAAAACAAACCCACCCATTTTAATGAACCTTGACGGACAGGTGGAGTGTGGACTAGGGAAGACCCCAATGAAATGTTTTAGAGATCGGATCAGTTCCACTTATGTTGCAAGTCACGGCATATTGGCCTTGGCGGTGGTCTTTCCCTTTCCCTGCAAAGCACCCTACAGTTATGCATTCAGGTAATGCATATGAACTTCCTCACAATTCCCAGACAAACTCTTAATTTATACATGAGTTGAGGCAATTTTGTAATGAAAGATATGGTATATATAGTCTTTACCACTTCACATTATGTCTGGCCCAATCTTGCTTAATGCACTGAGCAAAAATGTGTACATTGGACTATGAGACATGCTTTCAATTAGTAATACAGCACCCAATGTGTTGTTTTTTTCAATAGTGAAATAATCATTTCTGGCACTTTTGAGAGAAGAAACTAAAGTGAGGGCAAGGAAAGGCTTGGATGATGAAATGCATCACTGCTCTTTCCCTCTCTCCTCTTTCACCATAAAGAGAAAAGATGATCTTTCCACCTGAAGGTTCATTCAGTGGTTGCCAAGTTCCCCATTTTCTGCCAGCCCCAACCTCCTGTCTACAGGAACACGCCCTCACTTATCCACTCCCAGACTAAGATGTTGTTGTCTGTATCTTTGTGTAAGGACACTTTTCATTGACTAGCGGTATGTGGCAAGGGTTTTTATATAGAGAAAATAGACATGAATCACCCTCGCCCCTTTACATGTAACTGAGGTCATTCTAAACAGTTTGCCCGAGGCTCAGACCCAGAACCTCACAGCAACTCCCAGCTGGAAGTCGAGCATACTAGCCAGTCAACTGAAAAGCCCAGGCTGCAAGTTAACTCACTAAGAGGTCTCTAAAGGGAAATTCTACTTGCAAAGATAGGGTACCTGACTTCAGTTGTACACAAGCAAGCTCACGCACACACACACACACACACACACACACACACACACACACACACACACACACACACACACACACACACACACACACAAACTAACTGACCTCCCACCTACATACTGTACACACACAGGCTTTCCAACAAGCTTGGTACATAATCCAGCTGACTGAGATCAGTACCACCGCTATCACCACCTCAGTGCTACCAAAGCTGCCACCAAACCACCTAGCCCAGGGTGTCTGAGCATGTGTGGCTGTCTGTATGTGCGTGTGTGTGCGTGCGTGCGTGTGTGTGTGAGTGCGTGTATGGGTGTGTGCGTGTGCGTGCGTGTGTGTGCGAGTTCGAGTGTGTGTGTGCGCATGTGCACGTGTGTGTGTGTGTGTGTGTGTGTGTGTGTGTATATGTGTATGTGTGTGTGGTTGCCAAGCCTCTCCTCGCCTCTCCTCCCCACCACACTCTTGGTCTGGCCCAGCAGGTTTGCAGCTGGTTACTATCAAATCTTGGCAGCAGTCGATCTCTGAAATAAAAAAGGGGGCTCTGCTGAAAGATGTGCAAATGACTGGTGCAGTGCAAAGCGTGTTGAGCCTGCTGCTTGAAAGCGAGGAAATGCATTTGAACTGCTAAAGCTGCCGGCATGTGCCTGGGTCTCTACCCCCCCCCCCCCCCCCCCCCCCAACTGCCTGCGTCTTTGATATTCTGTTTGATTCAGTCCCCCTTAAGATAAGCCCATGCCAACCACTGCTGAGGGGATTAAAAGCCTTTTTTGTTAGACACCATCTCCTCATTTACACAATTTCACTTAAGAAGCTGTCTGGAACCTGCATGTGATTGCCTGTTTTTATTGTGTATTTATTTATTTGATTTTCTGAAAAATTACTCCAGTCATGCTACAGCCATTGCTGTTGGTGATGTTTCTTGCCAATGGCGTGAACCTACATTCACACTGTTGCATTTTGAGTGCAACTTGGTGCTTAAAACTATGAAACCCACTCAGTATGGATTCATTTAGCTTTGTAGGAAAAAGGATTAAGTGGCTTTGAATCTGTAAAAGCACACACACACACACACACACACACACACACACACACACACACACACACACAGGTACACACCCCCGCACCCATTCCTATTCCCCCCTCCCGTGCTCCAATACATTCAAAAAGCCCCTCGCCGCTTCTTCTCTGAGACGCTTTTTAAAGTAGAGCAGCTGAGCAGAGCTGGAGTGAGCTGCAGAAGCTAGATTAGAAGGACTGGATTTCAGGCAGATGAGACATGTGCAGAGCAGTTACTCCCACCTTTATCCCCCTGCTCTCTCCCTAACCCGGCCAAACCACCAGGGACCCGCAGAGCCAGCCTTCTCTGACTGTAGCCTAATGATAGCCAACTGTGTGAGGGCCAGTGTGGCTCCTGTGAACACCAGTCTTCCTCTCCAGGGGCTCTTGAGACTCACTCGCAGCAGTTTGCTGAAGGCCAGAGGGGAAGCTCCAGCCATGAGGAGCTGAGGCAAAAACTGGAAGCTCACAAATGTGATGTCTCTCTTGGATGACATGTGCCTCTCGCATTCTCACTCTCTTTCTTTCTCTCTCTCTCTTTCCCTCTCCCTCTCTCTCACTCCCTTTAGCTCTCTTTAGCTGTCTTGCTCTCTCTCCCGCTGTTTTTCTTTCACTCACACTCTTTTTTTCTCTCTCTTTCACTGTCTCTCAGCCATTTGTAGTCCTCTTTGTTCTGTGCAGGGGCGAATCTAGACCATTTTTAGGGGTGCCAAGGCACCCCCGTGAAACTGCTCGGCACCCCCTGGCTCAGTGCAAAATGAATAATATATTATATATAATAATAGTGTTGTGTGATAAGCACTGGGGGCCGGGCACCCCTAAAGACCAGATGCTAAAATCGCCCCTGGTTCTGTGATCAATAGGTCCCATGAAGGTTACATCAGGAGGTTATAATGTGAAAGGTAGTAAGCGTCTTGACATCCTTTGCTCCTCTTGTCACTGTAAGGCTAGATCGCTATGTTACATGCCTATTGCCTGCACTGAGTTGCTGATCTTGAAGGAGTTTGACTTCACTAGTAAATAAAGTCAATACAAAATATTGAAAGTCAAAGCGCCGGTGTCCTCTGCCATATGCAGGGCTTTTGTGCTCTGTGTGGCACATGTTAAGCACAGAGGGCCCCCAGGAGTCAGTGACAGCCGAAGCTGCGGGAGACTGGCCCCGGGGCCTCGGTCACGTCAAACAGCTGACTTTATTTGAATAAGCAGGAAGAGTGTTTATTTTCCACGGGATTACTCCGCTAAGAGCTATGTGGTCAGCATTTGTGTAGACTGGGGAGGCTTTGAAGGGGAAGGGGAAGGCTAACCCACTTCTGTTGTCTGTTACATGTCAGGATTGCAGTGAGGCGAAGGCTTCAAGCGAAGAGTGTTTGTAATCCTGTCATGCTTAAGGCTGTGGGTTTGGCATCTCTGTAGTCTAAAAGGTATAGATGGTCAGGAGAGGTTTTTTTTGCCTCTTTCCACATTCTTTCTTTTTCAGAAAGAAGTCTCTTTTTATGGAAAAATCAGGCATTCACCCTGACAATGTATGTGGAGTTCTATCGACAGCACTGGATGGTGTGTTCAATATGTTCTGATGAGGAGAATAGGCTTAGAGAGAGAGAGAGAGAGAGAGAGAGAGAGAGAGAGAGAGAGAGAGCGCACTTGGTTGAATGGCCTTTTCAGTGAATTCTGTACACTTTCCCTATTTTAGTTTTCTCCAACTTTTCATGAGAATGAAGCATTGCTATACAGAGAATAGAAGAAAGGCAAACCACACAATTCAATTACAGCATAGGCATATTTCCATATCCCAATTCTAGTGAGAAATATAATCCCTGCCTTTGATCTGCAATGCCCTTTCAGGGTGAAAAAGTTGTGAAATTGAGCAAGAGCCTATTAAAGGACATGAGAGGGTTGTCAGTTCTCCATCCATTATTTCTCAAGCAAGCCTCCCTTGCTCTTTCTCTCCTCCGCCCTCTCCCTCTCTGTGTCTTTTTTTCTTTCTTTCATTGGGCTAATCTGTTTCTGAAAATGGTGGCTGGGGGCGTTGTAGTGAGTATGACCTGTTTCCAGATAGCTGCCTATTCTGAAAGCAGACATTTGCCTTGCAGTCAGTCTAGTCATTTTCCACCCTCCCCCTGTGATCAGTTGGAAAAGCACAGATTCATCTGTACAGAATAACACCGAGCCGAATAACTCTCCTCCCCCAGTCCTGTTTGTATCACTTTGGAGTAGGGCTCAATTAGTTGAATTTTGATTGAGGATGTGATTTCGAGACCACATGATCTCATAACAATAAAATCGAGGGGAATGATTTTTATGTTCTTGCAACCATTGTTGCAAGTTTACTAAGAAACTTGGTCTCAAAATGCATGCATACAAGGATGTTCTCAAAACATTTTTAACAAGAAATGTTCAGTAAGTGCAACATGTTTATAAGGAAAACAAAATAATTGTTTCAATAACCGTGATGTCAAATTTAACCCAAATAATTGTGATTATGATTTTTTCCATAATCGAGCAGTCTTACTTTGGAGACTCAGTCACTCTTCACTGTTTAGAACGGAGGGCCTAGAGAGTGACAGATCTGGCCAAAACCATTTGCTCTTTTTTCCATTCACTTCCCTGTCTGAGCCATTTTGTTCTTTATTTTTTCCTTTTCTTTTTTCCTTGCTTTCACTCTATCTTTCTCTCAACTGTCCCTCTGTATTTTTTCTTAAATGGAAGTGAAATGGCACCATAGGTCAGCCGAACTAATCTTGACAGCAGTGACTCTCCTATCTCCCAAAAGGGCTTGTGTGGCTGCCAGCATTCCCCGCTGCACGCATCCCCACTGCCTGCAGCCAAGATGGCTGCTGTGCCCTCCTCCACCACCACAACCCCTCACCACTATCACCACCCTACCTTGCAGGGGCTGGAGCTGCCATGGCATGACATGGCCTGGCCTGGGCTGGTGACGACTGGAGTCATGGATACATAATGCGCCTTTTTCTTTTTTTTGTTTTGCATGTTTCTGTGTCTGCTTTTTGGGTTTAACGAGGATTAGAGTGGTCCTAAGAGGCGGGCTCTGCTGGAGCCGGCTGATATGGGCTTCATTAGAGGTGATTAGCTGTGCGGAAGCTCCAGTGAGGGAGCAGCGAGGGGGGAGTGGTGGAGAGGGGGAATGGGGTGGGGGATGTTGGGGGTTGGTGGAAAGCGGTGGTGGTGGTGAGGCTCTTTGATGTCCTCCCCACATCCCTCTCTTGCTCTGGAGTGTCGTTGTTGTATTCACTGACCTCCATCTGAAACCTTATCTCCATCCTTTGCAGCCTGACACCCAGCCTGGCTCCCTCGTCTCCATGTCTCTGTCTCTCTCTCTCTCAGGGGGTTGCTGATTGATGCACCCAAAGATCCCGAGATGAGAGAGGGAGAGATGTGGACATGAGATGGGATTCAGAAAGAGAGAGAGAGAGAGAGAGACATGAGATGACATACAGAGAGAGAAGAGAGACAACGGTGAAAGCCCTGAAAGCTGATTAGCCTCATGCCGAGATGCTCCCTCTTCAGGGGTCGTTAAGGCAACCGGTATCAAGGAATTAAGCAGTCGATGGAGTGGTGTCAGCCCATTGCCCAGGCGGGGAGGGGGTCGCCTGCCCCAGCCTCTGCAGCATGGATGCTAGACCTGGTGCAGGCAAGGGGCTCTCTCTGTCTCTGCTCAGTCTGACTGGGGAACAGTGGGGCTGGAAGCGTGCCAGCTTCCCTTTTTTCGCCGAGAATTACACTTCAAAGGTCTGGAAACAATCCAGTCTGACAAAAAAACCCCAACAGCCATAGATGTAAATGTAACGTGACTGCCTATGTCGCTCTGTAAAACATCTTTAGGCTGTAAACAAAACTTTTGCCTTATGCTAGGTCTTTGTTTGTGCTGTTGTTGCAGTGTAAGCTGACCAGAGGCAACCAAAACTGTCGTAACCTTCCAAATCATGTTCTTGTTGAGAAAAGGTCAATCGCAGCTTTAGTGAAACCCTGCCATGTGTTCCTTCTTCCTGTGCACTTAACATCGGTGGTTTCACTAAATAGGTGATCTACCAGTTTGATTTGTGTGCTCTTTAGGAGGTTTTGTTCAGGAAATGGTTTGGTCGAATATATGGCAGGAATTTTACTTTCTGAAGCTGGGATTGACACCTTTGTTGTTGTGTTTCCAGGAAAGACCAGCACCTGCTGTCCTCTGTGAACTGCTGGTACCTGGTGCTGAACCAGACGCGTCGAGAGAGCCGAGACCATGCCACCCTCAATGACATCTACATCAACAACGTCATTGTGCGACTCTCCCAGATCTCTGAGGACGTCATCAGGCTCTTCAAGAAGGTCAGTGAATTCTTTAGGGAAATGGAATTTATGGACAGTTTCATGAAAAAGGGTCCGCTTTTTTGCCCCATCTATAATGCCAATAAAATGCCATGGTATTTGTTATGACATAAATGATTATATCATTGTTGAGCATTTGAGCTGTATTCAGCTGTAGGGGTTACAGGAAAAAATCTATACAAAATATTAAGATAATACTATATACCCATGTTATGTCACAGCAATAACATAGAATTGCCTTTTTTATTGCCTATTTATTATTAAAAAGTTATACATAATTATAATTAACCAGTAGTTTTTTTAGGAGAAAAGGTACATTTGAAGTTCTGAGATGAAGGTTTTATATGTCGTATAATATTTTTTTAGTTATCCTGTTACCATCAAGTCATTGACTTTGCATCGACCTAAAAGATGGTGTGACTGAGAATTCTGCCGAGTCTGAGGGGTTTTTGATCTCGCAGGCTTTCACAGTGCAGTCAGCATGGGTTACTGAACTTTTCAAAAGAATGAAGTCATTGTTGAGAGTGAAGTCTGTCTGGATGGTGTTCTCATGGTGATCAAGTTGCCTCTTGGGCACAAGCGATTCCTCTTTGAAATGTGGTGGAAAAGTTTGTGACTTTGCGTGTGTGTGTGTGTGTTTGTGAGTCATGTGTAACTGTGTGTGTGTGTGTGTGTGTGTGTGTGTGTGTGTGTGTGTGTGTGTGTGTGTACACAGGACTACATTTGAATATGTGTGCTTCAGTCGTCATGTTTGTGTGTGTGTCTATCTGAAAGTGTGTCTGGTTGAGAAGGTATGTTGCTGCAGGGTGCCCCAACCCCCAACTCATCCGCCCACACCCCCACCCACCCCACCCCACCCCAGACCCCAGCGTGCTGTGTTTGGAGCGTTGTCAGCACATAGCAGAGATGGCTGAGGTCTAAGCCAAACACAGGCGCCGTGTTTTCACCTGGCTTGGCTTCCTGGAGGTGAGGCCCCTGCCTGCCACCCCATGTCAGCTCCCATCACCAGCCAGCCAGCCTGCCTGCCCAGAGACTTCTGGCGAGCCAATCACACGGTGGAGAGAGAGAGAGACATGGAAGGCCAAATGGCCGAGGCGTCACTCCTCAGAAAGTTTGTCGGAGAAATGTGTCCTGGACTCGGCTTCCCCTCCCTGTCATAGGAAATGAATGCAACGGCCAATTGCATTCCTGTCTTTCATTTGGTGGGTAAATAATAAAAAAACACACATTCCACCATAAATAAGTAGAAAGGTGCTTCAAATAGAGTCCTCTCAACATTTTCATCCAGCTATGGATGTCGGTGGAAAAAGTGGCGCATATCTAAAAGCCCTGAGGTGGAAAACCAGGCGAACAAAACACCCATAACCAGACACACTTTCCCATAGATGCACAAACACGTCGACCAAAGCACACGTATTTAAAGAAAAAACTTTAAAAACTGTTATTTTCTTCTAATGCACTTAAATATCCAAAGGCACCATGTCTCAGCTTTGCTCTTCAGCAGAGGGTTGTACAGCCCCGAGCTGTTCAGCACATACACATACACATACAGTACACACACACACACACACACACACACACACACACACACACACACACCGACTGGCTGTGAAGCGACCTGGGTTGTTTAACTGGTATGGTAATGCTGGTATCTTGACCTGTGGGAAAAAGGTTTCTTGCAGCAGAACATCTCTGAGAGAGGCATCATTTTGTCCTTGCTTGAATACATGTGGCCTTTACTCACCTACCTGCTTGGTCTGTTGCTGTAGCCTGCAGAGTTGATTCAGCAAACTCATTGACCATAGTGGAAAAACTAATTGTATTTGTGTATATACTGCTCTAGGTTTCAATAGGGCCACCTTGCTTTAGAAATGTGGTACATAGGGGGGTAAGAGATCTGAGTGCTCTTCCAGCCTTTATGCTTTCTTTCTCTTGCTAGTTCTTGCATCAGAGGTGCCCTTTCTTTCTGTCTCTCTCTCTTGTTCTCTCCATCTTGCTCTCTCTCTGTATCTCTATGTCTCTCTCTCTATGTCTCCCTGTCTGTGTTGCTCTCTTTCTGTCTCTCTCTCTGTCTCTCTTTCTCTGTCTGTCTGTCAGTCTGTCTGTCTGTCTCTCTCTGTCTCTCTCTGTCTCTGTCTCTCGCTCTCTCTCTTTCCTCTCACATCCTTGTCCCTGTGGGCTCAGAACAGATCTGGTTCTCTGCAGCATGTTTGACATTACAATTGGCCAGCCATATAAATGCCATACACAATTTTGCTATGACCCCCTTTCAGAAAAAAAAAAAAATCCTCCTGACTTGTCTCCTTCCAGGCTGACTTAATGTGATATCTCGTCCAATCTGAGACACCAGGGGCCTTCTCCTACTACTGTTTCTTGTTCTCCAGATTAGAAATGGAGTGCTTAGGGGACACAGGAGATCAGAGACAGACGCAATAGGGTTTGGGTTGGACCGTCACCATTGCACAGGGGCGCTTTGCTTTTCAGCTTATCACGGGAGCAGCGGCTACACCCGCAGACACAGCTAAATGAGGTGCGATGGCTGATGCAACGATGAGCTTCCGAGTGTCGTGTGGAGTATCGGCTACAACAATATTCCAGAAGGTGTCATAGGCAGATTGTGTGTGCGTGCGCATATGTGTAGTGTGTGGGTGTGTGTGTGTGTGTGTGTTGTGGAGATAATCTTTGATCCATAAACACTGCTCAGAGGGGCATACTGCAGCAATGCTGTGTGGGCCATATTGATCTGGGCATATTAAGCTCCATTATGATTTATGTACAGAAAGGGCCTCTGAGGGTGTGCAGGGTGTAATACATCTTCGTTGATGGCAGGCTGTGTGTGTGTTTGTATGAGGTGTGTGTGTGTGTGCTCTGGTGTAAATGGAGCGCAGAGTTAGAGCAGTCCTTAAGTATAGTGAGCGGAACATTTGGTGTATATGGGTGGGGGGGGGGTGTAAACCATCCTGTGAAATATCCTTCATGGGCTGCACGAGCCATTAGGCGCTGACCAGCACTGGGAGAGTGGCGTTGTGATATGTGAAGCAGGGCGGCGAAACAGCCGTTCCGTCACGGAAGCGATCTCCTTTTACAATTATTCGTGCGGCCACTCCCACAGTCAGCGCTCATGCTGTGGAGGCAGACTCCATCTCTATCTCTATCTCTGAGCTGAGACTGCTGGCTAAAATGATGGCGATACCTCAATTAGGACAGTGTTTTTCTCTAAGTTTCATCACTTTGAGGTGTGTGTGTGTGTGTGTGTGTGTGTGTGTGTGTGTGTGTGTCAGGGATGGAAATTAACCACCAGCCACCCGCCAAATGCGGGTAAATATGAGTGTTGGCGGGTGAATTTTGCCATTTTACCTGCCACTGTGGCGGATGTGCAAATGCATTCAGCCAAGTTCGATATAGTCCATGAATGCACTCCCTCACGCATGTTATAACGTAGCTATCAGTTAGTAAACAGCGCAGGTGCGTATACGTTTACTATTTGTTGATAAGCAAGACTCACGGAGCGTTTCTTGGCATCAAGCACAGGCGCACGTGGTTATTTCAAATATGATCTAGGCAACTTTCTGTTCACCATTTCAAGGTAGGCTAATGAAAGCTCAGTCATGATGATTATAGCCTAACTGTCCAAACAGGAATGCATCACTATATTGCTTTCTCACGTTGATGATAATGCCATATGCGCACAAGTTCATTCCAAAAACTAACCTGTGATTTTAACGCGCCAACAAAACCGATTTCACAAGAGGACGGGTCCCTTCCCAAAGCACACACGATGGGCCGACTCATCTCAATCTCACTGAAATTAAGATTATTCAATATTCACTGCAGGATTTATTAAACACCCCAGTAGGCTACACCTGGATGGCTCATGTTGGCAAACAACTTACGTACGTCACTGAACCCAAACAAAAAAAATGCACCTTGCAAGACACATCTCTTGCATAATCTAATAAAGAGTCTTCTCAAGGTGTTTTGGAATATTTATTAATTCCATAGAAAATATAATCAAATGTATCCACATCTGCACTACCCCTAGCATCTTGCATAGAAACGAAGTTAGAACATAACTTTCTTTCACGTGAGGATCATAAGGGGAAATTTAAAGTGACAGGCGCCTAATTAGACCTTAGCCTACAAACATCACATATAACATAATTGCATTATTTTTAAGTTATATCCTAAATAACAGTTTTTTAATGTTTTAACGTGTGTCACAAGCATGGGTTTTCTTTCTGCTGTCCTTTCACTTAGAAGGATAACATTAAGATAGACTTTGACTACCGACCAAAACACTGTTACTATCAGCACAGAAGAAAAGTGCTGGAGCATGATGTGTACATGATGCCCCCTTCACATTTATGACTGCCTCCCTATATATGTCTGCCTAGAACCGGCCCTGGGTGTTATACTTGGCATTAAAATGTGCGGAAGGTTTAAATATATAAAGTGGCTGGTAAAAATGTTAAGTGGCTGGTAAATTTTAGAATCTACCTGCCACAGTGTCTGGTGAACAAAAAAGTTAATTTCCATCCCTGGTGTGTGTGTGTGTGTGTGTGTGTGTGTGTGTGTGTGTGTGTGTGTGTGTGTGTGTGTGTGTGTGTGTGTGTGTGTGTGTGTGTGTGTGTGTGTGTGTGTGTGTGTGTGTGTGTGTGTGTGTTAGCCATGTGTGTGCAGTATAGTCATCCCTATCACCATCAGTATGTAGAGACTCCTAACATCTGACTGTAATTTCCACACCTTTGAGGGGTGTGTGTGTAACTTGTTGTGTGCATTATAGTTTTGCAAGTGTGCAGCTTTGCTAGTGTATTGTCTTCTCACCTGTGTGCTCGCAGCCCTTCAGGTGTGTGTGTATGTGGGTGTATGGGTTTGTGTATTTGTGTTTATCATGTGGGAGGCGTGAGGAGCACACTTGCTGAGACAAGTGCTCAAGTGTCGAGCCCCTTCTGCCTGTTTCTAAGGAGGTAGTTGCAATTCTAGTCTCCTCATTACTGGTAAAGTGACTGAGACACCTCAACACAACCAGGAGATGTTTCATGTTTGTGTGTGTATGTGAGAGAGTGCACACATAGGAGATGTTTTATGTGTGTGTGATGCTTCATGTTATCTTTTCTGCATCCCTCATGTACACTATGAAAACGCAGAACCACAGAAGTGGATATCTCCACCCGCCTTGGTATGGTTGCAGGGCTGGTTGCGAGAGGGTGTGTTGTCAGTCGGAGCTGCTCACGCAGATGTGTGCCGCTGTAATGAGAGGATTGACATTTAGTCAAAGCTAAACATAGAGACACCGATAATGACAGGAAAGGAGAAGTGGAGCTAAGCGGAGCGCTGGGGGTGGGGTGGGGTGGGGAGGGGCGGTGGTTGGGTACTGTCAGGGGTGGGGGGGGATGGGGGCTTGTGGAGTATAAAGTGAAACATGAAATATGAAACCACTCAGAGACACGTGCACACACACACACACACACACACACACACACACACACACACACACACACACACACACAGAGGCATGCACACACAAACCCTTTCTTGCAGCATTCGCATGGGGCTGCTGCCGAGAAAGCGCCTAGGTGGGGAGGAAGTCAAGCTAATCGCGTTACTGTCATAACACAGCAGACCAGCACACAGTGGAGGAGGAGGCCCATTTAGACCAGCTCACTGAACTCCCCTAATTTGGTTATGGAATTGATGTATTTTCCATCCCAGAGAGCTCATGCTAATGTGTACAACATGATCCCCCTGTGTGCTAGTTAGGCCTGTTGCCTTGTTGTTGTTGCCTTGTTGTTGCTGTTGTTTATCTGCAGCCTGAGTTGAGTGGTAACCCATCAGCCCTTTTTGTATCTTGATGATGGGTATATTAGAGGCTATTTGTTTTGTCTGTAGTTCTCAAAAAGCTCATTGTGGACTTTTCATTTTCTATTTTCAGAGTAAAGATATCGGCATACAGATGCATGAAGAACTGGTGAAGGTGACAAACGAACTCTACACTGTGAGTAAAACATTCCTTTTCGCTCCTTTTGTATCTTTTGCTCTAATTATCTGTCTGCCTGCCCGCTTATCAGTATGCACACATATCCATAAAGCATACCACATAGGCACTCTAAATGAACTTTAGCCTTCAGTTCAACCACTGTATCAAGACCAGCTCTCCATCTGAATGCTCCTGCTAGCTTGCCAAATAACATCAGAAAGTCACCACACGGTACAGCTAAATACATACAGTAGCTCACAACAGTCAGTACACCCTTTACATTTCAGTAAAAAATGTGCTTTATCT
Source organism: Setipinna tenuifilis (assembly GCA_030347295.1). NCBI lineage: Eukaryota > Metazoa > Chordata > Actinopteri > Clupeiformes > Engraulidae > Setipinna > Setipinna tenuifilis. The sequence goes on along the minus strand of CM059267.1, from coordinate 31,978,177 downwards.
TTTCAATGGACAGTACTACGCAAATGAACCTTGGATATGTTTTTGGGTAGTCAGTGTAAAGTTTGTGCAATTAAGCAGTAAGGGTGTAATGATGTATTTGTACATGTATTTGTATTTAATCATTTCGGTGCGGAACGTTTGGTTCAGTACAGGGCTGTGCACGGGTCGCGGGGCGGAAGTTGCTTGTGTTTACATTCCGCCACTACATGTGCAGCCCCTGTGCCAGAGATGGGGACTTGAGTCGCACTTAAGTTGCACAATCACTTCTGACTGGACTTGGACCTGCCCTCAATGAGTTGAGACTTGACTGATTGATTTCATTATTTCGTTATAATTTTTACAACGTGTTATGGGAAAATCGGAAACAAACTGAATATTTCCCTCCCAGATCCGTGCAATTGTTCAATTAATGACCAATCAAACTAGTGCTTCTCTATTAGACAAGTTTGGGCACAGTATACGTGCTAATGAAATGAACATCAACATATTTTAGATGTATCTTATTTTGTGTCTTTTAATGTTGTAACATCTTGTCACTATGATAATGTGACACCAATCGTTTTGTGGCACTAATTGGCTAGGATAGTGCTACAGGTTGTCCACCTATGCAAGGGCTTGTTGAGAATTTACACACGATGTTGCATCTAATTAAAAAAAACCCACACAGGATTGTGTATCTATACAAGTGCAGTTTTTGTAATGTTACATTAAATAAGCGTGTTGTTCTGTTTCTAGCCAGAAATATTGACATCTCAACAATGTTAGCCTTGCTAGCCAGCAAGTACACTACACTTGGAGGCTTGAGTGGGCGAACTTAGTCATCAAATAAGGACTGTCCACCAGTTGTTTTATGAATATTTAAAGTGTTACCATAAAAAGGTAATCAAATGAGTCTACATCTGCAGTAACCTTAGCCACACAGAAACAAAGTTATAACATCAGTTCCAATTATTTTTTATTTAATTTTGTATTTTGTATTTGCCTTGGTGATCATGTTACACTATTACACCCCTCTGAAAGTAACTTAAGACACAGTCATTTTTGTATACATAACAGGCCACAAAAGTCAGTACACCCCACAGTGAACATGTCCAAATTGTGTGAAAATCATTAATATTTTATGTGAGCACCATTATTATTTATCATTATAAAAATTCACAGGTTATCTATATATCTATCTATCTATCTATCTATCTATCTATCTATCTATCTATCTATCTATCTATCTGTCTATCTGTCTATCTATCTATCTATCTATCTATCTATCTATCTATCTATCTATCTGTCTGTCTGTCTGTCTGTCTGTCTGTCTGTCTGTCTGTCTGTCTGTCTGTCCCTCTTTCTACCACCTTTTCATCAACACGTTGTGTCTGGGCCCCATCGCTCTCTCCTCTCCATCCCCCTTGCTTCTCCATCCCAGTGTGGGGATGCTAGTATGCAGAGGAGCTCCACAGCTCCCTGTGCTGCTGCGGCCAGTGGTGATGATGATGATGGTGATGATGATGATAAAGGGCCCACTACTGCCTGCTCCAGTGATTGAGTGGAAGTTTGCAGCTGCCTTACAGAGTGCTGAGCTCAGCTCAAATCACTTTCACATTGAGGGCTATAGCTGTGCCAACAGCCTTCACTGTACAAGAACTGCCCTCTCTCTCCCTCTCTCTCTCTCTCTCTCTCTCTCTCTCTCTCTCTCTCTCTCTCTCTCTCTCTCTTCTCTCTCTCTCTCTCTCTCTCTCTCTCTCGCTCTCTCTCTCTCTCTCTCTCTCTCTCTCTCTCTCTCTCTCTCTCTCACCCTCCCTCTGTTTCTCTGTCTATCTCTCAAACTATTCTCTGTCAGTTCTTGCATTTATGTCTCCCATTAGCAAGACAGCTCCTTCTGAACTGTATGCAGATAGATGGCACAAAGGTAGATATCTCTTTGAGTGAGCTCTTTTTTTAACTTAATCCATATTTCCCCTTTTCCTTTGTTTACAGGGAAAATATGAGTTGTGAGTTGTTGCTTAAACCATACAATGATCCCCCATCTCTTCCACATTTGACTTCAGAATGTTTAATAAAAGGAATACACAGTTCCCTGTGATGTGGAATGGAGTGACATTTATGTCCCTCTCTTCTCCATGTTTTCAGCACTATGACAATACCTGAACTATGCACAAGATTTACAAAGTCAGGATTTGTGCACTTGTCACCAAAGCAAGAAGAGTACATTTCTTGTATGTTCTAGCTTGTTATTTTAAGTGATGGCATCATATTTCATATAATAAATATGTATGCTTTTTTCAAAAACAAATATATGGTACTGAAGATACTGAATTTACACACACAGAGAATTCTAGAACTGTCCTCTCTCTCTCTCTCTCTCTCTCTCTCTCTCTCTCTCTCTCTCTCTCTCTCTCTCGCTTGCTCTCTCTCTCACTCTCTCTCTCTGTCTTTATAGCACCAGTTAAGGTCTATAGCATCAGCCCTTAACTGTCTTTCAGGCGCACTGAAATGAAATTCACCTGGAGGATTTATTCCTCCCTCTAACCGTGAATAGCAAATTATGCTCGATAGCTTCTCTACCCCATCCTACTTGTCTCCCTCCCCCTTTCACCTCACCCACCACCACCTCCTTTCTGCTGCTCATGTCTATCGCCCCCACCTACACCCCCACCCCCACCTTGGAGTTTCACTTTGAAGGAGACACTGTACCCATTGCAGGATGAACTCCAGCCAACTTCAGCACCCCACCACCACCACCACCATACTCCCCCCGAGGAGAACAGACTGACATTATTTATTCATCCCGTGTCAGTGGAGACAAGATATCAAAGGCTAACCTGGCTCAGATGCCTATCTCTTCTACAGTACAGGTCATCCAGCTGTCCTGTCCAGCCAGGGAACTCTGAGCAGGTGGCCTCTGTGAGCTATGCAGAACTCAATTCTGACAATTAAATAAAAGGCACATCTAAGACTCAGCCAAGAGTGAGGGAAAAAATGTCTTTGAAGTGGTACAGAATTTAGAGTCCACGCTGTGCCATGTTGCCTTTCTGTCAAGATGGCTTACATTTTTAGCTCTCACAGTAATCATCTAATGAAAAAAATAAATCAAGATTACATTAGCCAAATTCCGCCATCTCTGTCAGCAGTGTTCAGCTGAGATTGCGCAACAACTAGACAAGTGATTGTGACCAGTCAGAGCGGAGTGAAGCTTCTCTACTGATTGTTCGGTTGCTGTCAAGGGGTTATCCCTGCGAGGGCTCGGGACAAATGGCTTAACATCCATCAGCAAGGCTCCTCTGACAGACACGAGAACTGAGCCACTCTACTGATGGTCGCTAAGATCTGTCTAGGGAGCTGTCATCTGACTACAGAAGAAGACGGCATTGGCTACTTGACCCCCCCCCGTTTAGACAGTAGTGTTGAAGTGCTTTGCGACCAGCAGGTAAACGGCTCAGTTGAGCTCTAATTCATGTGGGACCTTTGAAGTAATGGGGTGGGGGGTGGTTCTGCTAAATTGCCACACAGGTGATGGTTATGGATATATCTGCTCTTGATGGGCAACCTAGATTCAGAAGCTGCAATCCAGTATCACATACTTCAAATTACCTTCTCCAATAACCTTCTACCTGTGAGGTTAATACAGTTGGGTTGCCTAAAAAACTACTCTAAATTGCTGAGTTGTGCTAATAAGAATCAGCTAATTTGGTGAATGGCTGGAACTTCAAGACCTTTATTTTTATTCAACAGCTGCCTGTACAATGAAATTAAGACAGCACGGCCACAAAGGTACAAAGATAAGTGTCAAAGTGTCAAGTGAGGAAGCATTGTAGAAACAAAGGAAAGAAGGAAGTATATACAAGAGCACTATGAGGTAGGTATTGCACATTATGCTGTGAACCAACTGCAGCAGTGAGGTGACAAAACCAAATTTGACCTTATCGAACAAATACGTGGTATTGGACCATAGCTTTTAAGGTCGCTGCCAGATGGGTGTGAGTGAGTTTGAATGTGCTGAAGGAGATTGACGTTTTCAGTTTCTTTCCCCCATCCTGTGGCAGTTGAGCCTACTTGCTTCCATGGATACTTGTGGATTCACTGTGGCAAACATTTAGGTTTTTGTTTCACACGCTTTCCTCTCATTCTGCCTGACGGAACACACATACACACACACACACACACACACACACAGGGGGAAGGATAATCCAGTGTACTTTTTGTATTTGATGTGGTGCTAAATATACTGACCCTGGGAAATATGAACATGGAAAGGCACTGATTATATCACAGTGGTTGAGGTGGTTGTGTAGATAAAAGTGAACACTGTTGAACATTTAAAGTGTGCACTTCAAAAGAGGCAGGGATTCAGGAAGTCTGAAGTTTGGTGTGGAAAGAGACTTGCATGTGTGAGGAAGTGTAGATAAGATCTGTATATTTGTTGGGTTTACACTTACAAGATGTTTGTTTGTGTTTAACTCCGCTAGCAAAATCAGAGGCCCTGGAAATGCAATTGCACAAATGCCGTGCATCGATTCCATAATGAAAATTAAACATATTAGCTGTATCCATTTGGTTGTTTTGATATATGGCTGTTATTGATTGGACGTACAAGGCCCCCTTTTACCCCCGAGGGGATGTGAGGCTGTGTTTAGAATTTGAAATGAGAAAATATCAAAGCTCAACACACTCCTCCACGTTTCCTATTCCAGAAAAAAGAACAAACACATTCAAAGAGGCGATTACTCACCTGACTAAAAGAAATAGGCCTAGAGCATGCCGCATTTCATTTGTTTGCTCTGCGGAAGCAGAAGCTGTTTTCATAATGAATTTGCAGCCTCTCGCTCCTGCTTGTACCTCCGTTGCAACAAATTATGAGAATGTGCCATTCCTTTAGTCCCTCTGGCATTTAAATGGCTTCCCTGGCATGACTTTGGCTTCTCTCTCTCTCTCTCTCTCTCTCTCTCTCTCTCTCTCTCTCTCCCCCTCTCTCTCTCTCTCTCTCTCTCTCCCCCCCCCCCTCTCTCTCTTTCTCTCTACCCCTATCCACCTAAAAAAAGTAATTTCTGAAGCAGTGGCCATGTTTTTTTTTCTTTCTCAGTCAGGCTGGAGAGCTTTTCTCACTGACAGCCAATTGTGTTACCAGAATGTAAAGCTGCTGCTCAGTGAACCAGGTTTGAACAATATCTACCGATTAAGCCATAGGTGGAAACAGAGAAGAAGGAGGAGGGCATTTTGTGAGGTGCACCATTAGTGTGGCTGCTCAGAGGGAAAATATTACTTCTTACCACAGTCTTCTCTTTGTCTTTCAGAAATACAGTAAATAAGACCTTACTGACTTCTGTGTAGAACATCTAAAGTTGAACTTATATTGCACTTTTTGGAGTTTTATTTAAATCGAAACTAATTTAAGTGGAGACAAATGCCAGATGTTACTGAATTCTAAATACTTTGTCCTGTTAAATATATATAAAAAACATTAGCTTTATATAAGATATTACATGTGTCTGAAAGATAAAATCAAGAGAATGCTAAGGAGCTAAATATTCCTCTGGGTGACTTTATTATAGAACCACCCAGTCCTTCATTACAGACCTCCATGGTCTGGGCAGGAGCTTTCAGTTAAAGCAGCTGTCCTGGTATATGGTGCCAATGATGACTTTTGAATGTTGTGAACCCCTTACTTGGGGTTTTAGTGTGTAAACAAAGTTCTCGTCATGAGTTGCCTTGTAGTTTTAATCCTAAAGCTCATTAGCACCAACCTCTAATTGCTGATGTGACTAACACTCCCTTCTCTGCGTTTGTAAAGAGGCAACAGGAAGAAGCTGCCACTGGTGCAGACATGTCATTATGTTTCTTTCTTTCCTCGGTTCTGCGACGCACACTTTTTAAAGGTGTAAAAACTGTCACAGCTGTCAGATCTGTGGGCGCTTCCCTGCCGCTCCACAGCGGTGGGTTTTTAAAGCCAAACAGCTTGAAGCTGTCGCCATGAGACAACTCCCGCCTCTCGTTTTACTCTGTTCCTATAAACTGCATTCTTTTAGTTAAGAATGCCCAAGTTGTCTGTAAATATACTGCTGCATGTATAAATTTCAAATCTAGGTCGCTCGACTGGTTTCAACCACTGAGGATTCTCTCTCGTTTGTTTGTGCGCTCATAAACTTTCATGTGTGAAATTTGAAAGAGTGTTTATATACAATCAAGCATTCATAAAATAGGAGTGTTTTTATATACAAAAGGAAAGGATAGACCTAACCTTACGGTTGCAACATGGTGTTCTACATATTTATTTCATCTGTACATGTTTTGGCGATAATGAATGCAAGCTCAGACGTCAAAGCAGCCACGCTTGTGAGAGTGCTTTGAAGTCTGCCGTTTCTAGGTTAATAGCTTAGCCTAGTTGGCTACCACTGCCAGCAACTGAGCTGCCCAGCATGGCAGCATCCCTGTGTTTAAAGATGCTCCACACATCTGGCCTTCAATAACGAGACCCTGTAACTGCTGAGTGGCTTGAAGGTGGGTCACATGGGACACCTCCTTGTGCCCCAGCACGTGCTACAGGTCTGAAAAGAAATCCTCAGGCTTTTTGGCAAAATAGCATAAATCTCTAAGCGAGTTGTAAAATCAGGCTAGGCTAATAGCTAAAGTGAGACAGATATTTGAATGGATTGAAAAATGGTTAACTCAAATGTTTAACTGTTAGGGAGTTGGAAAGGCTATTTCCAAAAATGGGTATTTCCTTTAAGAGCTGCTTATACATCTATTCTCTATCTATTTCAAGGCAATGTTGTGTAACCAGAAACTTGTGTATGTCTCGGCTCAAGCAGGAGTGAGAGAAAGACAACTGCAGTGATTCGTTTTCAACATGTTGATTGTACTGGTGTAACATGTTGTTTATTATGGGGTCAGACGATGCAACAGTTGGGTCTCCAGCAAAATGAAAACAGCATATGGATATGAGGACTGGGCAATGTGGCTCTGTCAATGCGGCACGTTCTGTTCTCCTTGAGGTCCGCGATACAAATGAAGATACACCGTCAGATGCGCTAAAAACACATAGTATTACATTTGCCAACCAAGCAACTGGGGTCTCCTCTCTGTGTGCATTGATGCAGAGTGTAAATTACCACTCCATAATTACTAGGTGGTAGAAAAAAGCATTACTTGCATTAATATGTTGGTACACCCAAACTCTGCTATTTTTGTGTCTTTGGTTGGGAATAGGTGTTGATTGCGGGGTACTGTATCCCCCAGTACCCGCTGCAATTCAACCATTGGTGCTTAGAAAACTACTCTAAAAAACAAAGCAATAGCAAATGGAACTGACTATTAGCAGAAGGGAAGGGCAGCATCCTGGGCCTCTCTCGGCCCCTCTTTAGCCTCTAGCGTGCCTGTCCTGGGTCTCTCATTAGCTTTAGGAAGCAGCCCAGTCTGACTCCAGTGCCGCTGTCATCTCACACAAACGTGTCTTTTATCCCTGTGCAGGCGGGCAGACACGCTTTCATTGTGTTGGCGCTACTGTTGCCCATGTTAAACCCACAGTCTGGGGGGAGGCGAAATCATAGAGAACAGGGGGTAAAGAAGAGAGCAAGCAATACACCAGCTATGATATATGCACACACACACCACATGCACGCACGCACACACACACACACACACACACACACACACACACACACACACACAACACACGCACACGCACACGCACACGCACACGCATACACCCACATACACACGGACACATGCATACACACACACACAAAATTACAAACATGCACACACAGATATATACACACACACACAAAGCACAGTTGAGCACAGTTGGTATCTTGCTAAGTATTAGGTGATGAACAATCCCCTCTCCTCCCAGAGTGAGTGCAGATGAGGGGAGGGGGTGGATGTGGTCTTCTACACGTGTGTGTGTCTCTGTGTGTGTGTTTGTCTTTGTGCGTGTGCCAAGTCTACCCCAGATGAGTGCCGCTCAGATCCCCCCTCCTGCTTCCTCCAGCAGCTTGACTCCGCCAGGCTCTCATTGAAAACATCATGTGACTGGCATCTGCACTGTGTGGAAGACAGGCTCCGTGTAGCTCCACACATTTCTGTGTGTGTCTGTGTGTGTGTGCGTGTGCGTGCGTGTGTGCGTGTGTGTGTGTGGGGCCGTAGCCAGGATTTTAGAAGTACTGAGGTCCGTGATGCCAAAAAAATTTCAACATATTTAAATGACTAAGGGTGAATTACACGTCACACAGAGATCTTTTTCTATTGCTTTGGCTTATCGAGTGATTTATTTTTAAAATCACAAACAAAATACTGTGCTTCAGAACTTAAACTTTTAATAGCTTTGTAAAAGTATGCTGATAGTTACCATGAAAAACCACTTGCACTGTCTACTGGGCTGCCCAAAGTTGCGTGCTCAGGCGTTTTGGTGTTCTAGCTCTCACACGCATACACAAAACAGACACAAAAGGCACAATGTAACATTGTAACGGAATTAACAATGAACTTTTCACAGAAGTGTTTTTAATGTTTATCTTGATCTTTTTATCCAGTTTAGCATTTAGTGTACAAATTTATTTTCAGCTCTTAAAGAATTACTGACCTCGGTGCCCTCATAGCTGGCTACGGCCATGTCTGTTTGTGTGTGTATGCTGGCGTGTTCATGCGCGTGCACATATGTTTTGTGCAATCAGATTTGTTTGCGTCTGCATGCCTTTCTTCTGACAGTTTATGACTTTTTTTTGGTTACACATGCACGCTACAATAAAGACAAAGTGTCTGACAATATCATTATTGGCTGTTATGATGTGTTTTTCAAGCATGTAATGACAGGCTTTGAACGCTATGAGCCCCTGAAGCTTTGGCTGAAACTGCTCCCACTCGCTTCACTTTGCTGCAGGGTGGTTAGACCACAGAGGGCAGAACGTTTCTGGCTGTTAGTTGAACTTGATGATTTTGACTGTAATGTCTTTTATGTTTCTACTATGGGAAAGGAGTGTTAACTTTACAATGTTTTGTGAGTCTTGCTGGGAACACATGGAAACGCATACAAACACAGCAGTGATGGGCATCCTGGCTTCAAAAGTTACGATCATGTTCCTACGTATTCATGGTAGCTATTGAGCAAAATCAGTTGTTTTTTTGTCCAAGTGGTTTGAAATATGTGGTACTAGCTTCTAAATACAGGTTTTTCATCATTGAATTATTGAAATCACCAGTATAACTGCACAGGTAGAAAACCAGGTGATTTGGAATATGTGATATTGAATTGTACTTTCTGAATCCAGGTTGCTTATTAGTGAAAGGACACATGTATTGTGTATATTGAGTGTATTTATTAAAAGGACATGGCTATGCCTTTTATGTGCGTGTAGAACCATCTGCTAAGTGAATAAAGTGTGCAGGCACAGGGAAAGGGTTTGGCCTTGGCACCGCCGAAGGTTAGCAGCCGGGCCTTGGCTGTCTTCCTGCCTGTCCTCCTTTCTGGCAGGCTGGTCGTCCGTCCTCTTGTCTCTCTCTTCCCTCTCTCTTCTCTTTCTCTCTCCGCCTCTCCCACTCTCTGCCCTTCCCCCTTCCCTCTCCATCTCTCTTCCTTTCTCTCCCTTCCCTCTAGCATGCATATTCATGCCCCTCTTGTGACTGCAGAGCTGTGATGGGAATGCTGATGCTCTCTTGTCCTGTCACAGGAGGTTGTGCACATACATAGGCGGCGGTCCTGAACCAACACAGGGATCTCAGACTAAGATGTGCCCTACAGGAGCTTTCAGTGGGGGAGAGAGCTTTGTAAATCTGAAAGGTTCACGCAGTCAATATGTAGTGTGCTATGTAGGAATCAAAATGATTTAACTCAAACCATAAATAGTGCACTATGGTGAACGAGTAAATATTTCAGACAAGATCCTGGATTTGGTCAAAAGGTCACACGAGTTCAAAGGCAAAGCAGGAGGGTTGGCTTGCTGCAGATGTCTCAGTCATGGATGTTCATTATTAATTTTCAGTTTGACCTTATAGTCCATGTGCTAGTATGCTGTCATGTACTTACTAGCTATTTTTCCAATCTGACATTTGTGTGTGTGTGTGTGTGTGTGTGTGTGTGTGTGTGTGTGTGTGTGTGTGTGTGTGTGTGTGTGTGAGTGTGTATGTCTCTGTGTGTTAACTGTTGGTTATAGAGTGCCACATTGCTGAATGTCAGTCGCATAACTAAATCACAACTGTGTATTGTGTATTTTTATTGTGAATTGTGCACACAAATAAAGAAGGTAAACGTTGTGTGTGTGTGTGTGTGTGTGTGTTTGTGTGCGCTTGCTGCAGGTGATGAAGACCTACCACATGTACCACACGGAGAGCCTGAGTGCGGAGAGCAAGCTGAAGGAGGCTGAGAAGCAGGAGGAGAAGCAGTTCAGCAAGTCGGGCGAGCTCAACGTCAACCTGCTGCGCCACGAGGACCGGCCCCAGCGCCGCAGCTCAGTGCGCAAGATCGAGAAGATGAAGGAGAAGGTGAGAGAAAAAGAGAGTGTGCTCAGCTGTGTCATCAACCGCCACACCATCTTTACATCTCACACGTATATACATACACAGAGACACTCTGACACACACACACACACACACACACACAGACACACGCACACATTTACTGACACACACACACACAGATACACAAACAGACACACAAACACATACACACACTGTCACAAAAACAGTCTCACACATGCGGTCACACAAATACAAACACACTGTCACATGTGTGTGCACATACCAGGATCTGATTGCAGATCCCTTCAGGGCCACAATATTACAGATCACTTACACACACTAGTTAAAGGGCTGTGCTGTGGCTTAGCTCATGGACACCTTCCAGACTGCCCCCACCTCCCCAATCCCTGCATCCGATCATATTTCTTTACCGTTACAGCCTTCTAGAAGGCCAGAGGGATGGAGCTGATAAGCTTTGATTTACCCTCAGCAGAACATAGTTGTGGAAATCACAAAAGATTAATCCAGATGTTGTGCAGTCATAGTCGAGATGCAAGCATAGGCCGATACTGGATGAGGCAGTGATGCGTGTGGCTATGGGGAGCCTCAAGCTCAACTCTCCCACCCCCACCACCACCCCCAAATGAAGGCAGCAATGCATGATGCTATAAGAAGCCTCAGATTTAAACTGCCCCAAATGAGCCAGTGAGGCATGCAGCTGCAAGGAGCCTCAGACCATCTGCCCCCCACGTCCCCCCTGCCCCCAAACACATAACACGCACATACCCCCAACCCCCCATCCAGGAAGCTGGAAGGAATCCATCCCTCTGCTCTGGCTAGCAGCCTCGCAGACCAGCCCGCCACTTCCAGGTCACCGACCCAGACCAGGGTGATCTCCGTTCCTGCCCCTGCACTGACTCTTAATTCATGCAAGGCCACCACTCGGGAGTGTGACTGTCTGACTGTGTGTGTGAGTGTGTGAGTGTGCCACCGGAGCTGATGGATCCCGCTGCTCTTTGAGCCCAAGACGCTGGTGTTGGTTTATCATCCGGAGGCAATTTTGTGTTTTTTCTTTTTTCGTTTATTTTTTCCCCTCCATCTGAGAGGCGTTGTGTTTCTCATGTAAATGAGCTGGTTGTTGGGGAGTGCAGCGCTGGAGTCAGAAGGAAGCCGGAGGCTCAGTTTTCTCCCCTTCCTCAGGCGTGTGGCGAACTGGCAGCAAAAAACTGCACAGGCTCCACGCTATTTATATCTCTGTAACTATGGATGCGCTGTCTCTGTCTCTCCCTCTGGCCTTCTTCTCTCTCTCTCTCTCTCTCACTCTCTCTCTCACTTATATCTCCCCCTCTCTTTCTTACTCTGTGTACTTCCTCTGTCTGTCCTTCTATCATTCTCCTTTTCTCTCTCAACCTTTCTGTCTTTGTCTCACTTACTCCTCTCCCCCACTCTCTTTCTCTGCTACTATGCTTCTCTCTGTCTCTCTCTCTCTCTCTCTCTCTCTCTCTCTCTCTCTCTGTATCCTTCTGTGTCTCGGTCTGTCTCTGTGTGTCTTACTATCTCTCTGTCACCTACTGTCCTCATCTATCTCTCACTCTTTCTCTCTCTGTGTCTTCTACACCACCCCCTCTCGGTCTCTTTTTGTCTTTCTCTCTCTCTCCCTCTCTCTCTCTCTCTCTTTCTCTGTATCTCTCAGTCTGTCTTTGTGTCTTGCTATCTCTCTGACTGCATGACCTGATTTTGCAAGCTTGCAGACTCCAGCACTCCAGTACCTACCTGCACAAGGCATTTATGAGGCTAGCCAGGGCACCGTAAAATAAATTGTGTGGGTTGCCTCGCCTTTATCTCATGGGTTTTTATGGCAAATCTGCGGGCCCACATGATTTCCTTGCAGTCCCAGGCATAGAAATGAGGAGAATTCCCAACCTTGCATGTGTTCCACTACATTTGCCAGTCCTAATTTGTGTTTGATGCCTCTTAGGTAGAGACTAATTTGGTGTTTGTTGCGCTGGCTTTGCTATACATTCTCTACCAGGCAGCTGATGAATGTATTGGCCTGCCAGCATGCATTATCTTTTGCATAGGAACAGCTGAGTGCTCTGAGTTGTTAGTTGTATTTGATGAAATATGGAGGACTTCTCATCCCATCTGTCGTCCGCCAGCATTGGAGACATGTTAGCCGGAGTGTGACCGTGCTCGCTTCCCACTCAAGCACACACACCAGCACAGCACTCACAGCACGGCACAGTCCGTCCACACTTAGAGAGGGAAACAGTCAAACAAAAACAAATAGCCTCAGCTTGAACCTAATTAATGACAGTGGCCCTGAAGCACGTGCACGTGTGCGTGTGTGCACTTACGTTCAGAGTGCCTGGGTTTTCTTTTTCCCCCTTTTTTTCCTTTTTCTGTACACGAGTCACACTGCGTGCTTAACCACATTTCTGAGCCTGGCCCGCTCCCAACATCTGTCCAGAAGCATGAAGGGAGAAGGTAAACAGCTGGTGTGTGTGTGTTTGTGTGTGTGTGTTTGTGTGTGTGTGTGTGTGTGTGTGTGTGCGTGTGTGTGTGTGTGTGTGTGCGTGTGTGTGTGTGTGTGTGTGTATGTCTGTGTGCTAGTGTGTGTCTGTCTGTGTGCTTGCATGTGTGGGTGTGTGTATGTGTGTGTGATTTTCAGTGTGTATGTGTGTATGTAATTTTCAGTGTGCGCGTGCGTGCGTGTGTGTGTGTGTGTGTGTGTGTGTGTGTGTGTGTGTGTGTGTGTGTGTGTGTGTGTGCTTTGTCTCCATGACTTGACAGCGCATTCAAATGCTAGTTTCTGCAGAGTGTTCAGCACCCCCCCCCCCACTTCCTGTGTCACCACCGCATGTTGTGCTGCCTCCATTATGCCCGATCAGCCCTCTGTCAAAACACCACAGCCATCGATCTACTCTTGCGCAATGTGAAATGACTGCATATAGTGTTCTAGTGTGTTTTCTATCCTGTCTGCACTGCACTTGTGTCATTGTAACTGACTATGTGACTGTCTGCTTATTGACATGCTTCTTGTCTGCCTCTGTGTTCTCCTCCTCCCCCAGAGACAAGCCAAGTACTATGAGAACAAGCTAAAGTGCACAAAAGCTCGCAACGACTACCTGCTGAACCTGGCAGCGACCAACGCGGTGGTTGCAAAGTACTACATCCATGATGTCTCCGACATGATCGATGTAAGTATGCAGCAGCAGACCCTGTTTGTTTAATTGTTTTCTTTAATGTCAGTGGGGAGTCAGCATTGTGGGGTTGAAATGAGGTTACAGTCAGTCTCTGCTCTTGCCATCTGTTTCTGGGACACAGGGTAAACTGACCTCCCCAACACTGCTTGACAACTCATGGGGTTTAGTCCTTACACCTTGAAAAGCCTGCTGGTCATTTCTCTGTGTCCTATCTGACATGTTCTGCAGTCATTTGTCAGCAGTAAGCAAAAAGGCTAGCACTCCCATAGCACTGTGGCAAAAATACAATATTCAGCCAAGGCACTACATCAGGGAACTCTCCTAAGGCTTTGATTTCCCCAAGTAATTTTTTCAGCAACCAATGACCAAACCTAGGTTGAATGCAGGCCCAATAGTTTTTTTAAGTTTACAGAAAGTATCTTCTCACCAGGAATTAAACGTATGCCTATTAAGTGTAGCCAGACTCTTTGCGCAAAGTAAAACAAAGTAACAGTCTGGTTCGCCAGACCAAGGGAAAATGCAGCTGACATTGAAATCCCGCCTGGGTTGTGGGTGCGGGAGCAGGATCAGGCCGGGGGTCCCTCACTCCTGTGGTTTCCTGACTCCGTGAGGCCTAGGAAGGGAAGGAAACAAACGCGGACCCCCCTGTGGACCTGCGTGCCCCGACTGGATGCACCAGGATATTTGTCCTGACATGTGCTTCTCTCGTGCTGACCCCGCTGCCCACAGCTGTTTCAGCTTTCCGCTTTCTTGTTGTTTTTGATGCGTATGGGATGTGAACCAGTAAAAGGAGAGGTTCTTTTCTGAGGCTGTATGGAGGGATGAGGAAGGGGGGGAGGCCATAAGTTTGAGCTGTTTTATGATGGTTGAAAGAGCATGCCAACATTAACTTGGGCAATGTGGAATTACCTTTGGTCATGTTGGTGAGTTTGCTTTGAAAACCACTAATGGCAGTCTTGCACAGACAGACCCCTGTGGTTAAACGGTCTCACCCAACTCCTTCCTGCTCGCTTAGGACTTTATGGGTGTCCATTTTCTGAGTCGAACCACTCGTCTTGTGCTCATATATGTACACACATTACAGCACAGCAGCATGAGAATGCACTTCACCACAGCCTGAAGGGACAGAGACACTGAAGCCCCCCCCTCCACACACACACCACTGTGTGTGGTGCTAAGTGCTTACATATGGTATGTCTTCTTTACTCAGTATAACTGCAGTAGCCTCAAATGCTTTAGATTGTAGATGAATGTGATTGGTCGCTTTGGTTTTTTTTTGGCTTTTGTAGTGGTACTCTTGAGTAGGTCATGTACATTGGCCACGCTACTCGGCATGAGCTGCTGAGCGAATGGGCGAAAGTGATTGTGAGCGCGACTTCCTGCGCTGGGAGGAGATCCGGAGCCTGTATGTGTTTGCCAGGGCCAGACATTCACTGGCGGCCAGACGCAAAGCAGGCCGGCTGTGGAGCAGTTTCATCTGCACGACATGCCAGGCACTCCTCCAAAGCACTAAACGCGGGTGGGGGACTTGAGAGAGAAAAAAGTCCCCCCATAAAATCAGATATCACATGGTTGGATCATACCACATAATAAAGTTATACCTCTAAAACGTCTGTGTTTTCTCCTGGCTCATCGTTCACTTTTGTCATAGTTTCTTCAGGCACACTTGTATCCCAACGCAACTTGGTGCTATTTGCTGTAAAATTGTGCCTTGTGTATTCAGGTGCTAATCTGTTATGCTAATAGCACTCCCCGTCCTGGTGCAATGGCATCGCTTCTGGGATATGCCGAGCTCTTGACGGCAGCTGCTAACAATCTGCTCGACACATCCTTCCCCTCAAGCTCCGTTCAGCCCTGCACTGCGGTGCTAAACGCACGTGTGTGGTGTCACGCGCAGTACAACTGGGCTGACTTGACTCTTGCTTCAGGGGGTTTGGAGCTCTTGTTTTTCCCCCTCACCTCATCTCAGTTTGCCTACAGACCAGGGCAGAACTGGAGTCGTTGTGTTAATTAGCATGGCGACTTTTAAACGATTCACACAAGTCCTAGTCCCCCTTTGGCGTGTTGGGAAGTTGAACCTGGAGAGTTGTTAAATTAGGTTAGTTTTTTTATATCCTCGTCCTGCTCTTCTAATTATGCCAGGATTTCCTGCTAAACCCATGCTTCTAATTTTGTGTTGTTATATAGTGTTACATCATATTTTGCAGGAGGCTTTTAGTATATATTGAGTTTCCAAAGCAGGGAGGCTGTTTTATGTCTTTATTTCCAACAGCACAGGATTGTCTCCTCACAACCTTTGTCGCCAGCTGGCAACTGGCAGTGCTGTATTTAATTTTTCAGACTCTGATTTCAGCTTGCAAAATAAAACTGCTTTAAGTTGATTAGGTTGATGGTACATTTTAGCCAGTGTTATCCAACATTTGCCTTTTCCTATTTAACGGTTGGAGTCAATGAGTGTTCTGGCTTTTCTCTCCTGTCTTTTCCTCTTTCCCCCTCCACTCCACTCTCTTTCTCTCCACTTCACTCATCTCCCCTTCCTCTCCTACCCCCCCCCCCCCCCCAAACACACACACTCATGTCCTTCCCTGGTCACCTCTCCTCTCCTGCTATGTCCTCTCCTCACGCCTCAGTGCTGTGACCTGGGGTACCACGCCAGTCTGGCGCGCACCTTGCGGACATACCTGTCAGCGGAGTACAGCCTGGAGACGTCCAGACATGAGGGGCTGGATGTCATTGAGAACGCAGTGGACAACCTGGATCCTCGCAGTGACAAGCACAAGCTCATGGACATGCACAACCAAGTATTCTGCCCACCCATGCGCTTTGAATACCTGCCCCATATGGGTGATGAGGTGAGACTTTTCCCATGTCCCTTTGTCTCTTACTTGTCTCTGATGTCTGTCAACCGTTTCTTCTGTTCTGTATACATTTGTGTATTAGTGCCATGAGAACTTGAGCTGACGCCCTGGTACACACACCATTGCACCCCATTCCCATTGCATGAGCATAAGTCATCTTGTAGGTGTTTTCAAGAATGCTCCCGTAATTGGTTGTCTGAGCCTCTTTGCTTCCACTGTAAGCTAGAATTTCCCCTCCATACTAAAATGGGAAGGTCTGGTTAACGTGTTTTTGCCAATTTTAGAAGGTGCTTGAAATCTTTCACTCGTTTTACCATTTACCAATAAGCATCAGTCGTCACGGCATGTATGTTCAGGCAGTGTCAGGGCCACTCAGAAGTGCCCTAGAGTAGCTGAAGCACCAGCTAGAAGATGAATCTAATGGTGGTGTTGCTAATGGAATAGAGTAGAGTAGAATAGAAATGATTGAGAAACACTAAACTATTCTATTCAATCCTATTCCAAAGTGTTGTGTCCACAAGACATCCCAAGTGGTGTGTGAGCAAATGTGTTAAAATAAAAATTGTTCATGTTTGTTAATCTACCTATGCTATACACAGTGTGTTTAAACGACATGTATGTCATCTTTAGGCCATTCCTCAGTCAGGGCTGTAATAATGCACTAATTATTGCATTTACATAGCCCTGTTAGCCTCAGATGGGGGTGAGGGGGAATGGTCCTTGAGTGGTAAGTGAACACTTGTACTTGTGTGTGTGTGTGTGTGGATGTGTGTGTGTGTGTGTGTGTGTGTGTGTGTGGATGTGGATGTGTGTGCGTGCATGTTTGTGTGTCTGTGTGTGCATGTGTGTGTGTGCCCCTGTGGCTCTCTGGTGTCAGGTGTGCCAGGTGAGTGCCCAGCAGCCTGTGCAGACGGAGCTGTTGATGCGCTACCACCAGCTGCAGTCCCGCCTGGCCACGCTGAAGATCGAAAACGAGGAGGTAAGGGGGGCGGGGGGGCTCCACACATGCTACACCCAGCACACCCTTTTTTACCCTCTCCTTCATTTCCATTTCTTCTAATCTGGGAAAGAGACATCTTTTTTTGGTGGGATTGCAGCTGCACTCATTTCAATTTCAGTTTCGATTTGCAGGCCGTGTGCCCAGGGAGCTCTTGGAGTATATATTTAGTCTTCTGCATTTGCTCTAGACTGGAGCTGGGTTTTTTCTTTCTTTTTTTTCAGAGGTGACTCGGTTCACTCAGGTAATCAGAGATAATGCCCACCCACCCACCCCTTAGCCACTGCAGGCCTGCAAATGGGAATATGAGAGTAGCTCTTCTGGCTGAGTCTGTATATGCAGGCTGCTGCAGTGAAAGCCCCATAATGACCCCTGTCTGTCTGTATTGATGACTGTGTCTCATCCCTATCATCCTTGCGTCTCATAAGTGGCCTGTAATGGACAACTGGTGCCATGATGAGAACGACGGCCATTCATCACCTCGCTCTGTGAATGGGACCACATGCTGTTTCGCACACAGCCACGCACACCCTGATAGACTGCTGGACCCCTATGCTCACACCATTGATACCATACCACCACACTGCACCTTAAACATGTCACAACCTAATTGTGTTGTTATGGCCCACAATGGATGCCTTTCTTTGTATTTCTGTAGAATGTGTATGTGGATGTCATATGTCTGTGTGCCTGTATGTATGTATGTATGTATGCATGCGTGTGTGTGTGTGTGTGTGTGTGTGTGTGTGTGTGTGTGTATGTATGTATGAATGAATGAATGATGTTTATATGCTACTGGACACTTTCATTGCCTTCAGGATAGATAAAGTACTTGACTACTACTACTACTCTATACACATGCTGAGGGGTGAGCATGTGAACCTGAGGCCTCCCCAAATTGAAAGTGTATGAAGCAGTATTTTTTTACCTATTATAGTTTTTTTCTCCCTACTAAATTTGCTGACATGGATGACAAGCCACAGTTCATGTCGTAATGTTGATATAACTGATTCCCTTCCTGTGGATTCCAAAAGCTTTAACAAAACCAATATGTGGAAGTGAGACCACAATTCTAATCCAGTACACTTTCAGACAGATGCAGCAAATTGTTTTTCAGGGTCAAAGAGTCGTTGTGTGCTCTGAAAAATGCCAGTGCTTGTTTTTAATTTGCAAAGCCAGAGCTAAATACAAACAAAAAATGACTAGCCTCAAGCCATAAACAGCTCCAGCCAATCAACAGATAGGTTCACAAGCAAAGGAAGGGACAGATTAAGGTTGATTGGCTTTGCCTTTGGCTCTGACATGACATTGAAATGGGATTTTAACAAAGCAAGAATCTTATGCTACTTTTGAAGAGTTATTAAAAACATGGATGGAGCTCAGAAAGAGAGGCTGTGCACTGTTGCCTTTTACAAATAGGACATCTTCCCTGTCCTGAAATTATATATTTAAAAAATTCTGTAATCTTTGTTTTTCTTTATGCTACACTGACTCCTGGGTAGCTTAGATAAGTGTGGCATTTTAAAGTGTGGAGTTTTATTAGCCTGGTGGACTAGGCTCATTCACTTCACTTTGTGCAAAGACTGACTACTCTCAGTAAGCGTACATTTACTTTCTGGCGGTCAAATACTGAATCACTGTTTGGTTACTAACAAAAATGAAAACAAGCCTTAGGAGAGTTGCCTGACTTAGTACTGTAGCGAAATACAATATTGAGTGGAAGTACTATGGTGGCACTAGCCTGTTTATATATCAGTGAAGTTGACATTGGGAACCACTCCCAGCTGGTGTGCTCCACTGTGGTAGCACATTATTTCATGTTTTTTTACAGTGTATCTAAATGTACTTACACTGTATATGCCTAACACTAAACTTAATCCTAACCCTAACCCTAAGGTACAGTGTCAGTATACAATGTTACATAATGTTCCATAGTATTAAAGACGTTGTTACACAGTTCTTCATGATGTAGATACACTGTAACAATGACTGTAAAATAGACGATAACCCACCACTCTGCTGTGGAAAAGCCGCAACTTCGATTGCAGGCAAAAATGGGTTATTGTCATTTTTAGAACAATAAACATCAGATTTATCATGTGGTCAAATATCTTGAGTCAATATTGTTGTTTTTTGGAAAAAAAAGATACAGGCGGAAGTATTTTTTCTCAGTTTTACACTCTGGTGAGTTGAGGTCTTTTGGCTTTGTAACCCACCACAGCTCATTTAGCATCCTTTGCTCTCCGTGTGTCAGGTACGGAAGACCCTGGATGCCACCATGCAGACCCTGCAGGACATGCTGACCGTGGAGGACTTTGATGTATCCGACGCTTTCCAGCACAGCCGCTCCACCGAGTCTATCAAGTCCGTTGCCTCGGAGACCTACATGAGCAAGCTCAATGTGGCCAAGAGGAGAGCCAACCAGCAGGAGACTGAGGTCTTTTACTTTACTGTGAGTGATGTGCTTTTTCTCTGGCTCTCACCACGCTAGCCATTTGCTGCTCTCCCCCAGTCTGAGATAACATTCTTGTGTTTGCTGGTCTCTGAAGTTACAATCCCATGCCCACTCTTGGTTTTAGCCATTCACTAAATCAGTTTATTATTGAAATCACCTGTTTTAAAGTGCACAGGTGACATAAGTAGAACCAGGTGATTTCACTAATTCATTCATTTGGCGAATGGTTGGAACATGGTATGGAATTGTAACTTCTGCAGCCAGGCTACCCTACCCTGCGTTTGGAATGACCTTTACTGCCCAGCTGTGTGTATGTTCTGAGAGCACAGAACATATTATTTCTAACACACATGGTTATCACTACCTGTAACTTTATTTATTGCTCTTTGATCATGATTTGTCACAGAAAGCGATTCTGGGCTTGGAGAGTAAAATCCAGCCACATATTTGATATCCTGCCAACCATTTTTTGAACCAGTTGATTCTAATGAGCACACAAATCATCAGACTGGTAGATCAGCTTATTAGTGAAATCACATGTGTTATGTGCAAAGGCAGAAGGAAGTCATGGCAGGGTTTTAACCTTCTGAAAATTGGATCTCCACTATATTTTACATACTACATGGCAGTAGCCAACTAGTTAACTGTACCCTAACAGAATAGCTTTACACAACTCCATAGCTGTAACATAGAGACTGTTTTACAGTCGTGTGCTTACTAACATACCTTATTACTAAAAGCCAGGATTAATTCTTTTACTTTACCGGTGGTTTCCACAGCTGTGCCTACCCGCCCCATAGTCCCGTGCCCCCCTTAAGTAATCCAGACAAGTGCGGTCTGCGGCACTGTTGTCTCATCTGTCAGAACTGTCAGCACCCCCTCTTCATCATCACACAGACTCCCCCCAAAACACTCATGACAGGGCTCATGCTCATGAAAATCATATGGAGATTAAATCCTGCGTGAAACAGATTGAATTTAGGGGGCTGTGTGGTGCTGAGTGGGCCAGGGGTGAAATCTGTTCCCCCGTCTGCCATGCGCCTACCCTACCCTCGCCTGGCCTGAACCACTCAGCTCTCGTCGGATCAAATTAGCGCCGTTGGCCCGCTGATGCCTTCATCTTCTCCTCTCTCTGCTCTGCAGAAATTCAAGGAGTACCTGAACGGCAGCAACCTCATCATCAAGCTACAGGCCAAACATGATCTGCTGAAGCAGACCCTGGGAGAAGGTGAGACACACACACATACACATACTGGTGCACACCGACACACAAACACACATACCTGACATACACACACACTCACGTGTACATGCACACTGACACACACACATACACATACACACACGCACTCGCATGCACTCTTCATGACTGTGTTTGCCACTTCATAGACCCTGAGAGGAGGTGGACACACACACACACACACACACACACACACACACACACACACACACACACACACACACACACACACACACCTCTATGCACGAACACACATACACACACTCTTGCTCTATCTTTGCCATTTTATGCGAAGCATGACTTTTTGAGCTGCTGATCGGTCACCTCTAATTAGCCTCCCAAGAGTCTGTCTGAAGGCTCCTCTAATGAATCAGTGTGCTTCCTTGCCAGCCTGTAATGGGCTCGTGTGTAACCAAAGGGCCCAATTCTAATGCACTGGTAAAGGGTCCTCAGACCTAGGGGCAGGGAAATGACTTCTGCTACCAATGTAGAAAAGTAGCACAAGTTTAACTGCAGCTGGAGGTTTAGCTTCTAGGATTGACTATGTGCTATAAAAAGTGCACAGAAGCATAAAACCAAGTCAGAAAAATTATGTAAATATGCTGCATGGAAATTTTGCGTTGGTTTAAGCTAACAATGACATGTATAGATTGCATTGTTGTATTACTATTTGACCAAATTATTTTACAATAATGTAAACGGGTCCATGCAGCCTCCTGCAGCTCTTTTTACTGTATGGCAACTGAACAGGTCTGTCAGTCTGTGTCTAGATTAGAGTGTGTTTGTGCATGTTTTTGTGTGTGCGTTTGTGCTCATGTGTATGTAGTGTGTATGCGTGTTGGGTGGTGGGGGCAGAGCAGTCACTTTTTTGTGAAGTGGATGGGGGCAACCATCTCTCGTCAGCGCTCCCTGTTGGCCACACACATGTCGAGGGGTGGGGAAGGCCTGTCACCTTTTTGCCTGGAGCTGTTTATGCCCAATCAATCAGCATGTCGCTCTGCACGGGCTCATTTTTAGGCAGCTGCTCCCGGATGGGGAGGCAATCTAATGGAGGGGATCAGAGGGAGGCCCCAGCTGAGACTAGCCATGCCCCCATTCTCCCCCACCTTGCCCCCACTCCCACACATGGACCACCTTCATCCCCCAAACGCCTACGCTGGGACAGAGTCACTGGGATGGGACGCAGTGTGGTCTGAGTGCACATGGTGATGTTAATCTGTGCAGGTCTCTGCAAATGGGTTTCCTCCAGCAAAGGCTGGCTCAGTGGTGCTTCCATGTGGTGCCCCCATGACCTAAATTATTCACATTAATCAATGAAAAATGCATTGTGGTAATAAAGTCAGCTGTGCTCAATCATCCTGCCTACGTGTTGGCCGGGTGCGGGCCAAGGAACTAGCTGGGGTGGAGACACCACCTGCCACCCGTTGTGAGCCCAACCCTGTAAGAGGAGGAGGACTGTGCAACACTGGACACCCCACACCATGATTGGCAGTAAGCATAGTGCAGTGGTTCCCAGACTTTTAACTGTCACATACTGTACCCCCTGCGACACTATAGTACAGAGTGCATCCTGTAGCCATGGAGAACTTGCTATAAAAATGAGTTGTACTGGGGGTAGTTTTAATGTAATATCTTTTCCCCCATATAATCTGTACCTGAGCTTTATATTTATGCTGGTTTAGATTCTGACAATTCTTGCTTGCACATAACCTGGCCATCAAAGTGAATGTGGTTCTCAGGCTAGTAAATAGCTGAAGCAGCTATGGTGAATAAACCTGAGATGAATTTGCACACATGGTGTGGGTGGGCAGAAGACTTTCAGCAGATGTACTCGCACTGTAGAACACTTTGATGGTTCCAAGAGCATATGATTCACATAAAAAAGCCTCTCGGTTTTGCAATAGCTGTGTTTGCCGTCCATTGACTCCAGAGCATGAGATGTTTAATCAGAGACGTCAAGGACAGAGAGGAGCAGATGAGGGGTTCTCTCTGCAAGTGCAGCAATTTTGGGTTCCGCTGGGCAGGTGGCCGAGCAAGGCCATTATTCTTGAAGATGACTGGCAGGAAATGCACTGTTGTTTTTCTCCCATGAACGCTCTGGGCATCTCACAGGGTCTTCTCTCTCCGTGAAATACACCTCGAAAAAATTGTGTTATTGTTCCTCTCTCTCTCTCTTTTCCCCCTCTTGCCGTATTTGCCGGCTTTGTTGTGCAGCATACCAAGCAATACGGGGAGACTTTATCTTTGGTCTTTAGCTGAGTACAATCACTGTTCTCGTTACTGTGCACATCCATGGCTTTTGACTTGGCTTGATAGAGAGAAAGGCAGACATAGAGGAACACTGTGCATGTGTTTGGGAGAGAATATGTGCGTGAGAACGAAAGGAAAGAAACACGCTGTGAGAGAGGGAGGCAGTTTCTACTGTAAGTGTGTGGTGGGGACTGTGTGTGTGGGTGTGTGTATATGTGTCTGTGTTTTTGTGTCTTTGTTGTCTGTGTGTCTGTGTTTGAGACAGGGAGAGAAAAGAAGGTAAGCGTGTGTGTGTATGTGTTGGAGAGAAAGTGTGTGTGTGTGTGTATGTGTCTGTGTGTGTGTGTGTGTGTTTGATGTGAGTTTGTGTTTTCTGGCAGCCCTGTCCAGTGCTCTCAGATGGGAAGGGCTTGGGACAAAGAGCTCACTGAGCCGGCACAGACATCGCTCAGTGTCACCACTGAAACGACCCTCACCACCACCACCACCACCACCACCCCTCATCCACCCCCTCTGTTCCTCCCCCAACTCTCTGCCATGTCCCTCCAGTCAGCCAACACCCCCCTCCCCCAACACACACACACATACACATACACACACATACACACACACGCACACACACACAGCCAATCCTCTACCCCCCACCCCAAGCTCTCTTTTCTTCCCATCTGAGAGAGCAGGCTTGCACCCCACTGGCTCTCGGGGAGGTTTCTACGGAGACTGCTGAAAGCCTTTGTCTCAAGAATGGTGTTGTGGCTAAAGCCATTCATCTCCCCTCAATGGCTGTGGCTATTCTCCTCCAAGTCCTTGCAGGGCTCGCACTGAGCCTTTTAAAAAAGTGCAGCTAAGGCAAAAATGCATCAGAAGCCAACTTTTAATAATATTTCACTCGTGTTCTCTCTCCCTCCCTCTCACTCTCCCTCCCCCCCCCCCTCTCTTTCTCTCTCTCTCTTTCTTTCTGTCTTCTCAGGAGAAAGGGCTGAATGTGGGACTACGAGGTAAGTCACGTTGTCAGAACTGAGAAATGAATTATTCAGTCCTCCCACGCCTTATTATTGTTTTGCTAATTCACCAAAACATTTTGGGGTTTTCAGAAATTAATGAGGAAAAAAGACAAAAGTTGGTACACTTCACAGCCCAAATAGTATTTACTGCAGACCACAAATATAAAAAGATAGTTCATTTGCCCAAATGCTTCTCTTCTTGTAAATGTTTACTTTTTATTGTTTGTTTACTTGCATGAAGAGTTTTAACACTCAACACTGTTGCCCATGTCATCTTCATGTTAATCAGCAAGTACGGAAAGATGAAAACATTTTATTCAGGTCCATTACCTTTTGGAGACAGTTGCAAAAACAAGCCTGACAGGCATCAAAATGGGCCAGACAGAAAGTCAGTAGCGTGAGAAGTTAGTGGAGTGTGCGCCGCAAAGGTCGAACCAGGAGCCATCAGTGAGCCGTCACTGACATACACCACTACCCCCCACCCATCCCCACCCCCACTGCATTGTGGGTAGTTAAGGGGGTACACCCAGGCTGTAAACAGAAGTCGAAAGCATATTCCCACAGCCAAGTTTTGTTTTAAGAGCTAGCCAGACACAAGCATCTGGATCCACATAAATCTGGTAACACATTCAGAGATACTGCAGCTTAATTTTATGGTCTCTGGGTTTCTGTCAGGCACATCTAATGAAGTGCTCTTTTTTCCACTGAAAGCCTAAGGACATGCAAAAATATGGCCAGGATCACTGGTTAGCTCTTTTTTGTGGACACCAAAGAACATCATTATCAGTTACGTATGTTTAATGTTGCAATGATTTACTGTACCAGCACACCTTGCACAAAATACTTGCACCAGGTTCATGCAATGAAGATTAACAGGAGAAATCTTTCCTGTGCTCATAAAAGTCTGCAAACAAATATGGCAGAGGTGCACATCCTGGGTGAAGAGATTAAAAGTCCTGCTATATATTTGTCGTAAGTGTTACGTCCCAACTAACCCTCCCGGCTCATTAAACCGCCTGAAAGATGACAATGGAGAGAAATGGGAGCAACAAGGTGTGTGTGTGTGAAAATAAACTCAAAAAAACAAACTGCTGGCACCTCACAAAGTCCCCCAGGGAGATCAGGCTTACCTTAGCCTTGTCATCACGGTTCAGCAGCTGTCTTCTTGGAAGACCCTCCATGTGTAGTATTCCTCCTTAAGGGGGCTGTTCAGTTTTTGTACAGTTTATGTTTATGTAAAATTAGATGTATCCCCAGGCACTTCTGTGTACCAATGATCCCAAGGTGAAAGTGATTGCGTGGCTGTGATTCCCAGCATGGATCTATCAGTGACTTAATACTGAGTGGCTAGCCAACCAAACAAAAGACACTGTGTTGCTCAACTCAAAACAAGGTACAAAACCCTCCAGTCCAGAAGAACCCTTGCCAGCTCTGGCTGATCAGACCGAGAGCAACCTTTCCAAAATCCAGGAGAACAATGATCATCTTCGACTCCACTGCTGTCTTTCTAGCAAACTTCTCCCCCAACAGCAAACACCATACACTGCCAAAGCTTCTTTCACCGAGCACACAGGTGTCCTCCATGAGGTGATGTTTGGCCTAGCCCTACCCCCACTGACGGACCGTTAGCTGCACACAACTCGGTGCAACCGGTGCCCGCGAATAAAAATAAAAGAATGTGAATGTCAGTGTATCTGGGTCTCTATAAGCACATTCATTAAGGCTTATAATGTCTGTTGAGTATCCATACCTATTTATACATACTCATAACAGTATTATAATGCCTTAGGGGTACAATGTCATATTAAGCCCTATTCCAGCTTCAAGTGGCACAGTGTGTTCTTGGTTATAAAGCAGGTAGACAGTGCTTCTGGAGACTGGAGAGCCAGGTGTAGGTGCAGTCAGGAATTAGACAGGAATAGAACACTCAGCTGAGCATGCTATTATGGGTCATATCCATCAGGGATGCAATAACAACCCCACCACCACCACCAATAAAATGCTGTTTATTTTTTCATGAAACTTCTCATTAATGACCCTATCCTCTCCCCCAAAATGCTTTCCCTTTTGCATAAACAGAAAAAGGAGGGCATATACAAAAAACAGGGTCTCCTAATGCAGTGTCAGCTTTCATTCATATGTGCTCATAAGTTTTACATGGTCATTGGAACTGTTGTTTTTGTGTGTGTGTATGCCTGTGTATGCATGTGTGTGTGTGTGTTTCTATGTGTGCACGTGTATGTGTGTGAATGTGCCCACATTCATTACTTCCTTAGGCCCCCAACCCTTCCCCCTAAGCCACAGAAACTACGAAAGCCTAGACCACGCTCCGTCTATAACCATAAGCTGTTTAACGGCAATATGGAGACCTTCATCAAGGTACCCGCTGTGCTGTATGAACTGGCGTCTAGTGCACGCTAGAAGGCTCGGGTCATCTTGGCAGCCATTGACCTTTGACCCCTGCCCCTCACCTTCCACCCTCATGTTTATGCCACTCCCATGCCTCTCTGTTTTCACGGCGCTGATGATGCAGAATAGCAGGATGTCAGCCTATACGACACAGCTCCCACATACAATTGCCACTGCACCAGCACCTTGCTGATTACTTACTATGTGTAAAGCTAGTGTTTTAAAAATAGTATAGATTAATCATTGCCAATATATGCTTATTTGGTCCTATTCACAGTCTAGAGAGCACAGCTAATAAGGACTGTAACATGCTACTGAGGCATTTTCAGAGACAAAAGTTAGTGTGGGGGTGTACACATCCAAATAAACTTCAATAAGTGCCAGACTAAAAAGCAGACTGTGGGAAAGGGTTAAAAGCAGACCTGCACATGGGTACAAAATAACTCCCAAATATTGATGCACATAAGGCAATGTTTTGATTGTCAGATCTTTGTTAGGCATAGAGAAGATGTGACAACCAAAATGTTGCCTTGTCTGTGTTGACATTTGTGAATTATTTGTTATTTTGTGACTGAGGCATTTGCACTGATTTAACTGCATCCTCATATCTGCATCTCGTGCCAACTCAGCCACAACTGCGCTACCTCCGGGCCCACAGGGGGCGCTCTCATCTGTCTGCTCCTCTCTCTAACTGTTTGTGGTTCTCTGCTTCCCTTCCTCTGCTCTTCCTCGCTGCGATGCTTTCTCTACCAGGGGAAGAAGGAATGCCCGTACCCGCAACCAGGTACTACCAACAAGGGTTGGGGGGTCCAGATGTACAGTATCATACACAGAAATATCAATGGGGGAGGTGGTCTTCTTTTATTACTGTTTACGCACTTTTGATTTCTTCTTCCCCTCACTTATGGTACTGATGAGAGTGTGGGCAGTTTTTTTCTCTTGCCAGATGGCTAGTTTTAATGGGGAGACCACGAATGATGATGTTGCCATAACAAACATTTTTTGTAATAAATATGCCATATAATTCCTTTACATATTTTCCTCACAAATTCTCACAACTTCACTCTCTGTGGTGAATAGATGACTCATAACACCTTAATGCTTTGCTTTGCTTTGCTTTGCTTCACTTCACTAAATAATCCGCCTAAACTGATCTCCTTAACGCCATGAGATGTACTGTAAGGGACTGACATGGGGGAAATGAAGCTATTCCCAGCAATGTCTTTAGCATGCCAATGAATGTGTTGTAGTTATGAGTTGTCACTTACTGGATGTGGAAATCTTTCTCTTTTCAGGATTCAGGCCAACCCATCCCACTGGTTGTTGAAAGCTGTATCCGCTACATCAACCTATATGGTAAGATGTCGTTTAAGTTGAGCTGTGTGTCTCAAAGAACAATAAACTCAATAAAAAGAGGTGGAGATTCTGGCTTCAAAAAGCCAAAACATCTTGCCTGCACACTTAACACAGGAGATTTCACTAATTAGTCAATTTACCTGATGATGATTTGTTCAGATTTGTTCTCAGGTTCAGCTGAGAGAATGAGAAATGTTGTATGTTGCAGGGTTTTTACTTCTGAAGTTGGGGCCTCCACCTTTGACTATCTGTACCCATTGCGAATGATTGTTTCACTTAACTGTCTGTATTGGGATCAGTCATAGAGTGTTTATGCTCTGACAAGTCACAGGTTGATTAAGCTTCAGTGTGGCTAATGTCAACACATACACGTCTGCTGCTGTTGCTGTGTAGCTCTAAAGTGTGTTATACTCCCAAGGGGCTTGGTGTGAAACTCATTCCTCCAACAGATGGGTTTTATGGGAATGCCTCTCTAATGTATCCCAGGCACTGAGTTGCCAGTGTGTAAATATTTAGCTGTGCCTTTGCCATGTGCAGTTCCTCATGTGTTTTCGTTTGGGCTTTGCCCGCTCTCTTACATCAAGCTGAACATCGGATTCATCTGATTTTCTTTTTTTGCAGCCAACAAACCAGCCAATCCATACGAGACTTAAGTTTCGTCTATTTATGCTGGCGAAAATGCTTCGGTCTTGTCAACCTTCTTATGTTATTTCATCTATGTTATGCCACATGATCTTCTGTTTCCACCTTCAGACCCTGCTGTAATGAAAGTCCACAGCCTGATTAGGACTGTTCTAACAAAGACCATATGAGCCTAATAGGAGGGGGAGGGTGTGGAGGACTCAAAAGGGGCACTACTTTACAGTTAGATTACACACTCCCTGTTCTCCTACCTTTTGTGTTTGCTTTCATGTACAGAGGCATTGGCCTGTCAGCTGATGGCAGCTTTTCTGACCGGGTATTGTGTTTCTCCTGCTTTCAGGCTTGCAACAACAAGGCATATTTCGAGTCCCAGGATCTCAGGTTGAAGTCAATGACATTAAGAATTCATTTGAGAGAGGTCAGTGGTCTGTCTCAAATGCTGTGTGTTGTTCTATTGTTTTACCCTGTCAAGAAGAAAAGTGTAAAACCTGCAAATGTCAAAAACATGATCAAGTAAATAATGTTGCCAAAAGAGTTGTTAGACCTCCTGTTTTAGCCTGACTCTTGTCAACTGTGCCCTAGGCAAGCCTTCTCTAATGGTGTTTACAGATCCCTCCGGTTGGTGCTTCAGTTCCTGTCTTAAGAAAGATTAGAGCCACCAACTACAGGGTCTCTCATAACTCAGTCCACATGTGTCCACATTCTCAGGTGAGGACCCCCTGATCGATGACCAGAACGACCATGACATCAACTCTGTAGCTGGGGTATTAAAGCTGTACTTCAGGGGCCTGGAGAATCCTCTGTTCCCTAAGGAGCGCTTCCTGGACCTGATCTCCACCGTCAGTAAGTCAAGACCACAGAGGGAGGGGGGTGGGCAGGTGTGTGGCCGGGCACTGGCCTAGAGTCGGCATGTGCAGCTGGCCATGCTCTTAACTTGGACTCCACATGGAGGGAGACTGACAGAAGGTGACGAGGCAGCCACGTCTCCACCTCTGGCCCCTGCCGAGCAAATAGGACAGTGGGCCTCCTTAGGGAGAGAACTTATGACTCCCAGGTAATGAAAAATGATCCATCAGACTCCTGGGTGAGACACTTAACCTAAAAAGAAACACTCATGGGGAATTGTGCCCCAGTTCGCCCAAGTCTCCTCCGTGGCATCACCTCCTCTTTGCCTCTTGCCATGGGTTAGCAGCACAGTGCTATAAGTGGGGCTCCCCCAGCGGACTGAGGTTAACAGGGGCGGCGTGGCAGATTAGGGCTGGTGGAGCGGCCCCCACCGTGGCGGCTGCAGGTTTTGAAGTGGAGCAAAAAAGTGGCGAGATTGGAGTGGAGAGGCTTTGGCGCGGTTCCTCCAAGATCTGCTTTCACTTGAGCTGTGGCCCAACTCTGAGATGTGTATCACATGCCACCAGAGCTTTACAGGACATCAGGAACAGCTTTTTTTCATGTGTGTGTGTGTGTGTGGGGGGGGGGGGGGTAGACTGAGTGTAGAGCAGCAACAGCACATGGAAACCATCGACACGCCACGGCTCCCTGCCTGTGATTTAATGGAGAGTGGATTGTGGGGGTGGGACGGGGGCCACGTTAAGGCTTTTGTTGGCACCCAGGTCTGTGAAAGACGTTCTGCCCAGCAACCATGACCTCAGTCTCTCTTTCAGTCTCTCACCTTTGACCCTTTTGTTTCGTCTGATTGGAAAATATGATGAAACTGCCAAGTGGGTTTGACAAACCATAACTAATAGCACCTTTTGAGAGACAGACTCGTATTGAAACAATGTTTTAGCTTTGGGGTAGACATCATATCTGTTTTCCATGATAATGGTAACAATAGTGTTCAGTTTAAAAAAGGAAATCTGTGTTTGTTGCAGTCCATTTGTTAGTTTGTTGCCTTCTTCTGTGATCTGATAGCTTTTCATACATCCATGCTAATGTTTAGTCCAATATTAAATGATGAAGGAGCAAAGCTCTGTTACCTGTGAAACGAATTATTATAACCCTTAAGTCCCTTCTGTCTGTTTCAGAGCTGGAGTCTTCAGCTGAAAGAGCTCATCACATCCAGCAGATCATTGTGACCCTTCCTCGGACCATCATCATTGTCATGAGATACCTGTTTGCATTCCTCAATCAGTAAGTGTGGAAACTCCTCTCATGTGCCACTTGAAACAAGTGGGATTGTATATGTGCATTATTATCTAGACATCAGGGCTGTAATGTAGGGAAATTTCAGAAATGGTTTAATCATCAGAGTAGATGCACCAAATACAACTTATAACATTCCAAAATCAGACTATATCTAATATGTGCATATGCTACTGGTATTATTTAAACATGTTTTAAATGTCTTAAAAACACGTGATGCCACACAGGGTGTTCACTGTGAAAACCAAATTCATAGTTTATCCACCTTGGACACTACCACTATATTTCTGTCACACACATGTATAAGTGGGGTCTGTGTATGTGTGCTGTTTGGTAGTGTGGGTTTTTTTTGTGTATGTGTGTGTGTGTGTACCCTAAAACCCTCACGCCAGCAGGAGGCTTTGCTTTGAAATGATTAGCTTGCCATAGTTGTCAGGATCTGGGTAGAGAAGGATAAAGAACAACATGGCTGTTGTCTAGTAAATCAGAATGCTCATGGAGACCAAAGCGGCCCTCGCAGCCCCAGACATTCATTTACAAAGGGGTCGTCGAATGGTTCCACTGTTCACATCCAATTTATTACGCCATCTGTCAGCCCCAGTTTACAAGTTATTTATGAGTGCTGAAACTCATCTCTCTCGCAAGTAATATACCTGTCCCCTTTTATTGGACTGTTATTGATGCCGCCATTGCTTGGGTCCCCCCCTAGAACAAAGAAGTTGATTTTTATAGCCAGAGTTTTTACCCTTCTGATTTTTTTTCTTCAAATTCTCTCTGCTCCCCCTTCACCCGCCACTCCTGATCTGTGTACCTTTGCCAGAAGCAGAGATTTATAACTCTCTCTCTCTTTTGGTCTCTATGTCAGCAAACAGGCTTTACCTTTGATTTAGTTTTTTCTTCTTTTGTAAAAAGAACTTATAGTTGAGTACAGGATGCTGTGGTCGTGATAAATGTAAGGTCTTTTTTTACAGATATAGACAGGAACCTGCATGTGTTGCAAGGATTTCCTAATTCGAAAAAAACATGTAATGCTATTGTTACTCAGTGGAGAAAGCAGGGGGACATGTCTTTACAAAAAGAGTTTTAGCCTCTCCACACCTTTTATACAGACATGTAGATATTTTGAAGTCTTTTATATACCATGTGTGGTTATGTCAGATAGACCATTTTGTAGTCTTTAGGGATTAAACACCTTCCCTCTCTCACTCTCCTGTGCCTTCTCTCTTCCTCCCCGCCCTTCCCAGCCTGTCCCAGTACAGCGACGAGAACATGATGGACCCCTACAACCTGGCCATCTGCTTCGGCCCCACCCTCATGCCCATCCCTGATGGCCAGGACCCCGTGGCGTGCCAGGCCCACGTCAACGAGGTCATCAAGACCATCATCATCCACAACGAGCTCATCTTCCCCAGCCCACGCGAGCTGGACGGCCCGCTTTATGAGAAGTGCATGACAGGAGGGGAGGAGTACTGGTGAGTGAGCCGACTGGGCTTTGGGCACGGGCTGGCTGTTGCATGGCAACACTGGCCAAGGACACGATAGCTTTTTTTGGATCCGCCAGCTTAAGCTGGTTGTGGGTGGTCACGGGTGTGGCATGACAGAATGTCACATTCACTTAGATATGAACTACTTACTACCACTGCTTTATTATTGCATGGCACACAATTAATAGAGATGTACAAA
Source organism: Setipinna tenuifilis (assembly GCA_030347295.1). NCBI lineage: Eukaryota > Metazoa > Chordata > Actinopteri > Clupeiformes > Engraulidae > Setipinna > Setipinna tenuifilis. Next base: position 31,945,495 of record CM059267.1, on the reverse strand, counting down.
ATGAATTTGTTTGGTTGTCATTTCTTATTGTTATTATGAAGGTTAAGTTCAGTGATTCTGGATTCAGGTAGTACAATCCAATACCACATATTCTTAATCACCTGGTTCTACCTGTGCTGTTAATATAGGTAATTTGTAGTGATTAAATCACGACATGTCTATGTTGATGTGTACAAAACATCTGCTTCAAATTTCAAATTTCTTTATTCTAAATCTGATTCTGATTCACCAACTAATTCTTTTACGTAGCTGAAGAGTTGTGCTAATTAAAATTAACGGATTTAGTGAATGGCTGGAACAAGTATGTGGGACTGGATTGTCGCTTCTGAAGACAGGTTACCAATCACAATTTTATTTTCCTTATTGATTATTTTTTTGTGCCCTCCCCATGTCCTTGCAGTGACAGCCCACACAGCGAACCAGGGACCATCGACGAGGCAGACAACGGGACTGAGCCCCACACCAGTGATGACGGTGAGTGAGTGGTGCAACCTCCACATGTTTCCAATAACAGAACAGGTTTTCTTTCTTTTGTTCTGCCAATGTTTATGTCTGGGGGAGAAAGCAGTCAAACTGTAGGTTAACACATGGTCAGCATAAGCTATTCTGAAAAATTAAAATTAAAAATAAAAGCTTGTGGTATATCAGCCATTAAATAAAAACTGTTTTCCATTTTTGTCTGTGTGTTTTTCCTCCACTCACATCTAAGTGATTTTTGCAGTGGCGCTGATAAGGGCTTGCAAAAAGAGAGTAGTCTTTTGGCCAGCTTGGCAATTAGACTTTGTGTATTTTAGAATTTGCTCATAACATGACTCTCTCTCTCTCTCTCTCACTCTCTCTCTCTCTCTCTCTCTCCCTTGTGTTGTCAAAACACAAAGATATAAAAATATGTAAGCAGATTAGTATTAGTATTACTAATAAATAATTCATATTAAATATATACGTATTAATACATAGTTTAAAAATAAGCAATTAAATAAATAAGAATATGAGGAGAATAAAAATAAAACAACTGAAAGTCTAATATAGATTTTTTTAGCAAAAAGTCATTACTAGTAATTACAATCTCCTTCCCCCTTTGTCTCACAGGATGCAACAGTATGTTAGGTGAGAGAGGATACAACAGTATATTGCTGGATGTTAGGCATGGAGCATATAGTCTACCATTCTCTCTCAGAAGAGAGAATAGCTTTCTTTGTCTGTGTGGCAACCATCCCTCCCTCTCTCTCTCTCTCTCTCTCTCTCACTCTCTCTCTCTCTCTCTGCCCCAGTCTATCTCTCCCTGAGCTCTGCAGCATTGGCCAGTGTGCCTGGGCAGCATGCCTTTCTGATCTGACGCAGTAGTCAGCACTTTTGCCATGGGCCTGCACACTGGCCTGATATATAGACTGTATAATTCACCAAATGAGACGCTCCGTTAACACAGTGACTCAGGGCAACTCCCGTGATTTACACACACACACACACACACACACACACACACACACACACACACACACACACACACACACACACACACACACACACACACACATACATTTCCAAGATGATGACAAATATCAGCAGCCTTAGCGTTGACTGCAAGGGATATGCCACACCAATAAGCTGGGGAATGACACTGAGCTGTCTCTCTGTGCTCATTTTTAGATGTGTGCTGTTGATTTTGCAGTGCAGGACGGATGGATGGGTGATGGGTGATAGTGTGTGGCTGCGGCTGACAGTGTGGCCTGCTCATGGAGCTGGAGGAGAGAGCTCATCTGCACACAGATGGTTCTCACATCAGCAGTGACCTTATTCACTGGCAGATAACGAGGAAGAATTCTGAGGGGTTCTGACAGCCCAGGCTTTGCAAAAGGGCCTTGTCTAGAGAAAGACCCCAGAAACATGTTGTTGGCCATCTCTCTCTCTCGCTCACTCTCTTTCTCTCTCTCTCTCTCTCTCTCTTCCTTACTCTTTCTCACTCTTTCCCCTATTTATGTCTTTGTTTTTTTCTGTCTTTTCCCCCTCTTTCTTTCTCTGTCATTATCTGCACTCCCCTTTAACCAGTCTTCTTTAGGTTTTTAAGAACATTTCCTCCCTCTTGCTCCCAGGCTTCCTGCTTGTCTTCTTCTTTGTGTGTAGGCAATGGGGAGTGTCGAATAGTTCTCACTCTTTGTGCTGCTAGCTCCCATGTCTACACCACACAGTGGGTTGCATGCCCCTGTGCACGGTGACTACTGGGTCAGTAATTTGTGTGGACATTGGACCGTGGATCCTGTTCACTGGGAACAATGTTAAGAGAACAACCCTGACTGGACCTTAGGGCTTTGGGCTTGTGGAGGCACACACACACACACAGACACACACACACAATCACACACACACATTCACTCAAACCCACACGCACACACATTCACTCACACAAGCACACGCACACACACACACACTGCTACCACTTTTAATTGGAGCACTTTGAGGGGAAGTGTGTCACATGGCCTTGACTGTCCTGGCTCTCTGCATTGAGGTGTTGCCACAGCAACAGCAGCACCACTCTCTCTCTCTCTGAGTCTTTCTTCATCTCTCTTCCTCTCTCTCTCCCTCCCTCTTTTTTCTCTCTTTCTATCTCTCTGTCAGAGAAATGAAGAAATCACATGCTTGATTTGTGTGTCTGACTTTCTGAAGCTAAGAGTTTAATAGGCCATGATGAGCTTGATGACAGCTGGGTTTCTCTGGCTTCAACGTCCTCTATTCCCCTGATGAATAGTAGTCCAGCGGTGTTCCCTACAACCACTGTACAGCCTATGCCAAGCTAGTTAGCCATCTTCCACTATGTAAAAGATGGTCTTCTCTGTTCGATTAAATCACATTTTAAAACTGATCGTTCCAGCCTTTAATTATCTATGTATTTTTTTTTAATTGGAATCAGTAATCTCCACTAATTTTATGGTACATTTGAAAACCAAAATGTAAACAACATGGTTTCAGCATGATGAAGGGCTATGAGTACAGGCTACATTGAACCAGTTAGCTGAGCAGTTGTTGAAAGACTAATCTCCTTTGTTACATGATATTGTGTTACATTATATTTAGCTGATGCATTTATCCAAAGTGATTTACTGACAAGATTTGCAATAGTCAAGCTACAGCACTGTAGAGGATACAACAGTAAGTGCTGGATGTTAGGCACGGAGCATATAGGCGACCATTCTCTCCCTCAAGAGAGAATAGCTTTCTTTGTCTGTGTGGCAACCTTCTCTCTCTCTAGCTCTCTCTCTCTCTCTCCCTCTCCTTCTCTTTCCCTCCTTCCCTTCCCTCTGACTATTTTACCATCTTTCTCTTTGTCTCTTCTCTCTGTCTGTCTCTCTATTTATCTATCTGTCTATCTGTCTGTCTCTCTTTCTCTCTCACTTTCTGTTTATCTCCCTCTTGTGTGAGCACCAGAGCCTCCCCATAGGTAATTTCACCCCCGGTTGGCGCTCCTAATGGCATTGATTGAGCTCTGTGGTGGACGTGGAGACATCCCACTGCTAGAAGATTTAGGCCGTACAAACAATTAACCTCGGCTGACCCCTGCCGTCTCACTGATTGGGAAACGTTGAGGCGTGGCCATGTCTGTTGGCCCCCGTGCCCCTCCAGGCACTGGTTCTAGGGGCCCGGTGGACTCGACCCATCCGCCCCACAGCCTGCTAACTAATGTGGGGGGCTGGATTGCTCAGCCTCGGTGCAACGTTTGCACGCATGCAGGCTTTGATTGGATGCTTTGGATGGTTGTGGCATCAGCTGTGAGGCTTCCTTCTTTTACTGGGTCACATTTCCCACTTGGTGTGTAACAATGATGTGAGGCCCCAGGGAAGGTGTGTTTCTGTGCATGTTGTGTGTGTGTGTGTGTGTGTGTTGTGAGAATGTGTGTGTGCATATATGTATGTGTGTATGTGGGGGGGGTTGTATTTGTATGGTTGTACCTTTATTTGCCTTCCTCTCTGCTGCTGCCACTGTGCTGGAGGTGGGCCCCTTGCCGCTTCTCCCTACCCCCTCCCTCTTGGGAGCTCCTGGGTGGCAGGCAAGTGGTGCCCACAGACCTTCGCCCCACAGCTGCACCCTGCCATCCCCAGAGGAACAGCTGCAGATGGGCTGGTGCTTCTTCATTTTTAAACATGGCACACTCACCATGCAGCCTGCAGAGAGAGCGAGCAAGGGAGCGGGAGAGACGCTTTAGGGAGAGATGCTAGAAAGAGAGACACTAGAGAGAGAGAGAGAGCTCCTGAATGCACTCTCTGCTCTCTGTGAAAGGAGGCCATCTTATATCCTGAAGAGGCAGGGAGTGAAAGAAAGAAAGAAAGAGATGAAGAGAGAGAGATGGATAGGCTTCTTTATGCTCATTGATGAAAGATGCACGAGGACTCTTTCAAGATTACAATTATGCTGAAGGCCTTTTCACTGCCCACCTGACCGCTATGGTACTGAATATATTCAAAGATATCCTTCCACATCAAGTGTCTTGGTCCTTGTTTAGGTCAATGCCCTGTAGTACTTCATACTCTTTGTCTCTTTCTCTCTCTTTCTCTCTCTCTCTCTCTCTCTCTCATATCTCACACACTCACACACACTCTATCACTCACACACACACACACACACACACACACACACACACACACACACACACACAGCAATTCAGTAGTTCATTTTGTTCCAGCATGCTTAAAAATCTCAAAGTTATAAAATGATAGAGAGAAATGGTAAAATAGTATCTTCAAAATGATTTGTACTGCCACATTTGAAAACAGAAATAAATAAATAAATAAATAACAGGCCTTTGAAAAACTGGTCCATCACTTTGTACATAAGTCAGGTATCTGTGTAAGTGACAGTCACATACATGATGTATGGCATGATGTATGGCACCAGTACCATCTTAGCCACTTAAATAACCAAAGCAGTCACAGCTGTGTGTGAACAGTATAGGATAACACTTTTAAAAGATGCATCTTCACAAAACACAATGTCACCATGTTGACTAATGCTTCTCTCGCTCTCTCTCTCTCTCTCTCTCTCTCTCTCTGATCTTTTTGCTGTCACATGCAGAAGTGGAACAGATAGAAGCCATTGCCAAGTTTGACTACACAGGCCGCACACCGCGGGAGCTGTCCTTCAAGAAGGGGGCATCGCTGCTGCTGTACCACCGGGCTTCGGAGGACTGGTGGGAGGGCCGGCACAATGGCGTCGACGGCCTCATCCCTCACCAGTACATTGTGGTGCAAGACCTGTAAGTGGTTACAACACTAAAAGCATGGCCTTCAAGGAATACTCCACTTTTTGGGAAATAGTCCCTTAGAGTTAAACAGTTGAGTTTTGCCATTTTTAATTCATTTAGACAATCTCTGGATGTGCCAGTAGGATCTCCAAATTTGGCAGTAGTACTTTGGCTATTGGCACAGCATAAAATATTGAATCAGATTAGATAAATCATTGAATCGGATTAGACCAGTTAGCATGCTACTGGTCTAATCTAATTCAATGGTTCATGCTAAGCTAATAGCTAAGGTGTTACTGCTGCCAGATCCAAAGATCGGCTAAATGGATTTAAAAATGGTTAAACTGTTAAAAGTAGAGTGTTCCTTTAAAGAGCTTACTAATCACATGGCATTACAAGACATACCCATAACATTTGCCTCACAGACACTCAAAAGATCGTAATGTCAGACAGGTCTCACAGTGTCTAATGCATGGCATTCACCCCCTATTCCGACATGCCATTAGTCAGACATCCCACTATTCAGACATCCCACTATTCAGACATCCCACTACTCAGACATCCCGCTATTCAGACACTTTTTAGTACCGCTATTCCGACAGTTTTTTTTTTTCACAGTTAATGATTGACAGCTGCTCTCACGAAGCGGGGCTGCTTGATTAATTGGGTTCAGCTGGTTCAGAAAGTAGGCCTACTTAAATCCTACATTGAGTTTTGTTTAATAAGCACACTATTTATCAATATATATGCATATATTATTTTTAAACATGGCAGCGAAAAAGAAAGTCCTACGACATAACGAGCATCAACTCACTCACAAATGGTCACCTCCCGATGTGCCTTCTTTGTGAACGTGTTTTCGAATGAGGCAATGAAACACGAAACGAGCACCTGACCAAGATACACACTGCATCAGAGGATAGCCCATGTTTTTTTCCCCTAAGCCCTAAAGGAGCATTAGCCTATTAAATGCGCAACATTGTTACCTTGTTTTGTCGGAAGGGAAGTCAAACACAGAGCGAGTTGGTGTTATCACGCATTTCTCTTTTAATTGCGAAATCGGGATCACCGTTAATTTTTGGAGAAAGACTTGTTCTTCCTGTCAATGAAGAGGTCCAGTGCTGCAGAGCAAGATCCAGCATCGGTGTTGAGGGCCATGCCACTCAGCAATGTGGCACGGAGGATCAACGAGATGGCATCGGATACTGAGGAACAGTTGTGTAAATGTCTGCGTCAGTATCCATTCAGCATACAGCTGGATGAAACGACTACTGCAGACAACAACGCTATGCTGATGTGACAGACATAGGCCCTACGAGGGGAAACGATTCTTTAATTTGAGTTTTATTGCGCGTACAGTGCATAACTCCTTGTTAATTGAGCGCACCTATCCCGTTTACTCCTGCTGCTGTATGTGTCTGTCGCTGCTGCTTATCTGTACATTGTATTGATATTAAAAAAAAAAGAAAAGAGGAAAAAAATCCCTTGCCTGCTGTCACACGGACCAGTTTTCCTTTCCCTAACTTAAATCCGAAAAACTAGTTAACAGGGACTTTGACTACAGTCGGTTTTGCCTCCAGGGTAGGCCTTGGTTTTCAGCGTCACAATAAAACTATTCATGTCGGAAAAGCGGAATGTTTCAAAAATAGCAACATGCCCCTACTCCGACAATGGAAAAAAAATTTGTCGGAATAATGATATGTTTTTAAAAAAATGATAATGTCGCTACTCCGACAATTGGACGCTAATGACATGTCTGAATAGTGACATGTAACCCTAATGCATCTAATCTTTACTAAGTGTGAGAGTAGTCAGGTTGTATTGAATAAGGACCTCAATTGAAGTAACCTTAGCCTACCATAGCAAGGCTTACACTCTTTCTAAATAAAAATATAAAGTTGTCACATTTCGTCCCAGTGTCTAATCTTGGTATCTACATGGACCCTACACTTTCCCTCAAATCACACATCAACCACATAACCAAGACATCCTTCTTCCACCTCCGCAACATTGCACGTCTCCGACCCACTCTTTCCTCCACAGCTGCTGAGACATTGATCCACGCCTTCATCACCTCCAGACTCGACTACTGTAACAGCATCCTATACGGCCTCCCCTCCACTGCTCTTCAAAAACTACAATACGTCCAAAACTCTGCTGCCCGACTGCTCACCCGCACCCCTTCCAGAGAGCACATCACACCTGTCCTCCACCGACTTCACTGGCTCCCCATAAAACAACGTATACACTTCAAAATCCTCCTCATCACTTACAAGGCCCTCAACAACCTTGCACCCGTATACTTGACAGACCTCCTCCACCGACACTCCCCCACCCGCCGACTACGCTCTGCCGATGCAAATCTCCTCACCCCTATCACCACAACCAAATACCGGACAATTGGCGACAGGGCTTTCACCATTGCTGCCCCCACCCTCTGGAACTCCCTCCCCCTGGCCATCCGCAACTCTGACACACTACTTTCCTTCAAATGCCACCTCAAGACCCACCTGTTCAAAATTGCATATGACACCTGACCACCCCCCCCCCCCTCCACCACCACCACTGATCACCCTCTCATGTTTTTCTGTATTTTGTGTGTGTGTATGTGTGTTTATGTTCATGTATGTAAAGCGTCTTTGGGTATCATGAAAAGCGCTATACAAAACGTATGTATTATTATTATTATTATTATTCTAGTCTGTTGTTTTTTGGGTTCTGGAACCCTGACTGATTACAAACGGAGCCAGTGATGAAACCATTTAAAATGGCAGCATACAGAAGTTAAAACGGTGTGCGTGAAGAGACATCGTTTTGGTTTTGAAACCGTAAAAACAGATTAATGTGGATGTAGCCATAGTTTTTACACAGGTCTCATGGTAGTGAGTCTTATGCCTGTAATCTGTAGTAAGTGTGAGAGTTATGGTCAGGTTGTGGTACCTCACTTGTACGAGAGGATGAGGAGCTAATTTGAAGGGATTAAATGCAGATTACAGTAGAACACAACAATGTAAAAGTAACATCAGCAGCAGCATACAGACAAACAAGCAGTGCAGCCGGCTGGCCAGCTGACCCTCTAATTCTGGCACATTAGCATTTGTTCTGGACCCCCAGCCCAAGAGAAGCCCGGTGATTCCTACGCTAAGAAAGAGACGGCAGAAAGTGGCAGCGTAATGAAAGAGTGGCCTTAAGTACCTCGGTACACAACCTTGATCTGATTGGCCCCACTGCTCATCAGCTCTGGCCGTAATGAGTCCCTCATAAAAGCGGAGCATGCATTATTCATAACCTCTCCACTGACTGTCTGACTGATCTCGGCCTAATTCTTCGCCGTGTATTTGCATAACATGCGCCCCATTAAGGAGGTTTTATTTGTGATTGGCCCAGGCTCAGCCCTTAGACGTGTTCCACGCTGGTCATGCTGGTTCTGTGTGTGTGGGTGTGTGTGTCACTATCTGATCAAGCAGATCATCTTTGCTGCCATAAATGAAGTCAAACATTGGGAGCTTAGGCAAACAGTTCCTTCCATTATTTGATTTCACATCCTACACACAGATCCCCCTTATATTAATCACTTCTAGAATTGAAGTGGTGTCCTTTTGATGAATGAGTTTATACGGTGGGTGAGTCAGATGACACAGGTCTATGCATAATTGCTCCTAATGGGGAATGAAACAGGGTGAAAATTGATTATTTGAGGATCTTCATGTCTGACAGACAGTGCTGATGTGAGCTGTGTCAGATTGAGACATTATGTGGCACAGACAGGACATTAAAGAGCCCAGGGGCTCAGCTGGGCCTCTATCTGGGGCCTAAATGAGGTAATAAACACCAAATTGGAATGAGTGGCTCAACTGATTTGCAGCATTTTGGTGGGGTGGGGGGTATCTAGTATTTCCTGCAAGCAATTTGTTAGCTAAGGTCATGGTTGTTATGGGGTATGGGGTTATGGTTAAAATGTATATCACTTTCCAGCTGTTTTAGATGGAAACAATCATAAAGTGTCTATTGTCCTGTATATTCCTATGATTAATCACCTAATTTTAATCCCAATTGTTAGTCTTCTACTGTGGCAGCCTTATACGGTATAAGGTGAGAGGGATGAGTTGCAAAGAGGGGAACACACCAGCTTCAGTATCTTAGTTAGCACTAACTCTAGTGGCTCTCTTTCATTCTTCCAATTTATTTTTTTGTCTTTTATAATAATTAATACTATTTCTGTGTGTCTTGGTTTGGGTCTCACAGAGATGATGCATTCTCAGACAATCTCAGTCAGAAGGCAGACAGTGAGGCCAGCAGCGGACCTCTGCTTGATGATAAGGCTTCGTCCAAAAACGACCTTCAGTCTCCCTGTGAACACAACCCTGAGTATCCATTTGGTGGAGTTATGGGACGGTGAGTCTGCTTTGTCTCTCCCTCTCTCTTTTTTCTATTGGATTAATTTGGTGCAATTTTTGTTACCTACTGAAACAACAACAACAATCATTTATTCCACGGCACCTTTCAAAGCACCTAACAAAACATCAACAACATGGGGATTATTGTTGTGCTAGTGCTAGTTTTAAAAGGTGGTCTTAATAGTACTTTCAAATTGTGTTCTTTAAATTGTGTCAGTAAGTCTGGGAGGCCATTTTGTCCCATTGTGATGATGCTCCACTTATCATTATTGAGCTTGTTGTATTTGGCTTTATTTTGTGTGTTTTTGTCACATTTTAATGCTGTTATTTTGTTCATCTAGCTTTCAAACAACTGGCCTATCAGTGGCTATTAGACATCACACTAAAGGACTACAGTTGAAAATAAACCTCTGAAGAAAAATACTAAAGTCATGGCAACAACATTATGACTAGACACAAACAATATTGTCTGCCACAGAACCACAAAGCAACACTTTTTCATTGTTATTGTTGCTCCAAGACCTATTGAGTTTAGATGAAAGCTGAACATTGACAGGAACATTGGAGGCCATTTTGTTGGACATCTGTCCCACTGCGATAATGCTCCACTGATCATTATTGCGCTTTGCAGGGTTAGGCTGCGCTCAGATGGGGCAGCGATACCTCGCCGCCGTAGTGGTCCCGAGACCCACAGCCCCCCTAGAGGTACGGACACCCCACCGCGAGCCGCCGCCTGTCCCAGCAGCCCCCACAAGGTGGCAGTAAGCCGCGGTCGCATCGAGAGCCCGGAGAAGAGACGCTTGGGCACGTTTGGCAGTGCGGGCAGCATCAACTACCCCGACAGGAAGAACTACCCTGAGGGCCACCCACTCAGGCCTGTACCTGGTGCCACACGTCACAGCAGTCTCGGAGACCATAAGTCCTTAGAGGCTGAGGCTCTGGCAGAGGTAACTGCTTTCCATAGACACCACTTGTCTCTCATATTAGTTTTGTATTTCAGAAATTATGTCCCCCCCCCCCCCCCCTCCCCCCTGCAGAAAAAGAACATTGTGAGACTACTGTAGGATCTGAAGTTGAACTTTGATTGTATTTTTGTCCAGGACTCCAGGAGAAAAACGTTAGAAGATTTGAATTGTTTTTTAAAGACAAAATCAAAACAATTTTAAGAGCAGCACTTTCATCTGGGCCTTTCTGTCCAGATTTCTTTTTTACACATACACACAGCAAAGATCAGGACCTGGTCAGCGGGTGCCACTCTCATTCAGTTCAGAGTGACTGTATTCCATGGACATGTATGGTCCATTTATTCAGCTCAGAATAATGCTATTCCAGTTTCCTTCCATTTTTCCAGTTGTACTCTGTTACAGCATTACCTGTTACGAGGTAGCTGTTCTGTTTTAAGTGCAAGTTCTGTTTTTGCTTCAGTATTAATGAGGGGTTTTAAATCTTGCATGGAGGAGAGAACTTTGTGTGGTGTGTGAGTATAACCCATTGTGCTGTGCATTCAGAAAAGAAACCAAAAATAAGACCTAAGAGGCCAGCTCTCTGTGGCAGCTGGTGCTTCTGTGATTGCTCTGCTAGGTAATAGCCCATCAGCGAATGGATTTGTGCAGCACTTCTGTCTCCCAAACACACACATACACACAGACACACACACACAGCAAAAGCCTAAACTCACTATAGTGCAGGTATGGCTGAGATGGCCCAGGCTGATGCGCACACACACACACACACTCATCTCTCTCCTGTTCCCTCCCAGCGATAATAATGAAAGCAGTGACACAGAGGGCTAAATGGTCTTCATACTAATAGCATACGCTGTCGGCTCTGTTGGCTAATGCATGCCGGTGAAGAGGGATGCTGTAAAAGAGGTGGCAGAATTATGATCCTGGAGGGAACTCATTGAGGACTTTATTCTCAGAATGGCACACACTTGTGTGCAAAAAAAACTGACCTGAACTAGATGATTTAGTTTGTATCACTGTGTCAGTAATTGCTCCATTAGCTCACTTATGAGTGAAATATTTGAAAAAGTAAACTGTATATATGTGTGTTTGTATGCTTGCGTGTGTGTATGAGTGTGTGTGGGCCCTGGTGTTGCCTATTTGTCATGAGCAGGGTTTATCTGGATATCTTGGCAAGTTGTCAGTCAGTTGGCGAGTGAGATTGAGTTAGTGGTAAAAGTGGTCTTTATTTGGACAAGGCCTGAAGTGATTTTCTGAACATCTGATGGCTGTCTCTGGTGCTGGGTAAATGTCATGGGAAAATCTGTGGATTTGAGACCGAAATTTTCAAAGAGGGCATTTGAGACCGATATTGCCTGAATCACCCAACCCTTTCGGCTTTTGGCTTTCTTCTTGTAAGAAAATGATCACTTTCATGGAACTTGAAATGTAGTTTTCTCAGAAATAGCTAGCACTTAGAGAGACAATTTATAATTCTTTTAGCTGTGTAATCATCCAAATATATTTGCAGGGATATTTGAGTGCCTGATCTGTTCTAATGTGTCAGAGAGCTAAAACATTGTGCCGTAAATGCCCAAGCACTTGACCATAATGATTCAGTAATGACACAATTTTAATGAAACACTCTTGAGTATCTTCTTTGAAGAGTCTTTCATTAGAGCTGCAGTAAACACTTCATTAGCTCGTGAGCTAGCGACAGCAAAGGCAAACAGGTTAGAAAACCATGCACATAAAAAATGTTTCACTGTACTGTATTTCTGTTCACTGTACATGAAGAAAAAATGGACAACCTTGGGGCACTGGTTGAAGTCTGAGAGCTGCACAACTCGGAAATAAAGTTTAGTTTTGGGAGGTCTCTGGTATATGGATCACAAATAACGTTTAGTGCCGATCCTGCACCAAAAAATAGGGTTTGTTATTCTCTAAGACCCACAGTGCAGCGAGATAACACTGGTTTAAGATATAAAAAATCTAAATGTAAACAAGTAAATTAAGGGTTTTTACTTCAAGACTTTAAGACCTTTGAACAGCTGCCTGTATAACTAAATTGGTTAGAAAGACCACAAAGGTGCAAGGTAAAAGTGTCAAGTGAGGAAGCATCGTAGAAGGAAAGGAGGGAGTGTATAGAAGTTGTGAATAATAAACTTGCACATAATATTAGGTAGTGCAATACCTAATATTATGTGCAATTTTATTATTCCCAACTTCTGTACATAGCCTATTTTCCTTTTACTATTTTTTATTTATTATGTCCTTATATACACTCCCTCCTATTATGCACTTTATATTGTACATGACCCATAATTTTTTCCCCAAGATATCTTATCGGGTGATTTTCTTTTTCAGTCTGTCATGTGTGTCTACTCACAGGACATAGAGAAGACCATGAGCACAGCCCTACATGAGCTGCGTGAGCTCGAGCGCCAGAACACAGCCAAGCAGGCGCCTGACGTGGTGTTGGACACGCTGGAGCCACTGAAGAACCCGGCCAGCTCAGAGCCGGCGAGCCCGCTGCACACCATCGTCATTCGTGACCCTGATGCCGCCATGCGCCGCAGCTGCAGCGGCTCCACCAGTGAAATGATGACCACCTTCAAGCCCGCGCTGTCTGCCCGCCTGGCTGGCTCCCAACTCCGCCCACCCCCCATGAGGCCGCAGCGCCCAGCGCCCCCCCAGCAGCCCCACCATCACCACCAACACCAACACCACCTACAGCAGCAGGGCCAGCAGCAGGGCCAGCCAGGCCCAGGCCACCGCTCCAGCAGCTCCAGCTCCTCTGGGGTGGGCAGCCCTGCCGTCACCCCCACCGAGAAGATCTTCCCCAACAGCAGTGCTAATACAAATTCTAATGCTAACACGGCTGCTGCTAATGATAAATCGGGCACCATGTAGTAGTCATGACTGGAAGAGGGGGACACCCTCCTGTCCAGAAGGAGGCCTAGCCAGTGGCTGCTGCAATCCAGCCGCCAGGAGCCTGTTGGTGCTCCTTAGATAGAGGTGGAAAAATTAAATTAAAAAAATTAAACTAATGATCTCTTGATCTTTTATAGTTATAATTATTCGTTTCCCGGTCTTTCTCCACTAAAAGCCCCCTCGTTCTTAAGGTGAATATGGGTTGCCATGGTGACCAGCCCTGTGGAGAAACTGAAAAATTATCATATTCCAGCCAAGCTTCGTGAAGCACAGGTGAAACACAATGAGGGTGGGAAAAAGGCACATAATGTCTTTTGGTTTTGTTACCCTCTTCTAGCCACCTTTCATTTTACCTCAGAAATAATTCTATTAATAAATTCAGTATCTTTGGCTAGGTCTTATTCCTCTAGACCTTTTGTTGACTGTTGATAGAGCAATACTATGTTGGCATTAGTTTTTTTTTCCTACTGCACTGGCTATCCAGAGATCTCATGAAGTGGGGTAGGGATGAATTAGCTTCTCCTGGTCTGAAGGGAAGTTCTAAGGCACTCCTGCTCTCCATAACTGGATTATAAATGTACCTTTAGACTACCAGACTCTCTCTCAAAGACTGTGACCAAATGGGCATCTTGCCTTTGAGCTGTATCTGTACATAGAGACTTCCTGTACTTGAAATTGTAATGCCTTTTGTTTGTAGTATAAGGGATGTTCAACTAAGTAATTACAATACATAGCCAAGTTGTAAACATAATGTATGAAATGCAGAAAAAATGAATCCATATACCAACTAATTGTAAGAAACCTGTGGTATAAAAAATAATAGTAACACTTTATTTTAACTTTGCCTACATAAGGGTGACATGAGCATGTCATATACATGCCATGACGTATGTTGTCATAAAGTGTCATTTGATTTTGTAATGTCAAGTTGACATTGTTTAAGGTTTTCTTATAACAACTTCACATTAATCAAGATGGCATTTCCTGACAATAGCTTTGTCATGACAACTCGACAGTCAACTAATGCTTAAAGCCTGAGACTGTGATTTATTCACAGGATTTATTTTGAAAAAGCTAGAATTTCAATGCAACTACCAACTGGAGGAGTAACTGGAGGTTAAAAAATGTCATTTTGTGACTATGCACGATTTTTCCGTGTGCTTCTCCATTATGTCAAGTTGTCATGACAACATCGTAAACAGGTTGCATTTTGTTGGCTATTGTCAAGTTGTCATGACAAAGACAATGTCTGTAAATGTCATCTTGGTTAAGGTCAAGTTGTCATCATGACAGCCCCCTAAACAATGTCAACTTGACATTACAAAAACGGAATGACCCTTTATGACAACAGTCATATTGTCATATTGGTAAAGTGTCATTAATGTATATGACGTGTCATGACATGTATATAACAGGCTCATGTCACCCTTATGTAGGCACCTTCAAATAAAGTGTTGCCAAAATTATGGTGTAGTTTAACTTGTATATACAATAACTCCTGAGTAGATTTTTTAAGTGTTAATCTTGTATAGTCTAAGACAGACCAAGCAAGGACAAGACAGTGGAATTTTTTTTTCCACAGAGCAGGCAACCAACCTACCACCAAGCAACCAGCAAAATCATAGACGGAAAAAAAACAATCACAGATCTGTTTTCTCTTTTCCGTTTCTGCATGAATGGGCCACACAGTGAGGCACTGAGAGTGGAGCTCATCCCACTCTCTCCGCATTGCATTTCAGAGTATTCCAGTTATGCATCAACCACTAATGCACAGTCTCTTCATCTTGGACTAAAAGTTCATTCCAAAAATTGATTTTTAAATTATTATTTTATTTTTTTTAATTATCATTTAACATCATCAGTCTTGATTGCAATCTATTCAGTATGCCCAAAGTGTCAAAGGGACTTCTGTTCTTAGCAGCCAACACTCCCCAGTGATGTACGTCAGTACACTATTTATGCGATGAAGTAACGAGACGTCTGTTCTATAGTATGAATATCAAAAGAATTTTTGAGAGAACCATGTTGACAAAGACACAAGTGATGACCTGCCCACTGAAACCGACAGAATTACTCACTGTTGCTGCCTTAATGTGCCCTCTGTCCAGAGTTCACAGGCCTGCAGCTTTACTCACTCATTCTCACCCATACCCACCTACATACACAGTCTCACACACAGATACACACACACACACACTACTTAATAACACAATGAGATTGATGATAGGGATACACTTCTCTCATGGGCCTGCCTCTTGCCTTTTTTGTGTGTGTCGGTGTGTTTGGGTGTACATGCCACCAGGGTGAACTCTCATACATAGTTGATCGTTACGGATCGGCGGACTCACGCAGTGCCTGACCCTCCCTATTGTGGAGGTTCTTCTTGCCGTATTTTTTTTTTGTTTGTTTTTTCCCTCCCAAGTCCACCTACAACGAGGGTAAGGCCTGACCCTTGTACCCCCTCAAAGTCTCTGTCACATGGCCCCATTCTGTCACCCCAGCTCATTTTCAGAGTGAGCGGGTTTCTGTTCATGCCCACTGAAGGAGTTAGAGAGAGAGCGAAAGAGAAAGAAATACTCACTCATGTACGAAATATTTGCCTGATTGACCCAGATTTCCAATCAGATGGACTGCGATGAGATTAAATCTTTGGACGAGGTCCCTGCCTGGCGCCCTAATTAAGCATGTCACACACAGGCAGCGCGTGTCACAATCAGAAGCCTCTCGCTTGCTGGGGTCTCATAGATAGATGTGTAATGCTTGTCTTACCCACGTTGCAGTGCTGTGCTGGACAATATACTCTGTTTACTTTGCAAATGTGATAAAGACTATGACAACCTTGCCTGAGCAGATCTGAGCACAGTCCTTGTTTGTATGTTTTTTTAAACCCCCAAACTTTTTTTTTTGCAGTGTCACCCATCAGTTGTCAGGTCAGGCCATTGTCTGATTGCTTGCCTCATGATCATTAAATAAAAATGATTACTGAAGAACACAAATGAAGGATTAAAAAACAGGTCAAGTGATCGTGTTGCTAGCATGTTAAATCGGCTTTCCTGTGACAGTCCTCTGTGCTGTAAACTCCTTTACTAAGACACAAATGCATTCTCATAGCCTGCATGCTTACAGCAGAAGGGACAGAAAGGACTATTTGATTTTATAAAGAAATAGTCATAGTGACAGACATGTCCAGGCTGGTGTGCTCTTGGGGTGGTGGCTTGATGGATTCAAATATGGCATTTTTTTGTGAAGGCATGTTTAACCCAGTCATAGCCTTGTTGTGGATTGGAAATGTATGTAGTCATCGTTAAGGCTGTGGCGCTCATATGGCCCCATGGAAGTTGTACTGCCCTCTGATGGCAAGGTGATAAAGGATTGGAGTATTGTGTGGCATACTAATAATACTGTCAATGGGCGTACCAGACTCTTGTAGATTAGTGCATGAGCCCCCCCTGCAGGCTGCTGTAAGTACTTACAGCATTTCTTGACAAAGGCAGGCTCCTCAGTGAAGTTTCTCAGGTGGAACACCACATTTGCCAAACCTGTTTTTTTTAACTTACAACAATGTATTGTTGCTGTTGTTTCTTTCTTTTCACACACACTTTACAACATTGCAAACCTGATGATTTGATCTCCCTTAACACTATCACCATAAGGTCTGCACATGCCCAAAGAAAAGCACATCAGTTATCATCAACACCTAACATCTCTCTCTTATGCACTAGGACATTTTCATGCTACAAGTGCCTTTGGCGCACATCATTTATTGGTTACAGACTTGAATACTTTTAAAAGTATCTTTTTTTAATTAAAAAAATCAGTATGGTGAAGTGCATTACTAGTATAACTGTATCAAAGTATCAAATATCATTGCTGGTTTTAGTACATCAGAGACTGTAAAAACTCAGTACTCTGTATCAACATAGTCAGCCTAACACCCTGCCTGTGCTGTCAAACTAAGTGAGTAGTATATTAGGACATTAGAAGCCACTTTAGGTAAAAAAACCTTTCATCTCATGTGGTCATAATGACTCTCTGTGGCTTCAGCTCTCCATTCCTGCCTCTTAACTTAAGACCTCTGACTGTGTCACAGTGGAGCTTTTTGCAGTCCTTAGCAGTAAATGCTTATTCTACCTAGTGAATGCATACGCAGTATTTAAAGGCCTGGTGAGCCTGTTTTAAGGATCTTGTCACTTGCACGGTTACAAAAAGCACTCGTCGCACCCCTACTGTAATGTGTGGTGCTTAAAAGGAAGTAGTCCATATCTGTCTTAGGGTTTTTAATTTTAGGAATGTATGCTAACACAGGTTGTATTGTATGTTTGCTAACATGCCAAGCTCTTTCTGTTTCGACTCGTCTAAGCTCAGCATTCACATGACCAAACTGGCTGGCTGGCTGTGGCATATAGGTTGGGAAATCTGTCATACTCTCTTTTGCCCTTTCGTGTCAAGTGATCCTGTCTGTGAAATGAGTGTCTGAGTGGTTGAATTAATTCCCTGTGATGTAAATGTACACCATGCCACTGTTTGGATGTGAAGAATCCTGATGTTTAAATAAATACAAGTTACTTTTTTGCCCTCCATTGAAGGTGACCAGAGCCTCCTCCTGTTCTTTATGCATGACTACACTCCTTATGTGACACACATGTAAACATGAATCAAATGGCAAGCTTGACCTTGGACAATACAATACAATACAATACAATACAGGTAAATAATAAATAGCTGGTTGAAGACGGAGACACAAGCTCATAACAGACATAAGCTCTCACCTTGCACTACATCGTTTTTCATGTTGTAAATGCTCCTCTAAAATACCTGTAGATCCAGTGTTTTCCCTAGGATTTTGTTGTAGCAGTAGTGGTGTCATTTGAGAAATGTTCAAAGTTATCCTAAAATTCAGCTATTGACTATAGTGCAAATGAAAGACATTACTTTAAATCTGCAGCGGTGCTTATCATTTTAGCAGTAGGGGAAATAGTGGTGGACCTGAAGAAATAGGTATTACTTGCCTGCATATGGTAGCCATGTTGAGCACAGAAACGAAGCTGATGGCAATCTGTCTCGAAGGTTTTGAAATGACTACATTTATTTATGATTTTTAACGTGTACATGGACATACCACAAATATCTAAACATCTATGTAGCGAAGAGTGAGAGCAGTTACCCGACTCGGCCTCAAATCAGGGTCAACAGGTTACCAAACGTGCACTCTGACCACAATACTAAAGAGCCAGGCGTATTGGAATGACAGTCAGAGCACATCCTCAACTGTAGTTATGTCACTCACTAGACTACAAAACATCTAGAAGTATCTACATTAATGTAATGTTTATTGTAAGCTTCAAAGACACTCAGTTTAACTAAATAAATCGCAGTGCCTTACAGTACAAGTAGAAGCTGTGATGGGATTGGAAACCTGCACATTGCCTTCGTCCTTTGAGTTAAAATACGCAGCGTTTGAAGTGAACATTTAACATATATATCACTGGCCATCTGGACACTGTGAGGCATATGCTTAATGAGCTCATTTTACAGTAATATGTAGAATAGTGGGCAAGACATTTTACATTACAAGATTTCTCTATCCAACGTGACTTACAATCAGAGCTAGACAAACTAGAAAGTAAAACGTCCTGTATTTGTCCTGTGCTTATAACATGGGTGATTTCACCACGTAGCTCATCTACCTGGCTAAAGAGATGTGCTAATTAGCATCAGCTGGTTCAGTGAATTGGCTGTAACAATTCTATGGCAGGATTTTTACTCTCTGAACCTGGCATGTGTGTGTAAACAATTAAAGAAAACATTCAAGCCAAGATATTTGTCACCTACCTGCCAGATTCAGACGCGGCTCCCTGTAGTTCCACTGATAGCCACATGATGGAGAAACTGTAACGTTGAAGCAGCAGAAGCTCAGAATAGTGATGGATTATCGTCAGTCTTTGAGGCAGTTGCTCTCAAACCAGGTTCGCACTGCCAGTGCTGCGTGTGTGTGTGTGTGTGTGTGTGTGGCAGGGTGGGTGGGTGAATAAACTGTATTGATAGGTGTATAAACTCTGTTGAGACGTGGATAAACTCTTTTTGAAATTTGAGAAGTGGGTAAACGTTTTTTGCTTTTATCCTCCACTATACGTCCCTGTCGCATTATTCCAGCATTTCTTCCTATCATAGAATTCAAAATCATCCCATTAACCTTCATGGCCATTCATAACATATCCCCTACATATCTATTTGACCTCCTTCATCTTGCCACTCTTACCCTCAAATCAAGCTCTTCCATCCCCTTGTCCGTCCCTCCACCGGTATCACCACCATGGGGTGCAGAGCTCTGAGCTGAGCTGCTCCTCGACTCTGGAACTCACTGCCACCTAAACTGAATATTAACACTCTTTCCCTTTTTAAATCAACCCTCAGAACACACTTGCTCAAATTGGCCTATGCCATATGACCTTAATTACTTCCTGCTTAAGAGTAGTCTACCCACTTTTACATTTTTTTTTTTTTTTTTCAATCATTGTGCTTGTATTATCTGTTGTAAAGTCACCGTGAGAGTCATGAAAAATATATATTTTTTGTTTTGTTTTTCTTTTACTTCCAGAAGACGAGCAAACAATCAGCAAGCTGCTTTAATGGAACATCGTGCACTTTTCTGGATAGAATCAAGAAGCAGAGCAGAGACATAACTGATGAAAGTTTCAAGGGTACACTGACGTTGGGAAACTTGGGTATTAGTACTGGAAATGGCACACTGGTGTCCTTGGGGGTGGGTGGGGCTGGGTTGTAGGTTCACATGCTGGATGCATTATAATCTTTCTTTTCTTTTGTTGCTCTTTAAAGTGTCCCCTACTCTACCCTAAGAGTCTGGTACTCCTGGGACATCCACCAAAGTGCATGAAAGACAGAAAGACAGAAGAGAAGAATACAATCTCCTTTGGGATTAAATTAAGTTATAATTAGTTGAACAAGCCTAAAAATGGGCATTTTAAAGGAAACTGATAACAATATATAATTTTTAAATGGTTGGTTTTTAGCTTTACATTTACTATTAGATGTCACACAGTGGCAGAAAGACACCCTCACATCCCATTTGGGGTGCACGAACACACACAGCTGACTGCAAATCACCATGGCATGGCAACTATTGGGTGGGCAGCGTTTAGAAACCAGATGGCAGAAAGCGGGTGAGTTACATCCAGATCACGTCTCTCAGACAGCAGCTCCCCTGAGACATTTCTGTCATGCAGAGCACTGCCAAATCAGATCGTGTATTACCTACAAAAGACTCCCCTCCCACCTCTCCCATGTTGGAGGTATATAGCTCCTATGGAACTGTGTCCATGAAAATGAGCACTTTAATAGGTGATATAAACCCCCTGCCGTTGCGAGAAACACAAACCTACCACAGGACAGCCATATTTATGCGTGTAGCTCCTTCTTTTGTTTTGATTCTTAAAGTAATTACTACATTTTTAAGGGATTTAATCTTATTCTTTGATGTCACCTCAGGTCTGTTTGTCTGCCACATAACACCTACTTCTCTGCCTTTGCAAATAATAATTTAAAACTGGCTGTACAAAAAAAGTCAGTTTCACTCACTGTCAGGTAACGTCAGTACTTGGCTGAAATTACAATATACGTTGAGAAAATATTAAATCATCTGAAAGAGTAAAGAGTCGTCTGAGGCATCACAAGTTCTTGCAAAGACCTTGAAGAAGTCTCTCTCTCTCTCCCTCTCTCTCTCTCTCTCTCTCTCTCTCTCTCTCTAACAGTTTGACCCCTGGCAAAATCTGGAAACTTAGAATAACAGGTTGTATAAGAAATCCCTAAAGACCATATTCGGTATTTTCTTCATAACAATAAGCAGGAAAATTAACAGACAATGCAATTATGCATAATTTTGTATCTGTATGTCAGAGCAGGAAACATTATTCTTAATCCTCCCCTCAACATCCTCTACCTCATCTAGCTCATTTTTGCATGATTGGAAGAAAACAAACGGGCCAGTGATTTGTCACATAATGGAAAGTCCTGGGGGAAAACATACCCGTGCACAAACATAATTCAGCGATTTCGTAAGTCATTCCGTACATGTAGGTTAGACCCAAACCCAAGACATTTCAAAAACAAAATCTAGTTTCAGAAGAACTGGGGTCATGTTGTCTTGTTTTGTTATGTTAATTTTCATTTTATTGTTCTCTCCACTGAAGTCAGTTCTCAAACACTGATAAGGTCTTTCTCTTCTCATTTGGAGCGTACATCCTATCTCCTGCAGTTGCATGAAACAACCTGATAGTTGACAGCTTTCACTGACTTAACAGTAGTATGGTTGGAACATGGCAACAGAGAAACTTCAGCAATTTCACAACTACACATGTATTGAGAGAATAAGACCGAGCCAGAAAAGAATGTTAGAATGTGGATTAAACACATCTGTTTTGTTTTGAAGGCCAGCAAAGTATGTTGTAGTACCCTAGAAATCATTCGCTCTTTTTCATTTTGTTTCCTTCCCTACATGGATTGACCTTGCAGTTTTTTTTCCAACATTAACTACATTTGTGTAACATTAACCTCAGCTCTTCTGCATTTCCTTCCAGTTGCAATAACATGGGCATTATTTTTACTCAGGCTGGCTGAGCAGCTGGCCAGAAATTTTCGTGACCCCACACCTCAGTGCTCTGAACTGGGACTTAGTCATTCAAACTGGACTTGTGTGTGTGTGTGTGTGTGTGTGTGTGTGTGTGTGTGTGTGTGTGTGTGTGTGTGTGTGTGTGTGTGTGTGTGTGTGTGTGTGTGTGTGTGTGTGTGTGTGTGTGTGTGTGTGTGTGTGTGTGTGTGTGTGTGTGTGTGTGTGTGTGTGTGTGTGTGTGTGTGTGTGCACTGTTTACAGCAAGAACATAAAAGGCCCCACGCTCAAAGTAACAAGGTCACTGGTTCTGTCTTCATGGTGTTTGTATATTTAAACTGTGTTAATAATGCTGTGTTATGGTTGCTTTATTGGGTGCTTCATCTGAGAACTGAGCACCAGGACCACAACAGCTGTGAGTGAGACAGAAAAAAAGAAACAGGAGAATCCAGCCCGCAGCCACATCTTGTATTTATATTTCCACAGCCAAGGTCTCTCAAGTGAGAATACACAAGACATCACATTGTTTGTTTTCTTCTGCTTCCTGAGTTGGCCTCACATTCTGCCAGCGTCGGTTCTCAATTTGTTTATTTTGCCTTTGCTTGGAATGACAGCCAAATGTCAGCCGCTGATTTGTCTGCACACAAGAGAGAGCTGGTCGTCCCGCAACCTCTGCTGGTGACTCCTCTGTCCTTTGACCGGCAGGGATTACAAGCCTGTTTGTCTCCCACCGTTGTTCCACAGCACAACTACCACTACCATGCCCCCAGAGGCCCTTAGCAGAGATAGTCTCTGCTCTCCAGTGCATGCTTAACTGCTGCTGTGAAATAAATACACAAATTCTCATCCTTTTCACCTCCCACAGAGAGAAAGAGAGAGAGAGAGACAGAGAGAGACAGACAGACAGACAGACAGACAGACAGACAGACAGACAGACAGACAGTAATAGAGAGAGAGAAAGATGGGTAGAGGGCAGTGTTGGTTCAGGCGGACTGCTGTTGCACTGGACAGTAATGGTAAAGAGAAGGTTTGTTCAAATATTTAATTTAAATTAGGACTGGGAAAAACATCACAAAACAGTTACTGTATGTGCTTTACCATTAGAAAGACATGGTTACGGATGTCACTTGTTTGTCATATGATTAGACTTTTTATGGTTGGCCACAGATTTTACCTTCATCGTTAGAGTAAAGTTTTTTGAGGACAATGTATTACACTAAGATGTGCAAATTGTTTCCAAAGGCATATTCACATAGTAAAAGCATCTGAACCTTCTCATTTAAGTATTTCAATTTCCCCAGGAGCCTTGTCACGCTGGGAGAATAACAAGAGCCATTTGACTCTAAGTGTGCCTCTTGGTAAGCATGACATACTGTTTTGCAGTGGCAATGGGTGACTTTGTTCAAAATAAAAACTGTTCAAGTGCCTCTACACAAGTGAAAACTATATTTGCTGTGACACAGTGCCAGGGCAACAAAATCCAACAAATCTGTTTTTCATATTTATTGGCACTATGTGAATTGCGAAAAACACACATTTCTGAAATTGCAGAGCATGATCCCTCCTGAAGCACGAAGTCGATGACAGTCGTAACCATAAGTCTTTGTTGGTCACTGACAGCATAAGCACAGCTTCTCTTAGTTTGGCTCTGTCATCCTTAAAGAGTGAAAAACACCTTTTGAAATAGGCCTACTCCAAGTATGTGAACAGCAAATATCTTGAATGTTAAGGACGTGAGCAACAAAATTGTTTTTGACAAGTATGTCAAAGGCAAAGACTTTGTCAAAGACAAAGAATCACTCTTTACCAGCATTATTAACTTTGAGAGAACATCTGAAGAGAGACTTAAAGGGGTCCTTCCGTCAAAAACCAGTTTTAGTAGCTCTATTTACAATGTGGTGGGTCACAACAAGCAGTATATGCATGCAGCATTCCAAGACGTGAAATTCGACCCTCGATGTGAAATTCGACCCTCGATTCGATGGTTTTACTGGTCATTGAAGGGTCGAGCTAACCAAAACGAGCGGATCAGAGCATGCTAAACCTATCTACGTCACTAGGTCGTAAGCCCCGCCCAGAGCCATGTATGGCAAGCCCACATTCCAAAGGATTGGTGGACAGAAGCTAGGTGAGCGAAAGACAGCGAATTTGCCCAATCAGAGGGACACCGGAAAAACCAGTCGTTCAACCACTAGACCTGTTATAGCTTACAGAAAACAGCGTCAAACAAGAGATCTAGGACATAATTTTTCACAGAAATGACGCACAATGCATTCAACCATAGTGGCAACACAGAAATATGAATAAAAATAACGATGGAAGTTCCCCTTTAAGGAAAAAGACAATATATTTTGTTTATTGTATTGTATAAACAATAATAATAGGGATTATCAAGCCTTTCTACAAAAGCAAAAAACAGTTGTAGAAAAGAATACCTTTGTAGATCTTAGCTTTTGTCACAGGCATCCCTGCCGACATCTAATTTGTCTCTTAAAACAGACTAATATCGTCCTTATTATCAAGCAACATTGACTTTGTCTGGCAAATGGTCCACTACTGCATCATGCACTGGACCCAGATTAGATCAATAAAGACAGCTCATCAGGACTTTGTGAATGGCGCGGATGTAGGAATGAACGCCACTGTAATCCTGCCTTGTTTGAATTAAAGATGATAATGACTCCTGGGGATGGGAGGAACAGAGGAGCACGAGTTATGTTTGAAGTCATGCACACAAGACACAGTAACACCTAATCAAGGTAGGCAGGTTAAAGCTTGTGACATGCTTTTTTGAACAGTGTTGAACTGAATGGTTAGATCACAACATGATAATTTGTATGGCATGGATGTCAGGAGGTTTGAAAGACAGCATTTTTCATAATAGTTAAATAGAACTCCATGAGCAATGTAACAGAAATGAATAGATGTGGCTTTTTATGAATTAATAAGGGTTTTTTAGGGGGTTTAGGAACTGGCTTCAGCCAACATAAAACAGAAGCCCAAATCCAACCAAGCCCAAGTGCACATCCTTGAAAATAGACCAATTGATCCCCATGTTTTATAGCAAAGAACAAGTGTGTACAGGAAAAAAAGAATTAAGCACCTAAAATAAGTAATGACATTAAAATGTAGCCCCATGGCAATGGTGCTATGCTACAGGCATAGAGCTGAGTAAGGGGTTGACATAATAAGTCTGTGAGCCTGGAACTTCAGTTGAGAGAAGCATGTACCCACAGAATCATGTGTCTAACCCTGAAAAAAACACAGGGGACTACATTGCAAAATTAATGATTTTCTACATGGCTCGTGATGAATGCCTCTTCATTTTGCATTTGATTAAAACCCTGGCCTCGGGGCAGTTACCAGATAAAGCAAGAAGGCTGCCTACTTTGATGTTTCGTAGAAAGACAAAGTTACCTCACAAGAACACCAAGTTGTTTACTGCTGGGAGAGAGAGAGAGAGAGAGAAAGAGAGTGGGCTGTCAAATGCTGCTTGCGGTGACTGGCAGGCACCATGCCTTTGATTCTGCAAACTTGATCCAAGTGTCGAGGACATTGCCTTCTGTAATGAGTGAGGCAGTCAAAATGACTATCCCAGGCAGCTGGGGTAGTGTCTACTGCTGGGAACGTGCTTGAATGCTGGAGGTATCACTTTGATACTCTGTCTGTGGCATTGTCCACAGTCAGTATACAAATACAGCAGGTACAGGGGCATTAAAGTGGATAAAACAGTAGGATTGACTACCCAGGACCCCAGTGACCGTAAGAGCCCTGCAAGCCAGGTGCATGAGAAATAAAGAAAGGAATAGGGGGCCACAGACACTACTTGTGTATGGGGTTCAGTGGTAAGTGTAACAGTCCTGGATATAGGTACCATAGCAAAGACCACAGGGATAAAGATCGTAGTCACCTATATAAATGGCATCAAGCTCCAATGCATCTCTCTTCATCTCAGCCGATCGAACACTGGCTGCAAGGGAATGATGCATGACCTGTTTAGGAGATGGATCTGCCTGTCTCCAGCCATTAGGTTTAAGTTCCTCTGTGTAATTATGTCTGTGTAATTAAAAATATATTTATATTCTGTCTGCTTGTCTGTAAAAAAAGAAGAAAAGAGGTGTGCACATCCAAGAAAATATAATCCCAGGTGCTACAGAAGTAGTCTGGTAAACCGGCCCCTCGTACTTCACTTTATTTCGTACAGACGATCAGGTTGTGGTTTCACTGACATGGTTGTCTCAGGCAGCATCTTACCTGACCAATCAGTGAACAATTTCTTACTGGAGGTGTAGACTCTACTGAAGTTTAAAATGATTGGATCTGCCTTTGCCCAGTCGCTAATGTTGGGCCGTGACTCCCTCTGTTCGCTGATTGGTCAGGCAAGATGAGAAGTGTAGCAGGTATTTCACAAGAAGTGGTCTGCACACTGTTTTGCTCCAGAAAAAGATTTTATTTAAAAACAAGGCAATGTTTCAAAACGTCGCCTTGTTTTTTAAATATAATATTTTCTATGTATAATAATATATATATTATAACATAAATATGTTTATAATTTATTTATTGATAAAAAAGCATACATACATACATTCAAGTAATCATACACAGTGTTATTTGAAAGGAATGTTAAGCCTTTCATTTAGTACATTATTTTGAACAAGTAGCCCTCAGCCCAAAGGTTGGAGACGCCTGCTTTAGACACTGTAAACCTGAAATCCTAAACACTGGTGGGTTACTGTCCCCCTGTCGAGGGCGCAGCCTCTGCCCCAGCCAGCTAAAATCAGGCAGGATCTGCTGGATCAACACTTTTCTGGACCATAGGCAGGGCCCGTGCCAAAGACGTTTTTATACTACTCATGTGAAAGACTTTATTCCATTCACGTTCCATAACTCATTTGTATTCCATATCTACATTAAATATTTTGAACTTTATCTACTTTGAGTCTTTATGGGAAAACTGACAAATTCATGTTGAGGTGCAGCACACTTCAGAATATATATTCTGTGTGGGAGCTTTGGATGTGTGCACCAAGTGACACCGATAATTTAGTATTATAGTGTTTAGTTGTCAGGTCACAGCTATAAACTAGAACTCAGAATTCAGGCCCTATCCATGAATCAACATATGCATTTTTTCTGTGCTTCAGTTTTTTAAATGAGTATTTTATTGTGTTTATAATGGCAATGTTTTAAAAGCTGGAGGTCAAGCTGAAGTCTTTGAAATGTCAACACAGAGTATGCATGACCCCCTTTACACATGCTTGGGATTTCTACCTGGCCATTTCGTTTAAAAATGACTGGATTTTGACCAATTGGTTAGCTAAAAAGAACTAAATTGGGTCGCAATTTCAGTCTGGTATATGCACACATATACCAAGGTGTAATAGGTCACAGAATATTTGACCTACCATAGGTCACAGAATATTTATTTCTATGTTTGTGCTAGCAAAATTGCAGGACTGGCACTTTGTTCAGCAAAATTGTTGATTCTCACCTTGCTGTGAACAGGCAGGCATTTTACACCTATATATAAACATCTGTCAATGTTTCCCATAAATACTTCCATGCCATAACTGCTTTTAGACCAATCATCCTGCAGCCATTATTGTATGCACGCCCGTGCACACACACACACACACACACACACACACACACACACACACACACACACACACACACACACACACACACACACACACACACACACACACGTGAACACCCAGGGCAGTTAGGCACCCAACAGTATGGCATCCAACAAGCAGTGGGGTTTGGTGCTTTGCTCAAGGCAAACCCACTGGCTGTGAGTCCAATTACTCAAACTCTAGTATATGATGACCTAAATAAATGTATAATGTATAAATAGGCCGTATACATGGTAGTCTCTTCTGTTTGGCACTGAACTGAAAATCCCACATGGTTTTACTGTATGTTCAGACTGGGAGCAACTAGAGCTACCACAGTGGCGAAAATCAGTTTCTCTATGGAGAGACAGCAAATTTGGCTACAGGTGTGGCAAGGCCATTAATGAAGTGTCTTCGGTGACTAAAACGAAAAGAAGAAGTTAAAATCTAGTTGACTTTATGGTAATGAGCTATGATGCGGTTCGACAGTAAGCAATTGGAACATGTACATTTACTGACATCTATTAAATTGAACACTCTGATGTTTCACATCATCAGTGAAATGAGTGACATGAGCTACCAAGAGCGTTGCTGTTGGATATCTTCAGCTGCTGTATTGGTTTAGCAACTGACAGTCTAAGCACACAGATGTAATTATACGTTATATGTTAAATACAGGGGGTGTATCCAGGGATGTTGCCATGCAAATATGGATGTTTTGAGTCTAGCCCAGGAGGTGAAATAATAATCGTAAAATTGTTTAGTTTCTTTAATTGATTGTGCTTTTCAAAACATATCTAATATAGACAGTTTACTACATCTACTATTAATCTTTAGTCTACTACTACTACTACTACTAGTCTCTTATAAAAAAAAGTTTTTGCCTCCTCTATAACATTTCTATGTGGTCTGGGCTAAGCCAAGGATGCCCCCTTAAAGCCAGCCTCTCTCCCCTGCATGTACCTTCACATGATACGAAAACAAACTTGAATTTCTTTACTTTTTGGCCTGCGCAAGCCTGGTGAGATACATCTGTGATCTGTTTTTATAAATTTACTCATCTTCCTCATCACTGCAGTACTTTGGTTGCTGCCTGTGGTATCTTCTCCCACCCACTATCCAGATAGCTCTCCAGTGAACGGCCCTTTGGGGTGTGGTTTGGATGGCCCAAGCTATTTTTCCTTTGTCTTTTATCCAAACGCCCATGAACATTCATTCCCAGGACTTCCTCTAAGCCACACATTTGGTGAAGCAATCAACAAGAGACACTTTATTTGGATATATGACGGCACTGGGTGTCCAAAATGTCTCGGTGCTGAACAGACGGCGATAAATGACTCTGTGGTTATCAGCTGTCTTCATACAAATGATTAAATACAGCTGTGACAGTTTATTTATAATGTCTCTTTCCATTGACTGAATCCCAGTGAATATAAAGCTTTATCGTTTTATTCTTTTCTCTCACATAGAGCTGTCCTTTATACTCACCCAAGCAATTAGAGAGCCTCAGAAGCTTTCTATTCAATCTGCCATATTACTTTTTAAAAAATAGTATCTTTAGCATATTCTGCTTGTATTTAATTCCAAAAAGCAGGTATGTCAGTCCTGGCTTCCCAGTAAAAATCCTGCCACATATTTGATTCAAACATGTTCTGAATCAGCTCCTAATGAGCACACAAATCAGGTAGATCAGCTAATTAGTGAAATCATCTATGTGTTAAGTGCACAGGCAGAGGGAATACATGGCAGGGTTTTGATAGTCTGAAGCTCCGATCTCCACTTTTTATATACTTTATTTTAAGTTTTCAGTCTGGGCTGAAATTGTTTTACACCATTACTAGGGCTCGGTATTGATATGGATTTCCCGAATCAATATGATTCCAGTACACAAGGTTAAGATACGGTACAATTCTCGATATGATACAATTCGATACAATATCAATATTTTAACAAAATCTTCATTCATTCATTCATTTTGATTTCTTAGTATTAATGGCAGTTTTGCTTGTTTGTGAATTGACTGAGTGCTGAATAACCCTCTGCTGGCCAAGTTTAGCTAGCCATTGTTAATACATATAAAAATAGTGACACCAGCATATCCCGGAAGAGACCTATTATTATAGTATCGATCTGCAAATTCTAATATCGATTTTTAATTTTTTTAAAAACGTATCGAAAAAAAAAAACATTTTTTTAACCCTGCCCTAACCCTTACCAACTTGGTGCCCTGTCCCCTAGGCCATGTGCCCTCCATCCCAAGATTTTCTGATTTTCTCTATCAAGCCCTTGGTAAAAATAATGTCAGACAGCCTCTGAGTATGTGAGGAAGAATGCCTACCCTGAATAAATCCTGTCTCGTCAGGAGACATCAGAGATGGGAGAATCCTCTCAAGGTGCCTCGTAAAGCTTTTAGTAATAATTCTATAGTCTACACATTGAGGAGAGCCACTGGGCAATAAGAGCCACATAGTGTGGGTTTTTTTCTTTTTTGGATATAAGTCAAATATGCTTGGTGCAGCGTCTGCAGTAGGTGGCCAGCCTCTGCGGATTGAAAATACATGTTTTCATCTTTTAGTAAAGGTGTAATTTCTTGGGAGAACTTCTTATAGAATTCTACAGGTAGCCTGTCAGGACCAGGGGATTCTCCTGACTGCAGTCTATGGATGGCTGCCTGAATTTCATCAGACAGAAGAGGGCTTTCCAGGTCCATCCTATCTATCTGACTGAAAACTGGAAAGTCAATGTTGTGAAAAAAGGCTGCTATGCTCTCAGCTCCTGGGCTACATTCAGCAGAGTAGAACCTACTGTACAACTGAACAAATGTATTGTTGATGTCTTTATGATCAATGGCAAGTACATCTAGTAAATAAACATGGCTCTTTTTTGTTAGGGTGAAAAATAGATGTAGCCCCTGGTTTACTCATGATCTTGGTGAGATTAATTCTCACAGAGATAAAGCCTGGGCAACTGCAAGGTCCTCTGGTAGTGATGAAGACTGGCAAACCTTTAGACATCTAAGAAATACCTGCACTTACTTGGTAAAGTGGGCCAAGTCTAACTATTACCTAAACAACCTGTCTGACTGTGGTAGCAATTAAGCTAAGTTCTGTGAAGTGATTAAATCACTCAAAGGTGTTCCATCACATACATTCCAACAACAGCTTATGGTGGATTCCAAAGTTATACAGGAAAAAAATGAGATCTGTAATACTTTTAATGATCACTGTATTAAGTGTGCCACCCTGTTTGATCAGTTTAGTGGTGTGGATTTCTCACAAGGCCTAGACCAGTGTGGCCTAGACCATGGCATTATATCTACGAAAGAGAGTTTTACATCTTCAAATAATAACTCTTCCTTCTAACTCAGGCCCTTAAGCCAATCTGAGGTTCACCATGCACTGTGTAAATCTAAAAGTATGAAAAACTCAGTGTGTACAGACCAGTTAGACCCCCATTTCTTTTAAACTAGCAACTCCTGCCATTGCTGAACCTTTACCTCACATTTTCAATGTATCACTTTTCTCTGATTTTATTCCTAAAGTCTGAAAATCTACATTAGTGACCCCTCTACAAAAAAGAGGAGATGTAAACGATTAACAATTATAGACCGATCTCCAAGTTACCATGCTTAGCCAAAATGTTAGAGTTCTTTGTAAAACAGTCCTTTGTAAATTGGTTCCTTCTCTCTTCTAATGTTTTAAGTCCACAAGAGCTGGCCACAGCACCATTACAGCTGCTAGAGTTGCTGCAAATTATATTGCCACTGGTATGGATTCTAAGAAACATTGTGCAGCTTTGTTTGTTGATTTATCAAAGGCATTCGACACTGTAAACCATGTTGTCCTTCTTGAAAGACTTCCCTTTTTAGGTTTTGATGAAGTTTCCTCTAGATGGTTTCATGATTATCTCTGTGACAGAACACGGTGTGTTAATGTGACTGGTTGAACTTCAGAGACATTAAGGCTAAAAAAATGGTGTTCCACAAGGCTTAATCTTGGGCCCGTTATTGTATAACTAGACCACTGTCAAGTCCATTTTTATGCAGATGGTAAAATTCGGTATACTTCTGCAACAGCCATAGAGCAAGTAGTATCAAATCTTCAGTATGCTTTTGACCATGTCCAGAACTCCTCAGAGGTCTCAGATTGGTTTTAAATTATTCTAAAACTAAGTTCTTGATCTTTCCAAAGCAAAAAAAGTGTGATTCACATGGGACACAAATTGAGCAAGTTGCTCAATACAAATATCTTGGCATCTGGTTAGATGACAAGCTGTCTTTTAAAACACAGCTGAACTTGCAAAGAAGGTGAAATTAAATTGGGTGCTTTCTTCAGAATAAGAGCATGTTTCTCTCTACAGAACAGACTGTCCATTGTTCAGTCTACTATAATGTCAGTCTTAGACTGGTAATGTTTATATGCATGCTGGTGATGGTTTCTGAACTCGTCATTGTTACCTTTACCAGAATGTTGGCGGGTCTTCTCTCCATGGTAGGAGGGAAAGACACTGCCTCTTGTTTATTTATAAATCATTACAAGGTAAATTACCTGATTACCTAAACTCATTTTTAAAAGTCAAGCACAGTCTTCACAACACATTTTTATCCCGCCAAATAAAATCAGAGGTTGGTAAATTAGCTTTAGCTACTTTGCACCTACAAAGTAATAATACAAGAAATTATTAAATTAGAGCAGCTTGTGTCATTATACACTTTTCAGTTTTTGTTGAATGAAATGCCTATTGCACAGTGCTCTTGTTGTAACTGATTTGATGGTTTTTTTTTACTTTTAACTTTTATTTGTTTATCTTATAGTTGCTTTTTATTTGTTTATTTTGTCTTCACTCGGCCATTACTCAGAAGTCCTCCATGGGATCTCCTCCTTTGATAAAAAGGCAGCTACTGCACGGTAAGTACTGCACAAAAACTTTCTGTTTACATAAAAAAGACATTTTGTAACAAAAGGCAGTTTATATATAATTGGAGTTAGTTTTGCAAACAAATTACATGTTTTATTGTGCACTTATTGAATGTTTATAATATAATTCACATCACACAGCACACATTTCTCTGAAGAGAGCAATGCAGGTATCTGTAAGGGACCGAAACAGCATACATTTCATGAAACATCAGAAATCAGTTTCCCTTGTCTGTGGTGAGGTGTAGCATTTCCTAAGTGCCACTTTAAGGCAGAGCCCAGTTAAGTGATGACAAAGAGATGCCAAATCATTTCAATCCACCAAGGAACGCAACAAAATCCTACAGCAAGGATGTGAACACTCTTAAATGACTCTCTAATGTTTGACACATTTTTTGTCTGTCCCATCTTTGTTTTTTTCCCTGCTTCAACCATTCATTTTGAAGAGGAGGGCTGCAAAATTCTCTGTCAACTTAAATGGGTATTATGAAGGAACACCTAGTATTATGTGTGACTACTCTTTATTCGAGGATTGTCAAGGATTTTCAGTCAAACAACTGGCTTTGATGAAGTGAGTACTGCTATGTGTTATAATCATTCAGTCTGCTTTGAATTCAGCCTGTTTCCTTTGTGATTCTGACAAAGAGGCAGTGGCAGAACAACTGCACACAAGGCCCCGGGAGCAAACCACCAATCAGACCCACTCATGCACAGGCATATGTGACGCAGCTAAATGAGTTTTAAAGTGTGGGTCCAATAATACAGACAGTTCAACTGTCCCTCCCTGGATAAAACTATTAAACGTTTTTTACACCTTTTCTGACAGGCGAGATGAGAAAATTCTGTTTGAATAGGCTATACCCATATGATAATAGGCTATATGCTACTAGTATGGAGACAGTCAGGTTTAACCAAGAACAAAAATTTCACCTCCAGCTCCCTGTCCATCTCACCCATTTCTGTTGTAGAAATTACAGTGTATTGTCTAAATTAGTCAGGTCTGAGTAAGGTAAGGAGGACAGTTTTTGTAAAAACCTTCACCTGTACAATGTTTATGTAACTCTTTGTAATGAAGCAATATGCTACCCACGTTGTGCCTTTTAGACAAACCTAAAGATGACATTAGAATTCATGAGGGATGAGGGATTCAAATGTTATCTTTACGTATCTGTTTTGTGGCGTGCTTAGGGATTGTGTACCACTGGAAAGTTTAACGCCTACAAATGTCTCTCTCCTTATAATCTGTAACGTGGCCCCTCTCTGTGGTTACGCTCAATTCCATGGCAAATGATTTTCAATAGGACATGACTGCACTGCATGATTGGACACTTGTGAACCCTCTCAGCTTCATATGCCCAAAAAGGAATGGGTTACACAGTCCAGCTGCTTTTGATCTGGATTTTTCCACATTCAGTGTCAGGAAAGCTGAGTGTTTCTTGAATTTCTTTTCTGTGCGTTGTCTAGTGACTGAGCTACCTTTCACCTAAACTCCTAGGCTGCACTGCAGAATACCATCAAGTCTCTGTGTTGGGAAAACATCTAACCTATGGATCAGTGGCTGTATTTCAGTGCAAGATGCAATTAGTCTATATGTGTG
The DNA here is from genome assembly GCA_030347295.1 of Setipinna tenuifilis. Classification (NCBI taxonomy): domain Eukaryota; kingdom Metazoa; phylum Chordata; class Actinopteri; order Clupeiformes; family Engraulidae; genus Setipinna; species Setipinna tenuifilis. Next base: position 31,911,236 of record CM059267.1, on the reverse strand, counting down.
CTGAAGCTTAAAACATATACATGTTGCTCAAACAAACAGATATCGATCAGACGGCTGCGGTGTTCTTTGAGTATGCGAAGGTGCTCTTTGGTTAACTTGGTTTAAAGTCAATGAAGAACATCCAGGACACTCTTCATCTTCCATAAAAAGCTTTTAATAAACGTAAGCTAGTTCACTTTGAAATACTTCATGTTTTTGTTCAAAATGATCTAGCTCAAGCTTTTTATGCAAGACAAAGAGTGCCTTGGATGTTTTTCATTCACTATATACATGTTGCTATTCATATGACTAAAGTTGCATATATTATTTATATTTATATTATTTACACATTTGTCTTGCCTTCTTTTGCTTACAGGGGTCCTTGCCCTAAAAAACACTTTGAGTAGCTCTATTTACAATGTGGTGGGTCACAACAAGCAGTATATGCACGCAGCACTCCGAGACGTGAAATTCGACCCTCATGGTTTTACTGGTCAGTGAAGGGTCAAGCTAACCAAAACGAGCGGATCAGAGCAGGCTAAACCTATCTATGTCACTAGGTCGTAAGCCCCACCCAGAGCCATGTATGGCATGCCAACATCCCAGAGGAAGAACAGTGGACAGAAGCTAGGTAAATGAAAGACAGCTAATTTGCCCAATCAGAGGTGCCTTATTGACACGTCATGGATATTCACGTGGGACACCTGAAAAGCCAGTCGTTCAACCACTAGACCTGTTCTAGCTTACAGAAAACAGCATCAAGCAAGAGATCTAGGACATAATTTTTCACAGAAATGACGCACAATGCATTCAACCGTAGTGGCGACACAGAAATATGAATAAAAATAACGATGAAAGTTCACCTTTAAATATTTAGTTTCCCCACCTATATTAAAGGTAACAGTAGGTTTGGAAGTTTGTCTGTGTTCTTGTAATGTCGATGACAATTAAAATAATGACGCAGCACATACACACTTTGTTTGCCTACATATCAGATCACTGTCGAAATCACAGATAGTCATCATAGTAAAACACAATCTTTTTCCATCATACACATGAAAAAAATATCTGTAATGGATATTTCAGTCTGGTGGAAGGTCATAACTTGCTTATATGCTCATTTGACACTGAGTGAGTTGTGCCAATTTTTCTTTCAGGCATTTCCCATGTGGGTTTGTGAATCAAATTACAATGCTAAAGTGTTAAGTAGAAATGCAGTCTATAACCTTTCAAAGTTTCACCAATTACGTTTTATCCTCTCCTCAATTCTTTACTTAGAGATCCACGTTAAAAGTTAAAAACTTTATTACTGAAAGCTCAAATCACCAGAGAATAGGCACTATTTGGAGAACTGCTTTCATATAATTTTCATATAGGCACTATTTGGAGAACTGCTTTCATATAATTTTAATTAGTGATTCAAAACATCTAACTAGGTCAGAATAATCAAATAAGTGTAAAACAGGTTGAATGTAGCAATTAAAGAATTAAACATTTTAAACTATGCTTATAACTGGCTAGCTACTAAATAGAATAGAATGTAAGGGTAAAAATTAATTGATACTGATGCAAAATTCTAATAAGTCTTTTATTATCGCCGCTGCTAGCGAAGCTAATACAACATAGTAGTAACATTTTGCCTACTATCTAGAGAGCATTTTTTTATGCTTTAACATCAAATTTGTTTTGTCTTATGACCCTTATGCATTGAAAACACTTGTCGACGCCCACTTTCAATGAAAACAATTTCCGTCAAATTTTAAAATGTCACTCGTCATAGGACGCTCATGTGATTTTTACCAAATTTGGTATATGTCATCTGCAGACAATGTTAACAAAAAGTTATTAAAGGATTTATCTTAATACGTAGCTAAAAATTCTTTGCCAGTCCATATCTTGTAATCTCTAAATAGCTTTCTTTCAATGTGCACCAAATTGTGTGACATTTTGTGACAGGGTGCGCTGTTTCTCATCAAAGCTAGAAGTCCCAAAACGGTTTTCACTAAATAACTTGTCTCAACTTTTACCCAAGACAACATTTTTTGTATGTCAGTGTTACAGAGGCGTATCAAGACACCCTGTATACACTCACTAGTAGCATAACACCACCTACTAAAATGGGTAAATGCAAAATTTCGAGTTTTGAATTGCCAATATCTTGGACTGAGAAGGTGGGAACTGTAGGCTACATAATATGTCATGTACAATCAGCACAATTACCTTTAAAAGCATGGCAAGTACCATAAAATGTGTCTTATCGGGGGTGCTGTAATTGCACAAAATAACATTTTGCCTATTATCTGAGAGCACTACAGTTGCACATCATTTTTTTCTGTCTTAAAGTCCATTGACCCTCACACATTAAAAACACTTGTCAATGGCCACTTCCAACGAAAAAAAAATCTGTCAAATTTCAAAATGACGGAAGTGAAAGTAAATGAATTCGTCATAGAGTGCTCATGTGATTTTTACCAAATTTGGTATATGTCATCTGCAGACTAGGCTGACAAACACTTATCAAAGGATTTATCTTGAGATGAACCATTTCAAAGTTGCATGAGGACAAAACTGAGGTTTTACTTCTTGGACTGAAAGATAAACGAGAGGCTCTCTACTCTAATCTGGAAAACCTAAAGCAGCATGTAAGAGAAAAGGTAACAAGCCTAGGTGTGACATAACCTCACATTAATAAAATAGCAAAGGCTGCTTATTTCCATCCTAGAAATATTGCGAAAATTTGCCTCTTCCTGGCCCAGCAGAATGCCAAAAACTGTGTCCACGCATTTATCTCAAGTAGATTACACTACTGCAATGCCCTATTTGCAGGCCTCCCAAAAAAGTCAATTGAAAAACTTATTCAAAACCCGGCTGTAAGACTATTAACAAAAACTTAAACAGGGATCACATTAGTCCTATATTAGCTGAACTACACTGGCTACCTGTTTAAAGACAGTGAAGCAAATTAGATTTATTTTGCCATATGGTCATCAACATACAAGTGTATTCTATTAGTTACTGGTGTAATTTAACACATCCGATAAGAAATCACGTTCATTTTTAACTTTGAACGCAAGGTGTCGTTTGTTACAATCGTCCCTCATTGTCGGGGCGAATGAAACACGCAATGATTTTTGATCGCAAAAAAACTACCAGTAGGTAATATTTTACTTACCGATGTCAAAAACAGTCTCGCGGAGATAACGTTTGAACGCAGTAACGTAATGGCACGAGATTTCACGGGGTTATGAAGTCTTGCATGCTGAATGTGCTGACGACATATGATGTTTCAGATGTGTATTGTTTTTGAGAGCTGTGTTTCTTACGTCCCGTGTTTCATTCGTCACGGCTCTCCCCTACTCTTGCTAGTTTTCAAAGCTTTAAATGGTCTTGCCCCATGCTATATCACTGACATGTTAACCTTTTATATTTCTGCACAAGCACTTAGATTGTCTGTAGCTGGCATCCTGAGTGTTCCATAAGCACCACCTAAAAGGCTCGGGGAAGCAGCCTTCTCATGTTATGCCCCAAAGAGATGGAACGCCCTGCTAAAACACATCAGAGAAGCAGAGTCCACTGATGCCTTCAAATGGCAGCTGAAGACCTACCTGTTTAACCTCTCCTTTTCTTGGCAGCTCTATGGAAAGACAGCAGTCAACTGTTTTATTCACGGACCTCCTAGTCAGTTTTTTTGTTTCTACTAGCCCTGGCAGATGGGCTCCCGTAGGGGCTGCGGTTCTTGCAGCATAATTCCACCCAATGAAACGGGTAAATGCAAAAATTGGGCTTTTGAATTGCCAATATCTTAGACTGAGAAGGCAGAAACTATACAAAATATGTCATGGCAGCATAACCCCTAAAAGCCCAGCAAGTATCGCAATGGCAGCTAAATTATTTTCGACCAATCCATCACTTAATTTGTTTGTTTTTCAACTTTAAAATGTTTCCAAAATCATTTCAGTGGTTCATCAACTTATAACAGGGTGAAAGGCACTTCTGAATTCACTTTGCCGCCCTCCCACTAAGGAAGGAACGGTAGCCTGGTAAACCAGCCCCTCGTACTTCACTTCGTTTTGTACAGAGGGTCAGGAACTGCTGTATTGAGAAGCTCTTTTCTTCCTGGAGGTGTGGACTCTGCTGAAATTTCGATCTGCCTTTACCTAACCCCTAGCGCATAATCGTGACATATGCAATGTGCCAGACTGTGAAGGAAGTTGCATTGTGTTCTTTTTGGTGAGGATGGAAGACTGGACGCTTAGTTGCTTTGGAATCAGGATTGATAATTAATTACAATAAATGGATTTCAAATAACTCTTGCTGAACAGACTGTTTAAACAGTACACAGATGAAGGTTATTTATTTGACAGTCTAAAGGAATTATAGAAAATCATATAGAATTCTACAGAAGCATTCCGGAAACTAACGAACTAACAACTAACGGAGCAAGCTGAAAGATTAAAATTTTCTAAACCCCATGGGGAGTAAGGCCACGATGTCTCTTCCACAAATGAAACTCCTTAAACATTCTTCTTGATCCGACTTTAATTCCTTGATATTCCGAAGCGTTGCCACAACAGACCAAATGGCCTTGCTTACTTTTCTCTCTGCTGACACTGCCGAGCTACATCCAAAAATAGACTACAAGTGAACAAGTGAAATATTGCACACACAATCGATGTCATCGCTCACGAACACTCCCTATGTTCGCTGATTGGCCCGGTAAGAATTCTACCGAAGAAAGAGCCTCTCAATACAGCAGTTCTAGACGGGCTGGTTTACCAGGCTAGAGGAGCGAGCCATCTTCCTGTAGTTCCGGATGAGAGACAGTTCCGCTTCCAACCTGTAGGGTGACCGAAGACGAAAACTACTTATTGTTGCTTCAAGTATAAGCAAGTCCTATGACTCAAAAGGCCTCTACTTCCTGAATGAACTGCAAGTCAGACCACAAGAGTCTCATAAGCCACTCCAGAAATCTGTCAGATGTTTTAGAACACTTGTCTGAGGCTACACTTCAGGTTGTATAGCCTAGAAATGTGAATTTCCAATGGTAGCTGGTGATGATGATATGCTAATCATAAATAGCTCCTGTATTCTTAATGAAGACTGAGAGTTTGGCTGATGGTTGACTGAACATTAATTTGAATAGTCTTCTCTGCTTGATGTCCAGCAGTGCGTTAGATAGTCATTCCTGGCAACACAGCGCCACTGAAACATTTGCTTCCAAGCTGAGTGCAAGTGAGGGAGTGTGTGTCTGCCAGTTAATCAGTAGGTCTGCTTCCATGCTAGCTGACAGGTAAGCAGCATGATATTAGAATTCACAAACTGCAGTTTGAGAGCTAATTTAGGGGATACGACAAGCCCAAAATATTAATGGGTAGGGTATGTATTAAATGATGTCTAAAGCCATGGATAAATGATTCATGCACTCTTTTCATGTCCCAACAGCGTGATTATAATGTGTACAATCTGGCTCCAGGTATTCAATCAGACAAATTGAGGAGATTAATTGTACCACTGATGTCTTGATTTGCTCTGACATTTTAGGATTAACCCAAGGGTCTATGCATTTAAAACCTATTCAGTTCCATCTGGCGCCCACGATTGGCCTCTGTAATTACAGCTATGCAGCAATTTAATTAAATATTTTAATCACAGACAATCGAAGTTAAATGAGAGAAATAAAGGTGGCATTTGAAAATACCTGTTAGCATGACTGCATGGACATTGGATGATGATACTTTCCATCCATGAGCTATGTTGTGAACAAACCCAACTGTAAGTGATTTCTACCTGTCAAAGAATCTGTGAACAAATGAGATGTCTATCTCTCCCACTCATTTCCTGTCACACCCTCCACTGTCCTATCCAATTAATAAATAATTAAATTAAATTAATTAATTAACAATCACATATTGGCCTTGCTGTTTAAAAAGTGCTGCTTTGGAAACAAATCTCTGCCGGCTTATTGGAAGACAGGGCCATGCTTTGGACAGTGAAGCACAGCTGAATAGATGGTGATTGACAGCGTGATTAGAGTCCAGGCCAGGCATTATTGCAAGGCTTTGTTGTTGTTGGTTGAACTATTAAATGAAACTGATAAAAGGACTCATCTCTATGACAACAGAGAAATGTTTTAACAAAAGAGCTGTAACTATTTTTTTTGTTAACAGATTTTTTTGCATTCTCCCGCAATAACTTTTGAGTTATTGTTATAAGTATTGCGAGGGAATGCAAAACTATTGCGTAGGAATGCAAACATGGGGTCTAAAAATATTTACTAACATGACCCTTTCCGGACTCTGTAAGCAGTAGCGTTAATTTAGTCCTTAAGGTTATTTTGTTTCTTCAAAGTGTTTTAACAGAATAAGCAAAACGTTGGAAAGCTTGGAAAGCAATTTTAACAAAATGTTTACCAAATCCAATCATTAGATGCCACACAATAATTTAGCAATAATTTTGAGAATTTTAGACATAGTTGTTTTTGCCCAAGAAGGAGTTAATTACAGTCTTTGAGGCTGCAAGGACTGGGTCTTGGATAAAGTGGGTATTCGATGGTTGACATGAAGTGAAATGGGGTATGTAAAAACCATGGGGCCTGTAACTCTAGAAGTTTCCATCTCACTACAGCTGATGTGAAAAGTAAGGAAGGAAAATTCAGACTGGAAGAGAGAGAGAGAGAGAGATGGAGAGATAGAGAGAGAGAGAAGGAAAGAGAGAGAAAGAGTACAGTTAGCTAGAGCCTGCAAAAAATACTCAGAGAAAATATTGAAGGCATACCACTGTGAGATTGTTCAGTGTATAATGGAATATCTAAAAGAAAGAGTGACACAATAGAACAAAGAGGACAACACAGAGGGAGACTGAATCAAGCAAAAGAAACTACAAAGACAGAGACAAAGACGTATAGAGACAAATACACAGGCAGAGAAGTTCAGAAAAACAGGGAAATAAAGTGAGATGGCTTACCAACTGGAGGTTTGGTGGATGGGGTTTTGTAAAGAGATGCATCCAGCTGGAGACGATGTGGTCTTGCTTTACTGACATATGAACATATTACCAGAAGCACACCTAAGCCCCTTGAAAGTGTCCATGGTAAACATGTATTAGTCTTATTGAGTGTTATAGGATCATGCCATAGGTATGAAAAAAGGGTTAAGACAATATGATATTTTGCCGTTTGACAGATTTTCCCGAGATGCCAACAACTATGTAAAATAGAAATGGTCATAAGCAGATGTGGAGAGCCCAGCTTCAAAAAGTAAAAACCCTACCATGTATTCTTCCTGCCTGATATTTGTTGCAGGTTATTTCACCAATAAGGTGATCTATGTGTCTCAAAATTTGTGCACTCATAGCATTAAAAGGTTCAGAAAATAGTGAGATACAATTTATGGCGGGTTTTTTTTTTTTACTTTTTGAAGCTAGAATCACCACGTCTGGACACCTTTAACCAATGATACTACTTAAAATGTCCACCCAACCCAGTGCAGGTAATTTGAAGTTATCATAATTTCATTCATTGTAACTTTTCCTTAACCAGAGAAATCCTACACCTCACATACACTGTGTGTGAAGACTTTCTGACCATAAGTTGCTCTCATTTTAACTGGTATAGACGTACCACTGCTATACTACTGTATATTTTGCTGCAGAAAACTGTACTTCCTGTTGTGTATTGATGTGCCTTCCGTTTGCTCTAGATTAAAATGTGATGGCAGTACCTAAGAGTTCGACATTAAATTTCAGGATGTGTCAAAATATGTCTATCACGATTACTTTTAAGAAAAAAAAGCTGTCATTAGGAAACTCTCTTTTGTTCAGAATCTAAACCACCCTTTTCAAATAGTGTGCTCTTAAATGTTTGGTGGAAAAGTGCACTCACATTTAGGGGATGCCAGTGGAATGACCAAAATGGAGTTTCATTTGAATGCTTGAACGTTTCTTTTCACTTTCACAGATTTCTGGCTGGCACCAGGGTTGTTGTAGTCACTGTTCATCAACAACTCTCAGCTTAGTTGTGCAGAACTGGCATCCTACCCAATGCATGCCATAGTTTCCATTTTCAGTTAATGGCGGCAGCTTAACTTTTTGGAAGAAGTACAAATTTCCCCTTCACTTGTCAACTTATTTCATTTATCTTTTTATTGGTGTCAGATTTCTAGTGAGAATGATGGATACATCTTTCCACTAGAGGAGAACACATTCTTTGTTGTTAGTTTTCCAAACAGAAGGTTTTGGTTAAATGATGGGGATTTAAGCTTTTCAGCAATGTTTTCATTGATCCCTGATATGCTTGTGAGATTTGCCTTTCATGTCAACTCTACAAATGTCCCTCTGTCATTCTTCTTATTAAATATTAAGATGAATACAACCAGGTAATAAACAGGAATAATATTTTCACTGAATGTCCAATTACCTGACAGTGTACCGTTTAAATAATGTAGTTTGCCATTGTTTTACCCTTGCAGCTTTTAAGTTAGTTACTCCAACACAAGAAATGAAATACACATCAAATAAATTATTGGACTGCAACACAAAAATCATACTTTTTGGAGGTTATCTAAAGTTTGTTGCTAATCACATGTCAAATATTCACCCTATATAAATATATATTTTTACAGATTTTTTCTCATTACCCTGCTCAGAGCATCGTGAACAAATGGCTCATGGCGCTGGAAAATGAGTCTCTGGAACAGACTGCACAGGAGAGATACTGCAGAGTGCTGCATAACTAGACCACCACAAGAAAGTCAAATTATGGGCTATATTTAATTTTAAAAGGAAGTTGTTTGTTTGCTATATTGTAACTGAACATGTTTCTGGCAAAACAGATGTCTGTCTTGTCTGTTTTTTCTGCATATATTTAAGGAATTAAATGTAAAACGTGATGTGGTGGATTTATAGGGCAAAAAAGCGATACCTATGTGATTTTGGAATATAATATACAAAAATGTAGAATGAGGAGTGAGAACAACATCCAACAATTGTACAAACTACTGGTCAAGTAAATCATCATGTAGAGGTCTTCAGACCTGTTTGAATTAGAAGCCTTATTTGTTTACACGAATAACATAAGATCTACACATTATATTCCTAAAAAATGTTCCAGGTCTTTGTTACAGCTCTGTATAACAACTGCTTCTGAATTGCATCAACCATATAGAAGCGCATTTTCCCCCAGATGCAGCTGGAGAAATAGTCTGCCTATTCACAACTTGTTTTGTTAATTTGAGGAAAACTGACGATATAGGCCTACAGAATTTGTGATAGGTCTGATGTAAACTAGCCTAAATTATGCTAGGACTAGGTATGGAAAACAAGTAATAAGACAGGTTAATATACATTACTAGGCCTATTGCAAACATCAAGATTAGAACTAAAGTTAAGGCGATATGGTGATATTGTGGGACAATGAAAAGTGATACATTGTATAGGCCTAGTATAGAACAGAGTGAGTTAGAGCAGTAGTAGGCTGCCAGAAGAAGGTAAACAAGAATACTGTTTCAGATAACATGCCTTGCTGGCATGTTGATATCATTATTATGATGTTGATATCATTATTATTTATACAATAAAACACCAACCGAAACCCTAATGACCACTTCACAACTGAGCCAAACCAACATGACTTGCTTGTCTGGCCCGTAAACCAAAGTGTTGAGGGTTTAGCCATAGACAGTAGGTGTAGCGGTTATTATAGCTTAAGTAGAGCAGAAGAGGAAACTCACATTATATCCCCTTTCTCGGGGTGTTTTGGTCCAGGGAAGTGTGCCCAAACGACAACTTTTTATTTTTCGTACGTAACTTGGTTATTTTACAACATGAAAAAGAAAAGTATCTTAGTCGCTCCTAGTCAAAAGGTGGCAGTAATGCACTATACGTTATTTGTCAACCGCTGAGATGAAGACGAAGAAGAAGAAAGGCGGAACTAGTTGAAAAAGAGAGTTTGGCGGGTTTATGAAGTAAGAGCACATTTATTGACAACACACAAAACTAGGTACCTACCTACCATTATTAAAATGGCTCTCGCAGATGACGCTGTACAACCCTCGACACAGGCTTTTGTGAAAGTAAGTGTAAATCAACTGCTAACTAGCATGCGTTAATACTAGTCTATTTACATCGCAATGATGTTTTGCAACTCAGATGCCTTTGAACCACTAGCTCTTCTGATGTTTAGCCCCTATATTGTGCTCTTTGCATTAATTACTTCGCCTTCAAATGTAACTGATCATCACATAGCCACCATTTACTTACACCACCTGAAAATAAACGAACGCATCGTGTAATCAATCAGACGTCACTGTTAGTCAGCATGCTCAGTGGGAAATGACAAGTGCATACAAAAAATTATAGTCGTAAACACTGCCGCATTATTATATACAAATCCTGAACAGCATAATGGGGCGTACAACAGTGCACATCTGGCTGGTAATAACAACAGAAGTTGCATGTTATACCCCTGTGACCATGAAGGCCTTGTACAGTAACAGCTAGGAAGTAAAGACTGCCCAACCACAGATCCCGAGGAACAAAAAAGAGCAACAATAACAACACATTCTCAGAAAAGGAAAAAAAAAAACTGAATGGCGGTCCCCTGTAGTCTGGTAAACCAGCCCCTCGTACTTCAATTTATTTTGTACAGTGACGTACTAGGGGCTGGTTTACCAGGCTAGGTCTCCCAGAATTGAAGTGCAGTAAATTGCAAGGGCTGCGAAAAACAGAACTGTATTCTTTGACATTCTTTGAAATTGCTGTTGCATTATTCAGGCATTCTTTTGCTCTGTTGTGACGTTCTTTTGCTCTACCTTCTTGGTCTGTGCATGTCATCCATGTTGCATTGGAAAAACAGGAAAGCATGCCTGTATAACTCCAGCCACAGCGGCAAAACACACAACTCCTCACAGATGCACTTTGCAGAAAATGCTGACAACCTCAGTACTCTGCCTAACAGTAAAGGGTGGCAAACATCTATTTCATTGTTGTGATGGCAACAAAATTGTTGTGAGTCACTTTACGTTTTTCAATGAGCACCCATGGCACTACAATGGGAGGTTAGGAGCAGGCTATTATTCTTGTTACATTAAGAGTGCTGGCCAAACATTTAGTTAAATGAAAAAAAGGAAAAGAAGGCCGCACTACACGTATAGAACTTTTGATATTCACACAATCGCTTAGCGCCTTTCTTAGTGTGCTCAGGAGGTATTATGCAGAAATGCACCTGTGAGAATTAAAAAAATATATATATAGTGCTGCATTCTTTACCCTTTTATTTTGCCAAAATAAGAAAGCACATCTTCAAACTTTGCTTTTATCATCAGAAACATGTTAACATTTGCAGGTTGGTTAACAGCACCAGTTTCCAAATGAACTGTCTCCTATTTTATGTAGAATATGGACACTTTGCTGCGTTGCCCAATATGTTTTGACTTCTTGAGCATTGCAATGATGTCACCATGCTCCCACAATTGTAAGTCTTGACTGGTATTCAAATACCTTTCTTAAGTACATTACATGACCTTTCTGTACTACGAATTTACCCACTAGTAATGTTACTCATAAGTAAAACATGGTTCTGAGTCTGCAACCACATGGAATGAAAATTAATGTCATTTGGGGCTTTAATCTGAAAAGAGTACCAAAGCGCTAATTAATAACCCATGTTTTCTTCAAACAGTCTGTTCCCTCTGTATTCGAAAATTTCTTTCCTACAAACTGCAGTGTCCTGTATGTAATTCGGTAAGTACTAAATACCTTGTGTTGGCATTTCTTTAAGTTAAGGTCACTAATGGAGAAGCTCTGTCCTGTGTTTTGAAAGCAAAATAATATACATTTTAGATATAAAGGCCAAAGAGCTGGATTCTGACTTAAGGTAAATGTGTCAGATTTATGTGATGGGAAGAATAAATGCATGTTCTTTATTTCAGGCAATGACGGAACAGGATCTTAGGAACAACAGAATTCTTGATGATCTTGTCAAGAGCTTCCAAGATGCAAGGTATGATATTCTTACATTTCCTATTTTAGATCAGTTGAGAAGTAATTGTATCTTGGGAATAAGGCCAAGAGTGTTTTTTTTTGTGAATTTGATCTTAATCCTAATATTGTAGAGAAAACAAATACTCTGCAGTTATGATCCCCAGAGTCACCGTTTGTTTTTTTTATTTAATTTTTTATTGCTCTTCATACTGGAATGAATTCAGTGATACAGATAAACACACCTGTTTTAGCTAATAAAGGCCATATTACTCCTACATGCTTTTAAGTGATTAAACAAAACTTCCTGAATAAGGTCTAAAATTGGGCAAGAGAATTGTATTTCCAGACACATGCAAAGACAACTCTCTCTTTTAAAAAAAAAAAAAATGCTGGGATGATTGCACCCAAACTAAACTGGAGACCAACTCAGGAAGATTGTGTTGAGTCAAGATGGAGGTTTATTAAGCTGTGCACCTAACAGAGGCAAGGTTCACAAGGTGGTATAGGCTTCCCAGAGCCTCATCAAACCCTGCTGACACAGATCAGTGGAGACAGACGATAACCAGACTACATGACCTGATAGCCTTGCAGACATGCTGCCTTCCTTATGCGGAACTCAGTGCTGAAAGATCTTAGGCATGGAGTCTGAATTAGCTGTGGGACAGGAGGCTATATTTAACATTTGGTAGTAGATAGTCATAACTTTGAAACATTTTGATAATTTTGGCCTAAAATGATTTGTTTTATGTCCTGGGAACATTTGGTTGCATGGAGTTTAACAGAATTAAATGTTTCACTTAAATATTCCACACAAATATTCCACCCCTTACGATAAGAAATATGAAATTGTATAGGGATGTGAAAACATTAACACACCCTTCTGATTTTGCATGCCGTAGCTTCTCGTGACCAACCTTGACATGTTTTTTTTTAACGACCTGTGTTCATAACCCATCTTCAAATAGGGTATTTCCTTTAACAATTAAATGGGGGTTTTGGTTTAATAAACTGTGACTGCCATTTTTGTTGTTGTTTTATAAAGTAGGTTTGCTTGCTATATTCAAAGGTGGAAACTCACATATACAGACAATAGTGGTATATGGCTAATAATGTTTTTTAGTGTAATATAATAATCATGATGATAAGTATAATAATTCTTTCTCAGAACAGTTGTCACACGATTATTGTTTGCCCTTCCTATACCTGGAGCTGTCAAGACAAGTAAATGAAGTCGGCTTTTTGGTAGCATGCATAGTCAGGCTTTTTATTAAGCTGCTTGATGATCTTGTGTATGATCTGTGCCAAGGGCTGCTGTTTATGAAGTCATCTCCTGTCATGGGAAGCGGGAATGTTCCTTGGCCCTCCGTCTATCATGCCCACCAGGGCGGGTAGGGTCTGGCTTAAGCAGCTCCCACAGTCCCTGTTGTTTAATTTCCTGTTGTCCGCCAGTGGAAATTGGAAGCAAAGGCCACAGTGCCGAGGTTGACCTCACACATATCAGGTACGGGAGACAGGGAGCACACGGGCCTCAAGTAATTTCTCGTTCTCTCTGTTTTTGCCACCAATCGTCTTCCCTACTGTTTGGTTTTCGACTTGCCATGAATCCTGGGGGAGTTGTGTTTGAAATGAAAAGTTCGCCCTGTGCATTTGTGTAGAAGGACAGGGAAACACTTTTTGTGTGTTTTTTTTTTGAAGGAACAGAGAAATACTCTTTGACTCTGCACTTACCTAAAAGACTTGATAGACTGTGCTTTTCCCATCAGATCATAAGATTAATGGTATTCAATTCCAGTGGTGAATGTTTTTTTTTTCCTCTGTCAGCACCTTGCCTTACACCCTTGTGTGTGTCAGTACGTTGAGTGAGTGGGCCCATATTAGTCAGCAGATTTGTTTGCATGTTGAACATGTGTTTGACTCTCTCGAATGGCATTGGTTTGCCGGTGTGATTGTGATGGTGCATCACCTTGGGCCCATGATTCCTGGATGGGCTAAAAGCAATTAGCCCTCTGCTGCTTTTAGGCCACTATATTGACTTTCTCCCGCTGCTTCAACTAATCAAAGAATTCTAAATGCCCTGTGCCTGTGGTTTTCGAGAAGGTCAGGTGTTGTGGGTGTTGGTTTTACAATATTTGCAAATATCACACAAACACAGCTAGAATGGCAAAGTATTTTCAGTTGTGAAGTTTTGTTGTTTGCCAATCTCAGCGTTTCCCTTACATTGACGAGACAGTGGCAGCCCATCATAGTGTAATTCCGGCCATACTCCTACAATACAAGTCATACAATCTTTTAGGCTTTGCCTTTGCTGCCACGTAGAGTTAGAACTATTAGAGTATTAGAGAAAGCTCGAATTTGAACATGGTAGTTACTCAGTCAACATGTATCGCAATGAGTATTGTATCGTGATCTCTGTATTGTGATTGTGTGTCATGAGGTTGCAGGAAATACTCAGGCCTGGTGCACAGCTGGTTGTGCCTGTAAGGTGCTTTGTACCAGGTCACTTCCTGTGTTCCGAAAATGTTCAGGATAAGTTGCATAGCGACATACCTCAGGGTAATCACGTCCTGCCCAGATCCCCCTCCACACACACCCTTCTTACCCCCCTCCACAGAATTACAAATGACTCTGAATCCCTTCAAGCTCCTAAAGCTTTGCCCAATAAATCAGCCAGGAAACCAGATTGATCTGTCATGTAGGCTTAGATCATGCACTCTTCGACAAGGCCTGAGTTGGTGCCAGAGTGCAGTCTAGGCCTTGTAGCCGTGCTGTTAAATTTGTTCCTAGTGTGGACTTTTAGCTTCTCCCTCATCACCTCCTCCAAACACCCAGGCTGCAGGAAGGGAGGTAGCCTCTGTGCATTTGTTCTGCTCCACACATTTGTTAGAAAACGAGCCCACATTATGCAGATGTCTTCTGCTTCACCTTTTCAGATCATTTAAATGATTGCCAAAATACAGTGGTAGAAGATGATCAGGGATGGGTGGTGTCGGGGAGTGCGCGGGAGATGCGGTGGGGGGCAGTGTGAGAGATAGAGGGAGAGAGAGAGAGATGAAAAGTTTTGCAGGCCTAATTAGCTGTGACTGCTGTTGTAATTCCCGTCCCTCCTGATGTAATTCAGGGCCTGCCCCTGAGCACTGCTGACTTTGAAGTCTCTCGCCTACCTGACACCTCCTGCCTCATGCTTACCCATTTCACATGACTGCTGACATCTGGCACTAAAAGTAAATCCTCCTGCCCGCTCGAAGCCAGAAAGCAAGCTGAGAAATACCCTTACTCAAATAATGGCCTTAACTTGACCTTTTGGCATAAAATGTCAGTGCTCTTTTTGTGAGTTTTTTTTAACCAGTTCCTGCCATCTTCCCTCTGCTTTGGCACACACGGCAGAGCAGGAAGAGGGGCAAGAACCACTATCCATTTACAACGGCCCACACCAACATGCATTCTTATCTGACATTCTCCCAGACTGTAAAGTTTTGCCCCAGCACAGGTAGCCATTTGTCCGCCATGGGGGTGGCTGGCTGGGTGGGGGGGTGGGCTATGACGGAAGAGAGGGGATGAAGGCTATATTTTGCTCTGCCCCTTCATTATCCCTGACACCTTGGGCCATGTCGTATCGACTCCCATAATCCATATCGACATTTTGATAAAGTTTCTGCTGATTGGGAGGCTGGAGAAGAAGTGGAAAAAAAGAAGTGTGAGGTGAGAACGGAGAGGTTATTTGTTTTCTTGGATGTTCACAGATGAATTCAGCAATAAAGGTCGACCGCAGCTTTCTAAATATATATAATTTTTTTTTTTATTCTGTGCTGCGGTTCTGCTTGGAGCAGAGTGTTTCCTGTGTTCTACTGGGACCAGAGGGGGGCTGTATGTCCGCTCACAGATAATGTCATATTTCCCCTTCCTTGTAGATGAAAGGGGGCTAATTCTACAACATGGATCTTTTTCTGGAGTTCTGGCACTTTGAGATTATTATCTTCTCTGGATGTTTTCATGCGTAATGTTCTAGTGTTTATTTTTTAAGCAGAGGCCAGGCATACCTTTCTGTAGGAAGACGCTGGGAAACTTGTGGAGGAAGGAACACTTCCAGCTATGGCTTTCAGATATCAGATAAAGTTTTTTTTAGATTCCTTCAGTTACTCTGTCAAGGCTTTTTACAAAGGTGCTAAATTTGTTTTTACATTGTAGGACTAATCGTTTCTGCCAATGTCATGCTACTATTTTTTTGTCTAAGTTCGCCCGTTTTTTGTTTCAAGTATGCTGACACATGTTGTGCGTACTGTAGTGCTTAAGTGAGTGTAGTACTCTTTTTGTTGGTATCATTCTTATTCAGCGAATCCGTAAATCAATGGAATCTCGAAAAAAGATTTTTGATATGATAATTTTAAGACATGCCACTTTGGCTAGCAGTGTGCTGTTGTACATTTTGAGAGATGGAAAGAATGACACAAACAACAAGCTGAACTTTGTCTGCTTGAAGTCAGCCTTAAATGAGCCATGGGCCTGACCCAAAGGGCCATATGCTTACCAAGGATATACATACTGTTTTGGTCAGAATGGTCAGCTGCTTAAAGCAACAGTAAAGCACTTTTTCTCTTCGGTTACCCTACAGGTTGGAGGCAGAACTGTCTTTTTTTAATGTGTCATCATAGTGCAGTTATAGGCTGAAGGGTTCCCGTGGGGTCTTAAAAATAGTGAAAAGACAAATTCAGAAAGTTAAATTTAAGGCCTTAAAATGTCTTAAAACACCAACATTTAATTGAGAAGCGTTGTCCACAGACAATAAAATAGTAAAATGGTGTAGAACTACATTGTTGGTTGTATTTTCTGGTCTGCACCAATGTCTTGTGTGGTGATAAAACTACAAATCCTATTGCATGATCAGTGCCTCTAGGCAACGGATTGTCCACTAGGCTACCTTCTGAATTCGAGCAGTGTCAAGTGTCAAGTCAAGGCGTGTAGTTTTTTTAATTAAATAAGCATAATGATAATCAGCCTACAACAGGTCTTTGTTATGACGTTATACGAACTACAAGCAATAGCCTATATAAAGAAAACGGTTCAATGACAGAAGGTAGAAACAACTGCATTACACCCAGCCTACATTGCAGGTGAAGTATACCATGACCGAAATTATAAATTTGGTGATATAAATGTAAATAAAGCCTACCGTACTAGCGACATAAAAAAATGCCTGTAGGCTAGTTCAATGGCTAATGGGGAAAAATGCATAACAGCTAGCTTGCATTGCAGGTAAATGAAATATGAAATAGGCGTGCCAGAAGTCCTCATTGCCTGGTGCAACAACCACTACTGGGAAGATTTATACTTTTGTGGCTGGTCACGTTTCCACGCACAATGTGTGCATATGTTCATTTATAGCTAAGCATGCCATGACCTAGTGCTGACCATGTTTCAACTGGTTGTTAACAAAAGTAAATTATTTTAGACGACCAGTGTGCCCTCTCCAGGCTTTCATTATCAAATGCACATGCATCATACATGTATTTACATTGTATTTCAGCTGACTGCAAAAAATGGTGCAGTTCAGTCATAGTTTTATTACTTAGTTTTTTTAATTTTGTGCCTTAGCTTAAATTACTGTTGGAATAATGTAAACAAAAATCCAAGTAGGGGCTTAGGGAATAATGGACAACACAGTGTCAAAATGTCATCGAACTATATGAGCATTTGGATTAAGAAAAAAAATCAGTCGGTTTTTCTTTTTGCACCCCTCTGCAAAGTATGCAAGAATGAAATCCCATAGAAAATGCATAAAATCTTGCGAGAACAGGTTTTGCACTACTTCTGGAGTCCAGCTTAAATAAAAACTCTGCACCTTCTTTGCTGCTGAACAATAGCAACCAGAAAATCTCTTGCCTGGAAAGCAGTTACTGGCTTAGTGGATTTCCTCAGTTGCTGCATGCGTTTTAGTTGTGTAACTGTCAAACTAAGATGTTTAATGTGTCTAAATAAAAAAATGGGTGTTAATTTAAAAAACTTTATTTTAAAAATGTGTTGATAACTTTACAACATGGAAAACTCTTGGATGGCCAGGTGAATGAAGCTTGGAGATCATAAACGCAGCACTTATTTACAGTCGTAAATAATTTACTTATTTACCTCGTAGTATTTTCACATACAGTGCAAGCAGAACCACAAAGAACACATGTACACACCCACACATGCCAAATGTAATTTTGTGCTGGGCTGTTTGCTGTTTGCCTTTGCACCAGACATTCAGTTTGTTGCTGTGAAATTGCTTAGATGCCTCTATTGTTGCTGAAAAAGCAAAAAAGGCTTTTACTGTCAGAGTGCAATAGCCTTCACACACTCTTCTGTCAAATCAAACTCAAAATGAAGTGCAATGTTTAGTTACTGCTTGTGACAGGACTGGGTGCGCAGGTGTAGGTGTGTGTATATATGAGTGTGAGTGTGCGTACTTTTATAAGCATGACTGCATTTACATGTACAAAAGTCACCAAGAGGCAGTATGTGTTTGTGTGTGTTTTGTGTGTGTCTCCATGAGTGCATATATACATGGATACGTTACCAAAGTGAGCCTAGCTGCATATGTGATTGCATGTGGGTACGTTCGTGCGCACACGTGTGTTGATCCAATTTGTGTTTGTGTAAAGGTTGTGGAGCTCACAGCTGCTTGAGGGAGTGCTCTTTGTTCAGACAGCAAAAAACAAAAAGATAAAACAAAAGCTTCTCAGTGTAGGAATCGGACCATTTTACACCCCATTGGCTTCTCATTATGACCCAGTAATGGCTCTGCCACCTCCGACTGCATCTGTTAGTGTTTCACATTTCCACTGACTTTGGTGGCACAAGTGTTTTTACTTGTATGTGTCTTTTTGTCTCTCTCTCTCTCTCTCTCTCTCTCTCTCTCTCTCTCTCTCTACATTTTTGCTCCCTCAAGAAAAGCTGTTACTGAACACGTGCAGTTTGTGTCAGAAGGCGCATGTTGCTCTCAGACGCTCTTCACAAGCTTAAAGAGAGACATTTTGTCTCCAAGCACCTCTTGGAGAGAAAACCATCTCCATCTCTTTCCCAGTGTGCCTCCTTCTCATTTTGCTGGTGTTGGCATGTTAGTGGGGATAGTGGCTAGTGGGGACATACACTTAAATCTTTCCACAGGAGCCTCCCCTTAACCATGCACATGCACACTTCACTTCATATTTTTTCCCCCATTCCTTTTTTTCCCCTCCTCTCTCTCTCTCTCTGCCCTGCAGAAAGCGATTAGCTGTCTCCTCAGCTGTCAAGCGCAAAGCTCCAGCACCTCCATCGCCGGCCCAGAGGGGCCCCGGCAACGAAGACGGTTCTGCTCTCTCTCCGTTTTTCCAGAGACAGCCCTATGCTGCCGCTGCGTCTGGCTCTAAAGACTCTGAGCCCAGCGGGGAGCTCGAGGTGAGGCCTCCTCGTGGGAAACGGGCCCGGAGCTCCTGTCACAGAACTCTCATGTTCAACGTCACAGACAAGCAGGTGAGTGTGAGTGTATGTGCATGCATGCTCAAGCCATGGTGTATGAGGTGTTTGTGCATGCGTGTGTGTGTGCTCTAACCGTGATTGTGTGTGTGTGTGTGTGTGTGTCCAGGCGGAGTTCACCAGCATCGAGGTGAAAAAGGAGACGGTGGAATGTGAGGTGACGGACGGTGAAGTGCCACCGCCATTACCACTGCAACAGAAGGGTCCTAGGAAGGTTGGCTCGGTTCTCACTGACTTTTTCCAGAAACAGCCATGTGCTGCATCTGGCTCTGAGCCGAAAGACAAGCCCAAGGCAAAGCCTTCTGGGGGGAAGCAGGTCAAAACATCCTGTCATAGAACCTCTGCAGCCTTAAGTTCTCCAGAGGTGGATGAAGAGGAGCAGGCTTTTCAGTTCACAAGGACCTCCACCAGGGTCCAGGCCAAGAAGAAGGTAAGCCTATCATCCACTTCTTTTGATGTCTTACTTGTAGGTAAATGTATAATTGTTGAAGTGCTGCCACCTCCACAACAGAATGGCCCTCAAGAGAGTTGGTTTGGTTCTGTATGACGTCTTCCAGGAACAGCCTGTTGCAACATCAGGCTCTGCCTCCAAGGCCACAAGGGAGTCCAAGGCATGGCCTACTCGTGGAAAGCAGTCACGCAACTCCAATCACAAAACCGTTTCAGGCTCTGCTGTGCAGGAGTCTCAGGCAGAGGCACCAGTGGCG
Source organism: Setipinna tenuifilis (assembly GCA_030347295.1). NCBI lineage: Eukaryota > Metazoa > Chordata > Actinopteri > Clupeiformes > Engraulidae > Setipinna > Setipinna tenuifilis. The sequence continues at coordinate 31,891,086 of CM059267.1, read as the reverse complement.
CTGTACCCCAGCACCTCGACCAGCGTGCAGGTCAAACAGGAGACGGCGGACCAGGACCTCAGCTCCCCATACACTCTCTCGGATGTGGCACCTGTAAATAAAGGTAATCCCTCCTATGTCTATGCCCACAGAAGTAAAATATTACCAATGTGATCTTTTTACACAGTGCTTAGTTTTTATGAGTTAAGCGTTACCAATCATGAGAACCTGATGTTATTGCCAAAGCATTTGGAGCTCCATAGCAAAGTAGTAACTTTTGGACATTACTTAGTTGTAAGTTATTTGTAAACTTCAGTTTTCTAGATTTTACTTATTTAGTGAAAGTGATTCCCACTTGTCATTGTGATTACGCAGCACAACACAGCAGACAGTGCACACAACAAAATTCAAACTCTGCATTTAATCAAACAGACATGTGAGCAGGGGCAGCCATGGCAACAGCTCCAGGGCAACAGTGTCAAGTCAAGTCAAGTCAAATTTATTTGTATAGCGCATTTCATACACAAAGGCAGTTCAATGTGCTTAACAAAAATAAAAGCAAAGGACAATATAAAAGCATAAAAGATAAAATAAGATTAAAATATGTGTAAGATAAAAGACAGAGTAGATCAGAAAGCAACAGTTAAACATAAATAATAAAAAATAAATTAATTAAAAGGTGAATCACCAGCAAAAAGCATCTGAAAACAGTTTGGTCTGAAGTCTAGATTTGAAACTTCCAACAGTAGGAGCATTTTTGATGTCTTCTGGAAGCTGGTTCCAAAGCTGAACTGCATAGCAGCTAAACGCTGCTTCACCACATTTTGTTGTGACAGCAGGTTTTACCAACAGTTGTTTCTGCTGTGATCTTAAAGACCTAGTTGGTTCATATAGCAAGAACATATCCAACAAATATTTTGGTCCCAACCCATTTAGTGTTTTAAACACAAGAAGCAATGCCTTAAAGTCAATTCTATAACTGACTGGGAGCCAGTGCAGGGACCTTAAAATTGGAGTAATGTGTTCAGTTCTTCTTGTTTTGTAAGAACCCTTGCTGCTGCATTTTGGACCAGTTGAAGCTGTTTGATGGTCTTTTTAGGAAGGCCTGTGAAAAGGCCATTGCAGTAATCTACCCTGCTGGAAATAAATGCATGTACAAGTTTTTCTACATCTTGTTTTGACATAAGACCTCTAAGTTTGGCAATGTTTTTTAGGTGATAAAATGCAGATTTAGTGATTGCTTTCATGTGACTGTTGAAAGTTAGTTCACTGTCAATAAAGACACCAAGGTTTTTAACAGTATCTTTTGCTTTAAGCCCTTTAGTCTCAAGAGCAGTGGCAATCCTAAATCTTTCTTTCTTTTTCCCAAATATAATTACTTCAGTTTTGCCTGCGTTCAGCTGAAGAAAATTGTTGGACATCCAGTTGTTTATTTGGTCAATACACCTGTAGACAGACTCAAGCGGGGCATGGTCATCAGGTGATAGAGCTAAGTAGATTTGAGTGTCATCCGCATAGCTATGATAATTGAGTTGTTCTTGATGATTTGTCCAAGTGGGAGCATATAGAGACCGTGTGTGTGTGGCAACGGTACCAAGCTCGGGGTACCTCAATGTCACTTTTGGCAGTTGGTGGATTTGAACCTGTGACCCTCCAGTCACAGGTCTATTATGTTACCTGGCCGATTCCTTAGCTTAGCTGCCAGACCACTTTGTTCCCATTAAAGTTGCAAGACAGTCACCTTGCAACATTTACTTGGTTTTCTTACGTAGCCCCCCTACGGGTTAAATTAAATGTTTACTACCAAATGTTCACTAGCCACTTAGCTATTTAGCATCAGGCCACATTCATAAAAAAGTTAAACAATCCTTTTTACAAACAATGACTACCATAGAGCACAAACATGCACAAAAAGAGAGAAATCATTCCAATGTTACATACAATCGCTGTTTTCTTGCTGGCTATATTATGATGAAACGGCATGTCTACATGCATAGCTATTAACTAGCCTGCCTTGCCGTCAAACAAGCCTGACTCTCTCACGATGCCCGAAACTTGTCAAACCAATGGGTAAGCCAACTTGCTAACGTGGTTTCTCCCTTTTCCCATGGTTTTCCCTTACAAACCACTGGGGCGGCCGATAGAAGGTTTATTTGCCCTGTAATGAGTCATTAATCATCTATCGACTACGAAGACAATTAATCAACTCGAAAATGTTGCTTTAATAGATCAGGGAATAAATATGCCAATTTTATTGTACAAAATTGCTGTTAAAAACCCAATTGTTTCCGCCCTCTCTCTGGAACACAGTATAGTGGTGGTAAGAGTGGTGGATAGATGTCCTGGCATAAGGTATATCATTTTTTATGTGTCATGCAAATGATTTGGCGCTCCCCATCCTGCAAGCTGCTGGGGTTGGTTCCTCTGACTTTCTAGGTCACAGGAGAGCCTTCTCTGAAAGCGCTCATTTGAGTTTGCCACTGGTGTTCCACTGTTTCCCACAGATTTTTAAAAAAATGTTGTGAAAGTTGAGAGTGGGGATCATAGACTTCAGCTTCTGTACATATTTATTTAATCTTATCAGGTCTGTTTGCAGACAGCTGCAGTTAGAGTTAGGGCATTCCATCTTTTGCTTCATAGAACTATTCTGAGAATCCAAGATAGAAATTCTCAGCCTCATGAGGCTTGGCATTTTTTTCATATTTATTTTGTAGTCCTTCCATTGAGAGAACTGCATTTAAACACCTTTAGGAAATGCAAATAAATTAACTGTGGTACTCGCGGAGATAAATAATGCCAATGTCTTCATTGCACTTATTTATTGTCAATAAATGAAACTGTTCCAAAACAAAATACAAACATTTCAGTTTCACACCTGTTTCAATGACACCCAAAGAAGTTGTTTTTTTAGAGATGCTAGGAGATGCCAGACGCAAGTCCTAATCACAGATACCTCATGAAATTAGTCCAGGTGATGGTCAAGCAGTATAGAACAGCCACTGTCCTGTGGCTTTTTATCAGCCTTTTGTGCTCCCAGTATTTCTCAGTAATTAATCATAATCAAGACTCTCCAGTGCTGTCCTGCTTAATGGAAGCATAAACGGATCATGCTGTTTGGCGCTCAGCTTGGCTCTGATCCCCTGTGGAAAAATGTGGGTATGGTATCACTATTAGCCCTTAGGCTCCTTACTTATGCTGCAACAACAACAACAGCAGCAGTAGCTCTGGCCTGGTGAGCTGCAGAGTTAGAGGAAAAAACTGGAAATTCTATTAAATTATTTTTTAACAATGGTTCTTTGACCATTTTATTTCATTATTTGTCAACCTGGGTTAGTCGCAGTGGTAAAAGTCACTGAGAAGGCTGCTTACAGGTACAGTGGTGGCAAAAGGTTTTGACAGTAACACAACGTTTGACTCAAGTTTTCTGTGTTATTTTTTGTAACTCATATTGTTTCAGGGATTAATGTGCAGTGCGATGAGATGCATATTACTGGTCATTCACTGCGAATATCTTCATCAGCATAAAATAATAACTTATCCCAAATACCAAACAATGGCACAAATCATTGTCTGGCATGATTTTTGTATTATTGATTATGGTCTTATCGAAGGTGGAGATCCTGGCTTCAGAAAGTACTAAAACCCGGCCACATATTTGATTCAACTATTTTTGAACCAGGTGATCAGCTAACTTGTAATATCACCTGTGTTAAGCGTACAGGTAGATGGAATACATGGTATGGTTTTTACTTTCTGAAGCTGGGATCTTCACCTCTGCATTTCATCAAGGGAGAATGTAAGCAAGTGCTGTTTGTAAATCACTCTCTGAAATCACTCTCATTCCGGCTCATTCCGTTGTCAGCAGTCACCTGTGCAGACAAAATGCACTCAGTGTTTCTCAGCATCTACGTGTGAAACAATGAACATGAACATAAGCCAAGCCAAGTACAGTGGTGGCCAAATTTTTTGGCAGAGAAATGGTTGGTCTCCACAGTTAGCAATGTCCATGGGGAATTGAGAGAGAACACAAAGATCTTTATAAACAGGAAGCTTGGCCCTTACCACTAGATGGATACATAACATTGGTAGTGCGGTGTGTGTATGTGTCTGTGGTGTGCCATTTGTGTGTAATGGAACTTGTGGTGCAAATCTGCTCAGGCATTGATGTATATTATCAATAAAAACATAGCTTACATCTTCATAGTGATCATCCTGAGGTATTTTTCTCCCACTGAGCTGCAGCCTGCCTGTAGAATGCATAATCATGTCTCTGCTGTGGTTACCAGAGTGACCTCAGGAGTTCTCAGCAGTTTGCCTCACAATTTTCCCCTTGACGCTGCTGGGGAGCATCACAAAATCACGGCAAAATGCGAGTCAGGGTAGCTGTCAGTGCTCAAGCTCTGCAAATACTTCTCTCTTCGTGGTCCCTGCAGAATACTGGTCAGAAGAGCAGATGTTAGTTCTTCATCTTTGCAAAAAACACCATGTTGGTTGATCTTATTTGATGTGTGTATTTTGATTTTTTTTTTCTTTTTCTTTATTTCTATTTGAGCAGTTGTTGCATGGGGCAATTATTTTGTATGTTAAATTCATCCGTTTATGTTTCATTTAGAGGGGTAGAGGGTTAAAGAAAATAAAAAATACTAAAATATAAGCAGCGGATTTGTCTTTCCTTAAAAAAATGTCTATTTCAAAGCAGTTATAAAATTATTTCAGTACTTGTGCAATGTATTAAATAGCTGACTACTAACTAAAATTGTTTTAAATATTATGAGTGTATTATATATTTGTGTTATTGTTGTTTGTGATGCTGCAGTGGAGTGTCCGGTGTGTGAAGTTCCAATCCTTGTGGGCCACATTAACAGCCACCTGGACACCTGCCTGAGGGGAGCAGAGAAGAAGGAGGCACTGCGGAGGTTTTGTTCACACACTCACACTCTCTTTCACACACATTTTATGTACTTTATTTGATTCCACATTACAAGGTCATATCATTAGGAACCAAATCTGCTGAATGATCCAACCAATATTACTGTATGCTCACACAAACTAACACACACGAATGTGCACATACACAAATACACACACATGCACTAAACTCAGACACAAACAAGAACACACACACACACACACACACACAGTTGGCAATATCTCCCTGTCTTGCTTGCCCATTAAGAGTGGCTTTTCCCATTAACGGCAGCTTGTCGCCAAGCATCCACTGGTGCAAAGTTAGCATTATCTATGAAGGTGCACGTTTTGCTGATCAAGGCCTGTGCACCGCTTGCTCTTTTGATCCCAGATTGATTGACAGATGAGTTGATTTGATTGCTGGCAGCTCGTGGCACAAGACCACAACCGATAACTTTGGTGTCAGCACTGTAATTCCCCTTTTTCACAGCTTTGCCTTTAAAGTACAGAAAGGGATATGTCGAAGGCAGATGTTGGCTCCAAAGCTGGTGCCCTTTCCGTTGTATTCCTTTGTTAAGCACCAACATTCTAAGTCAAATAATAAATCCCAAACTGAACACTGGGGTGCTGGCTGCAGAAATTAAGCAAGTGCCATAGACCCCATGTTGAATCAAGACTCTCCAGTGCTGTCCTGCTTAATGGAAACATAAACGGATCGTGCTGTTTGGCGCTCAGCTTGGCTCTGATCCCCTGTGGAAAAATGTGGGTATGGTATCAGTTGAATTTTGGATCGGACATCGCACTACCCAAAACCCCCAATTTGAGCTTCATCTGCCTGTTAACAGATTATATGGGTGGCTTGACAGAGGGTTTGTTCACTTCTTACATGCTCCATCCCCTATCCCTCACTCTATTTTGTTCTACACAACCTCATGCTATCCCCAGCTTATTCCCCCGACCTCAGGTGCTGTCTGCTCGGGAGATGGCTTGTGCCTTGTGTCTCAACAGGTGCACTTATCTCTTATTGTGAGGGAGCCCTTTTCAGCCCTCTATGAGTTCTGTCATATAGTGCTGGCTCAATTCAATCAAAAAATCTTGTACTGCTACAAAGTCCAGACAAAAGTTACTGAGCCCAAACTTTGGAGTGTTTATTGTCAGAATGGTTGGCTTAGGTCTTGTATTTTGTAAAACGTTAGGCATTGAACCAACTTCACAATTCAGGCAACATGCTATATGGAACATTTTGCATTGGTTTAACTAGACTAGTGTCATAGCATTGTTTATCATACTTGAAATATAGTGTTCATAAGGCTTCACTCAGACAATTTTTAATTACTTTTAGAGTGCTGGCCAAAGTAGAGAAAGACAGGAAAAGAAGGTCACACTATGCATATACAACATTTATTTACACAGATGCATTTTAGCATTTTGCCTTTCTCTGTGTGTTCAAAGGCAACTACCCACACCCATTACAGTCCCCCATCATCAACCAACGACAATACAATCACATTTAATACAATAATTACTCAAGATCAAGTCTGGAAACCATTGAGAATCAGTTGTAGTTTCTTAGTTTCCTGTGTTTCTCATTCGAACTACAGGAAGAGACACTCAACTTGCTTGGTGTGGTTAAAGCCCAAGGAAGGCAGCAAATGGCAGTGCATTCAGAAGTTGGAAAAACTACTTATTGTTGCTTTAAAGCTTTGAGCACCTGTATTGTCTACACTGTCACTATACAACTTTGGGGGTCGGGTAAGAACCATGTCACAAAATAAAACTACAATATTTGACTGCCTGACGGCATACGTCACATCCCTCCACTTTCAAAGGACGAGGTAGGTGAATGGAGTTAGAACCATACACCATAAAAGAAACGAGAACGAGCAGTTGTCATGGCTGAAGCACCTAGAAAACTGAAGTGGCTATTTGTGTATTTAGAAGATGCAAAAAAAGCAGGAGAGTGATGACATTAGAGCCTGGATTAGGGTGAATATTGCCCCTGATTTCAGTTGCAGGAGTGATGCCCTACTGACAGTGCCTTGGCATTGTTACTGTTGCACAAGTATAAATTCTTTGCTTTCTAATAAATAACTTTTGTAGATTACAATTGTATCTGTTTTTTGGTTGTTTTTTTCCTGATATTTCAGTTTCTTAAAATAACCATAGAACAACCACAGGCCAACGTTATTTTAAGGTTTTGTAACGTTCCCTGTTAGCTTTGTTTACCTCACCAGACATGGTTAAAGACATAGTTGAGCGCATAGACATACTGTATGGTTGAGTGTGAATCAGTCTTGTTCGCACAGAATTCTGCCAGCATCAACAAATGCACGAGATACAGGTTTTACGACCGTTGCTACAGACAATAGTTTCTCGACTGTAGGGGGACCCCGTGAGTAAATCCTACATTGTGTTGCTTCAATTTGAAAGACCAGTTGATGCGGTCACGTATCCCTGTCTCCCACGTCTCGCTCGCTCTCTCAATTCCTTTAGACAAAATACACACACATGGATGTGCATTTAGACTAAATAACACACTGAGGCATTCTCATACACAGAATGGCCTTTCAGACATAAACATAAACTATGCCTCAACTCAAAGGTACACACTAATCTTAACATCTCTGCTCTAGACAGTTGCACTGAGACTTTACACTTGTGGTTACACTGTGTTTGTGGTGTGTATGTGTAAGTCTGTCCGGCAGACACCCATGGCCAAAGTGTTGTATAATGGTGTGCATGTGCGTGCTGTGCATGTGTGTGCGCGCGTGTGTGCATGCCCTGTGTGGCTCTTTGCAGCGGAAGGCCATGACCAAAGTGGTGTATCAGCTGGTGTGTGTGTGTGTGTCCATATGTAGCTCTTTGTGGTGTGTGTGTATGTGCATGTGTAGCGGAAGCCCATGGCCAAAGTGGTGGATAACCTGTTGTATGTATGTGTGTGTGTGTATGTGTATGTGTATGTGTAGCTCTTCGCGGCGGAAGCCCATGGCCAAAGTGGTGTATAACCTGCTGTCCGTGGCAGAGCTGAAGCGAAGGCTGCGGGCGTGCGAGCTGTCCACACATGGCTCCAAAGACCAGATGATCAAGCGCCACCAGGAGTTCCTGCTCATCTACAACGCCGAGTGTGACTCCCTGCAGCCCCGCTCTGGTGAGCATCTTGCCTACACAATTACAGCACTCCCCTGTCTGTAAAGGTAGTTACATTACAGAACCCCCCGTGATAGGTGAGCATCCACTTACACGATTACTATGTTCCCCCGTCTATCGTGGTAGTTACATTTCAAAACCCCCAGCGACAGCTGAAAATCTGCTATATTGCAAGACCATATGGAAAAACATTTTATTTATAGTTTAAGCTTTAAAATACTCTACCTCACTCTGTTTTAATTACATTGCAGTATGTATTATTGAATTACTACTGCATTTTAATCAATATTTAAATTTTACAGTATAGTTATTATATTATTATATTATTTTTCTGACAAACTTTTTTTAGTATTCATATATTAATGAAAAAAATCTGCGATATAGTGGGACTGCAAAAGGTGATCCGCAAAAGGTCCTTTGCTGATATCAATAATCAAAAATCTAAAAACACATGACACTATGACAATTTACAGGCTGCGCAATAAAAATCATAGTATTCCATCTACAGCGTTTATGATAAACAATACATTTCAGTGAATTGCTCGGACCATAATCGGCACACTGTTGGCAGCAGAGTTCGATGCTGGTGGTGTGGGGTGGTGTTGAAAGCAATGGAATCCAAACAAACAGTCTAAACGCACTTGGCGCAGTGTGGAGCCCTTAAAAGTTCCATTTGAAGTTAATAACTGTGAGCCCTCGCTGCAGCCCAGTTTGGTGAGCATCATCAGCTTTATTCAGTGTGAAACATAGCTACAAAACGATGACTCGCTGTTAAATTACTTATTTATTCACAACATTCATGGGATACAGATGTCTGCATTCTTACAGCACATTTTGTGAGAAATTAGTGTAACAAAACCTAAACATATGTTATTTCCTGTTGGTTTCTAAGCAAAAGTAAGTAACTAAACCTTGTTGCCATTAGTTTTTATTGTTACTTGACTATATCTTAATGTATAATGTCATCACCAGATATTTGTAACATTTTAACTAGGATAAATTGCAAACAGTGAAAGTTACAACTTCCATAGTCTCCAAACAGGCATTTATGTACATTGCACACAGAGGCAAAAATCCCCAACAAGCTACTGCATCGACTCCAATTAATCCAAACCAGCAGCACCCTGTAACATCATTACTTACCCAGAGTAAATAACAAAGGTGCTTCTTAAAATTGTCTTGACTTTGTCTTTTATAAACAGATCTGATATCTAGTTGATTTGTGTCTTTTCTTCTAAGTGGGTTAGAGGGGAAATGATTAGGAATTCAGGAAGATCTGGCCTTTGTCTCATACTCCTTAAATTTAACTCCTAAGAAACCGTGTCCTGTAAAGCTCGATATAAATTCAGTCTGTGTTTAACTGCAGATCCTAAAATGGTCTAAAACTGCTCTTTTTCTCCAAAGGGAGTTTAAGGGGAAACGGGTCATACATCAGTAATATTTGATTTATTTCTAAGAGAAAAAGATGTTGTAAGATGTTATAAAAAGTATTTTACTCTGGAAAGGTAGCTTCAGCTTCATCTTCAGAAATAAGCTCCAGCTTATTTCACCTACTGGGGACCTTCACCCCACATTCACTGTGGTCATTTGTAGCAGCTTTACTTGGTATACAAAACATGAACTTAAAAAAGTACCATGAAAGAAAGAACATTCAGTCGAACTGTTATCCCCCCATATCAGACACTGTAAATTCATTATGTGCTTTAAATGCTGCCTACAAAATATTTGTTCAAAGTGGACTATTTAGTATAACTTTGTTTTACTGCATTCTAACTATGGCAAAAAAGTGGCTAGTCACACACTGTAAGTTTTATATCAATGGTAGATACAGCTTTTTTCTTGGTACACCTACTTATCGTACCATGTTACATGAGTTAGTAGTCTAACCCATTTAGTAGTAGTAGTAGTAGTAGTTCGGTGGCGGGTTTTTGTGTTGATTAACTGATTGGCCTGGATGAAGATTTGTTGCTTAAAATAAGTGAAGAGTTTATTACGCAGATAAAGTTTGTGGATTAGGATAGAAACCGGCAGACTCGCTGGTGTTTGCAGATGAGATTGCTTGACTGTGCCATCTCTATCAAAGTAGTTAAATATCAGCAGCAGTAAATGTCAAGCCTCGTGGGCAATCTCACTCTGTGGCAACTCATCATGCAGTGAAATTACGGCCTCCTGAGAGAACATTGCGGTCTAGAAGAGGATGGATGAGAAATATGTTGTTTGTGCATGTAAACCTCATTTATAATTGGGCTTTGGTGTTGGTGCTGGTCAAGCCACGATAGCTGAGAGATGTTACTGTTATTGTGGGGGAGGTTACAAAGGTGCAATGCTAGCCTGTCTGGCATAGTAGCCCGCTGGGGTAATTTACTCCCCCAGCCCGCTTTGCTCTCCGGAGGTCCAGCCCTAGCTGACGGTAGCGGTTGTGAATAACACTGTCAGCCATGTCACGCCCCTGCAAAGATCCCTCTGAGTTACTGCCGCCTCCCACCAGGAGCTACCGCTCGGCACAGAATACATCCAGAGGTTCCATGGATATGTCAAGAGATTCACGGAATCGCTCAAAAACGTGTGGGTGTGTGGGTGGGCACCCCATCTGGTGTGTTAGCGAGGGGCTAGTAATAGGGCTCAAGCTATGTTGTGTTGGTGGCTGGTTTAATTTGATCTGACGACCCCCCCCCCCCAAGTAAAACTTTTTTCCTAGCAACCTTCTCAAATGGAGCCAGCTTTCCTTAGGTGTTCTCTCTCTTTTTTTTTTGTTCTTTCCATTTAATTTTGTTCGCCTGGCCAAGGGTTGTCGTACCCCTGTTCCCCCACAGTGGCCATCTCACTTTTCAAAGCCATGACTAGGGTTTTTACAACAGTCTAATCAGTGTCTCAAAAATAAATGAGATGTTATTGACTTCTGATCTGTTTTGGCTACAACCCCATTAGGAGAAAAAAAGAACCGTATAGGACATTCAGCTAAACTTTAATTAGACTTATATAAGGCTTAACTGGATACTGTTCATAGGAATTTAAGTAAAGTAAGTATAACACACGCCAGATCTTACTTAATTCATTATTGTTTCTCCTAATAATAAGAGAAAAAGACACAAATTAGCCTGATATAAGATATTATTATTTTTTGAAAGACAAAGTCAAAAGAGCAATATTTTCCTGTCCATGCTCCTGTGCCCTTTTAAAGGCACGGCGGGGTAGGGGGAGAGTGTAGGAGGAGTCCACGTAATTAATGTAGAAGCTGCCTGTTGTATCGGTCATTGCTGACCTGGGCATGGAGAAAAACATCTGTGGCTTACAAGGCTGCTTTCTACTGCAGAGCCTTTGTGCATGAACCGCTTCTCATAAAGCTGAGCTATGCTTCTGCGTCAAATCCCTACAGTCAGTTATGCTCTGCACCGTTACGAAATCTTTTTTATTTCGACATCTCGTGTCTGCCTAGCACACCGTGGAACTGCTAGCTACAGTTGGGCTGTCATTTGCTGAGAAATAGACTAAATAGGTTTTATCATTAGATTGTAATAGCCACAAAAAATACATTTTCAGTTGTCAGCATGCTGTCTGTACACACACATTTGCCCTTGATCTGTTACCTACATCACCTATCACCTATTTGTTTTGGGAAATGTTACCACACAGTACTGAATTTTATCATCTTAAATTTCTGTAGTTTTTTCCCCTTCAGGGATAGGAGACTTTTGCGGCCCGAAGTCATTGTTTAATTATATTATTGAAATCTTTTCCTTTTCTTTCCGTGCAGCTAAAGACATTGCAAAGGAAGTTGAGACGAATGAGAAGATGAAGACCCAGTTGGAAAAGACAACTAAAGCCGTATGTATAAAACTAAACCACCTCCCAGATACAACCTGGAGCCTGATGGAAGGTTGGACTTATATGTCTTCTGTCTTTCTCTGTCTGATCCTGTTTCCAGACAATGGTATTTAAAAAGGATCAAACGGAGGAGGAGATTGAGGCAGTGCACTCCAACTATCGTAAGTGATGTAAACAGCCTTTTTACCAGACATTTATGAGCATCTGTACGCATCTGATGCAGTTGTCTGCACTGCAGATATGGTGCAATATTTCTAGTTTTTTTTTTTTTTTTAAGTAAGAAAGTGTGTGTGCTATTTAAATTGCGATATGCTAATCTTGAGAGCATAAAGCAAATCTAGGCAGAAGTATCTTTGTTTTAGGCTTTTAATTGCCCAAACTTGGTCAAACTTGACATGCAAACTATACACAACTTTCTTTGAATGTTCACAAAATGTTGTGATATTTTGTCACAGGGGGGACTTTAAAACAAACTTGCATCTAAATCCCAACAAAAGGATAATGATATGACTTGAGATGAACCATTTTAAAGTTGCACCACAATCAAAATTGAACATACAGCTTAAAATAGCTTGACTACCAATATCTTGGCTTCGAATCGCCCGCATTTCATAAACCTTGATGCATTACATGCATTACACAGCCTTCTTACCATGCACGCCAAATTTTGTGAAATGTCGTCATAGGGGGCAGTGTTCACCTTCAAAACTAAAGTCTGGAAAAAGTTTTCATTTAAATACTCGATAACCACTTCACCCGAGACAGTGAATTTATTTTAAGGCCTCAGACTGCTGCTTTGAATGCTCACGTTTTGTGACCAGCATTTCAGACTGCACGAGTAAGTTTTATGACTACTCATGCATGTGAGACTTAAACATTTCAATTTAATAAGTGCAAAGGCCAACTGAAAAATGATGACGCTAAAGTTGGCTCACTACTACCGCTAGCTCTTATTGCCGTTATATGTACTGCACATTATATGTGGAGATAGAGCTCCGATGCAACCGTAAATCATTAATTGTCTATGGAGAGCCGCATTCCATATACGATTAGCTTTGGATGAGAGCGGTGCAGAAAAAAAAAAAACGTGTCCGAGGCCCTCCGCATGTGTTAAAAAAATCCTAATTTGGCAATACGACCGGAACTTGGTGTTGCTATGGTGCTGGTAAACAAACCTCAGGTACTTCTGGACTCGCCTTAGAATATTGTTGTAAGACATTAAATCTTATAAACGATAATTTGCATATATAATCCATAGTAATATATGTTGTCAATAAGGTCAAAATGAGATGAACTGATATTAGTAAAAAGAACATTTCGTAACATTTTGGTATTTTTTATTCCACCAATGTGATTAGAACATTTGCAAAATTGAGACACAATTAGGCTTTTTCACTCAAGGCAAACTTCTGTAAAACTATAACATGGAATTCTCGAAGGACATGGAAAAATAATTCACTCAACAAATTCTGTTTAATATGAATAGTTGATATGACCATCAACTTGTGTAGTTCACTATATCGAGATTGCTATGAGATGATCTCTTCGTATTTAATGCCCCATGTCAAACCAACCTCTCATCCCTATACTTTCTGCAACTTTATCCCAAGCAGCAGCTTCCCATTTACATCTCTGTGACCTTCAAATACAGAACTTTATTCTCCAACACAGACCAACCTCTCCAAACCGTCTGCCATGTTGATCCGACCGCTTTTGACTTGTGCTTCCAAGACTTTTTGTGAAGTAGTGCGACATCCACATGGGGGTGTAGTGTGGAATACGGAGTTAAATACTGCATGTAATGTGCAGGCGGCACCAAGTTTAGGTTTCACCTGAAGTGCTTCTGGCAAGCCGTTTTAGATTAGAATGCAAAGACTGGCACATGGGCCAAGCCATTACTGACTTGTATAGAAAGCTGGTTTAACATTTTATGTAGATGACTGCTACTTACTCTTTTCTTTACATGTTTCCATTTTATATAGCATCGAGAACATTTTTCATAAAGTGACTTAAAGTACAAATCAAATCACTATATTTAACCTTACTGCTAGAACTATAAATATAAAGGCCTTTTCACAATTGGCTCACGAGCACTTTACAACACTTTGCGATCGGAATTTCTTTTAACTGTTGCATACATTGTACGATGTCTCGCATTCGTTGCATGCGTTTTAGTGGTCGCGTCACGTTCCTTCAGAAAATTGGGAACTCCAGCAAAGACGTCTGGGCGTGCTGGCCTTACTTATCAGTCGTCGACAAAGATATGGAAGACGAGGAATTTTTAGTAAAGTATTTATGCCCCCTCTGACTCGTATGGGCGTTCGTACCATGGATTGCATAATTGCACGAGCGCCGCGCGTTCAATCGTCCAATTACCAGATCAATCGCGTGACCCTATCGCGCTATCTTACAACACCTGCTTTCATTGTACAATAGTCGCAAGATTTAATGCATCTGCATTGCACAACGGTCACTTTAGATGTGAATAATTTTTCATATGCGTTTATTTCGGCAACAGTTAACAATCCATATCAAAATGTATCTGTCGCACGAATGTTTTGTCGCTTCTGCTCGTGAGCCAATTGTGAAACATCCTTAAAATACACCTTTATACATTCAGGCAACAGGGTACACACGTACACACACAAAACAAACTTCATGCATGCATAGAAAAAATGGTGTTAAATTAAATGCAACATATAGCCTAGTAATGACAAAATATGCAGTTTATTCGCAGCACATTGTAATTTTCTGCGCTGTTATCAATGTATCAGTAGCAGTGAAAATCCAATAAACTGTGAATATTCTGTTGAAAGTCAATGTAAGGCTTGCACCCCTAAATTTTCTATTTATGATCCTTAAATTTTCAGTTAGAGGCTATTGCACTTAAAAAGGTTAGTCTGGAGCCCTGTATTTTGGGGCTGTATGTTGGTGTCACAGAGACATGGCAACCCTACCCATAAATACTTGTTTATAACGTAGCACCAGCTAATGGTCCACTAGTTAGACCTACTCAGCATAATCAGTTAAAAATGGCATTTGTGAGCACGAGGCCCATCAAAACAAGTTAATACATTTGGCTATTCCAACCTACTAGCATTTGTATTTCATATTCCATAATTCAATACCATGCGACGGTCATGTACTGGCATGCAGTAAATCTTGTTTATTTGAGTTTTTTCATGCTATTACAGTAGCTCAGTAGTTGCATGGATTTGGTACTAAAATGTTTCGTATGGTCAAACCTGTAAAGTTCCATACACACAAAAAAATCAGATGTATCAAACCATCCGTAAGAACAATCACACACATATTCTGTTTGTATGTCAAAATCAGCTTGAAGTTGTGGAAGCGCAACACTCTACCCCCCCCCCCAATTCAGGGATTATAATATGTGAATCTTTATAAATATGTGCACTGCCTCATCTATACAGGGGGAGTGGTTGGGGAGATGGTTTTTGGAACTTTAGAGGTTGGGGAAAGAGACCTAATTGTGAATTTCCGACTTGAAATTAGACTTGCTTACTGCAGCTTTAATATACGTATAACAAACATTTTAGACAAAAAAACAAGTATGAGCTGGAGACTGATAAAATCCAGGAACAACACCCCAGTATTATCAAATTATAATTCCTTGCTTGTCTCACATCATGACATGCTTTGTGAGATGTAGCCATTCGTTCAGTGACTTGAATGCTCGGCTAACTTGAGGAAATGCTATGGGTTGATGGAGACAAATTGTCAGTGCTCCACAGGATGGCAGACCCATTTTCTCCCCTTTTATCCTCCATGCTGGGTTGAAGCCCTTTTTCAATTGGTTCTGATTTGAGCTAGGCACCAGAATGCACCTGTCTTGCCAGATTCAGCCTACAGCATTTGTCCTGAAATAGAGGTGAGTGTGTGAGAGTGTGAGGGTGTGTACATTTAGTCAGGATGTCGTGGGATGACATGCATAAAGTGGCCCAGAATAAAGTAATGCATGGAGAAAAAACACTTCAAGATTTCCTGTAGGCCATAATTGATTGGCTAATGTAATTACAGCCATAAGATGTTTCTTAATTTTCACAGACAGTGTCACTTTTTCATGGTGACAGGCAGAGCAGTCTTGAGGTTTAGAGGAGGACTGTGGCACACTTGAAAGTATATCCATGGATTAAAGTTTTCCGTCAATATGACTGATTGCCATCATATCAAAAATTGCCTTGACGGATTTCCGTCATGTTGGGAATAGTCAGTCAGTTGAAATAAACACGCACGTGAGTCAGACCACGCGTCTCAAATGTATTTCAGTTAAATACGCACACAACAATGTCATGTTAAATTAACAGCAGAGTTAATTTCTTATTTGAGCTGTGCCCCTCCGCTTGGTCATGTTAAAACGCGGAAAAAAGGAACGTGAGTTGTCAAAATCGGAGGACGAGGCGCTTGTGCTCGATTAGTTCTGTAAACCTATTTGGATGAGGTATAGGTCTAAATCATTAACAGAAGTGAGATTGTGAGAAGTGAAGTGTGGACAAAAGCAAGATAGCCTACACGGTTAAGATTTTTTTTTAAATGAATGATTAGCCCCGTTTACATGGACACAAAATTTCACTTTTAATCTCTTTATTTACAGAAACCGATTAAAAACGTCCCATATATACAGTCAAATAATCGGATTCAAATGAAACCGTTTAAATTTTCAAACCGATTAAAATAGGTGGTTTACACCTTTATTCAAACGCGAATCTCTTTATTTGAGGCTCATATAAACAGTTCGGTAGAATTCTAATAATCTGATTAAATTCAATCGGATTCAAAAAAGGTGTCCATATAAACGGGGCTATTGAGTTGCAGGTAGCCACGGGCGAGGGGGAAACGGCTATAATAAATAACGGCTATATCCTAATTAATCCAATAGCTAGGCCTATAGCCTACGTTGTTCAAATTCGCTTCAAAATATTTGGTAACACTTTCTATGAAGGCCACATCTATAGCGCATTATGAGGGCATTTATAACAAATTATAACGCGCATCACGACTACTTACAATGCATCATGACTGCACTCACAATGCTAGTCATAAGCACTCACAATACCCTTGGATTTACAAAGCATTATAATGTGTGCACACCTTTGAATTTATAAAGCATTATAATGTGTAGGTTCATAGCTACTCATAACTGTTAATATAATGCATCGTGAAGCATTGTGAGTGCAGTCATGATGCATTGTAAGTAGTCGTGATGTGTGTTATAATTTGTTATAAATGCCCTCATAATGCGCTATAGATGTGGCCTTCATAGAAAGTGTTACCAAATATTTTACTGCAATAGTCTATAGAGCATTTACATATATATGTATATGTATATGTATATATATGTATATATGGACACCATTGGAAAGATGTTTGTCAAGTCGAGCGCAGCTGTCCCGACATGTCGCATTTCACAATTTGCTGAAAATCTTAAAGACCCGAACAGTCCAAATTAGGCCAATATAATTTAAAAGTAACCTAGTCAACCGAGCCATTAATCTAATGTCCGAAGGGCGTGTGAGACAAGCAGAGGAGAAGTTATAAGCATCGGACATGAAGCCGACGGTGTAGCCTACTGGTGACACCAGTGAATTTCCCTCACTTTTGATTACTGCCCATTTTTTCCGTTGCACCAATAGGCTATATGTCCGTGCCCAAGCCGAAATATTATGTTTAATGGGGAAATAGCGCCTACTTCTTGAAAAGTTTGCAAGCGATTATTTTCCGAGCATGCGCTATATTTTGGATTCGTTGCAATCAGTGATCAGACGCCTCGCTGATTAAACAAGCCTAGTAACCTATTTTAATTATAACCATAGTGTACCATCATGTTAAATAGCACTGAAAACTGAATTACACCTACACTTCTCAAACTTCTCAAAAATTCAAGATCTGCCCATTATTATTTGGGTTGAGGCTGAGGCTGTAACCTAAAGAAACAAGCCAAGTGAACGACAAAGGTAATACAATTCAGACTTAATGGGGCAATGTTCCTAACCAGTGTATGTTCCGGATTGAGAGCGGAGCCATGGCTAAATTGGTTTTCGAAAGGGTATATTGGGGTACTTGATCAGATATCTAACTGGAAAAAAAGTTCAGTCAAATTACTTTTTTTTGCTTTAATCCCTGTATATCCTACCTATACAGATCTTTGCCTACTTTATGTAGCCGAAAAATAAAAAATGGGAGTTACATTGACAGAGATTTTACCATAAAGGCCACATTGTTGTGACCCTTGCTTGGTGTGTACATGTCAGCACTCACCTTACCTCACACTTCAAACAGCAAAGCTGTTCACTGCATTTAGCCTCATAACCTCTGCTGGCTTCCACTCTACGGGGGGAAAAATTACATACTTTCAGTCCCCAGTAATCACAGTGGCCTCTCTGCTGTGCAGTAATTTGACTGAAATTTGTGTGCTTTGACTGCAGAAAGTGCCTGTGACAGGATTTATGTGCCATATAGACTCAAGCTGGCAGCATAGCAGATGAAAGCTCTTTTGAAAATAGCACAGCAGACTAAACTTTGAAAATAGAAAAGGAGATATTGAAATATTTATGCTGTCGACATAGGGTAGGGGTGAGACTATAAATAGGCATCTAGCCGTGATAACCTCTTGATTAATCTCACTGAAGCCTGATGACTCATGGTGGTGGAGGCACGTCAGTGAATGAAAGGGCCTGGGTGGTGGTGGTGGTGGTGGGATTCACTCTGAGGAAACTATTAATAGTAGGGTTGATCACCTGTGATGTCACTTGCTTTGTGTGAGGAGAAAAATCATTTTTAAAACACAAAAGTGTAGTCAGTGACATTCAATGTTAGTTTTATTCATTTACATTCATATAAACAACCTATAATGTACTGTATATATAGAAATTCTTATTCATATAGCACATTTCTAACAGGAGCCCAAAGTGCTTTATAGATAGCATACAGAGAACGGCATTAACAGAAACGTCAAATGGATGATAACTACAGTAACTGATAACAGAAACTCAAATGAAATAAATATTATATCACAACAGATAATGTTCATGTGATGTATTATTTAATCCATTTTTTTAAACGAGTTAACCTTAGTACAGTCAATTATCCTGGACAGTAATGTTGCCAGTGTATTGCATATTGTGAACAGTATGGATTTGAGTGGCTGCAGTGAAGTGCAATCTGTGATTAACTGTTGTCACGACATGACATAATATTTTGATATAGACACAATGCAAAAACAGTGTATTGCTAATATTCGTGCAAACATAGTACAATAAACACATAGACATCTGTAGATTTTTAGCGCTTGGAGTATTTGCTCACTGCTCTGCTCAGACAAATGCAGTGTAACCTGTGTCCCTGTGAATGGAAGGATCATGATGTAATTTTGTTCCAAACACCTCGAAAATATGAAGGCAGAAAGAAAAGCCGAACAGACCTTCTGTTGTGACATTTAAGACCTGGTCTGTGTCAGCTGGCCTCTGGCACTGTGTGATTAGTCACTCGCACAGGCCAGTTATTGAATTTGGACTGGAAAATCTTCTATGTGGTTTTAATTTTGCTGCACCCATATTGACCCTCGGACAGTGCAGCAGGGACCTTCCATTGTGGAAGGCCTGAAGGGATACGTGAAAAGGACAGAACCAAAGGTGGCCAGTTTTGCCTGAAAAGGACAGAACTATGCTATATATAGTATGGCATAGTATAGTATAGAATAGAAACTTTATTGTCCCCATGGGTGAGGCATGGAAACATAAGGCATGTTCTCTGCCGTAGAAACAAACCCTCACAGACCTCAAAACAGACTGCCTTGCACATTCTCCCCATAGACAATGACACAGAAAGCATTGGACAGGACAGACTAGACCCATCTCTACTGGAGGTGTGAACCTTCACTCATCCCATGATTCGTTTCGATTACGATTATTAAGTTAGCGATGCGATTCGATATCTCGATAGGTCACGATTCTTCACATCAATTTTTTATATTGCTTTACATGGCTTTGATTTCATCAACAAACACAAGCAGTCAGACAGTGGCGGAGGCTGGTATTCCAAAGAGGGGAAGCTCACTGCCAACTTAATCATAAAATTTGTCCATTTACTTATACGTTAATTCTGATTCTACCCTTCGTTCCTTCTCTAGAAAATGGTCTGCCATAGTGCTCTGCTAGCGGGCTAGTGCAGGTGCGCTAGCGGGCTAGTTCAGGAGAGCTAGTGGGCTAGTTACGTAGCACTAGCGCCAACCTACCTAACAGTATGATTCTAGCGAAACGAAATTAAAAACGAACAAGAAAATTGTAATAAACCAAAACGGAAATACGTGTGAGTGTGATTTATATACAGTGTAAGAAATGGAAAGTATTTTCGCTGAGGAAATGCTGGTCGCTGCTTGTCTTACGACTTCGCATGCAACATCCGCGATGGGACTGAGCTCCAGGCAGCCAAGTGACCGTCTATGTGTCCTGGATTCAGAGGTTCACCAATCAACACGGGGACTGCTTAAAGTCCACACTAGCAAAACTCCGCCCACCATTCCATTCACCCCCAGAGACGCTCAGCGTCCGGGAGCGGGAGAAAAAAATGGCATTTCTCCAATGACCATACAGTTTCCATGCATAGAAAATTAGGGGTCCGTGCTGGCCCATTGAAGTGCATTGACGCTGGACGTCTATGAGGAAATGCGTTGGCCATAGGCCATGAGAACAAAGTGGAATGCTAAGTTAACAACACCAACTCAGTTGATTTGTGATAATGGGCCTATTATTAACAAACTGGTGTTTGAAATGAACATGTTTTAAGGCATTTTGTAAACATTTGACCATTACATTTTTTTTACATTTTAGGGGAAGCAGAGCTTCCCTTGCAGTCTTAGAGAAATCTCCTCTGCAGTCAGATATTACCTTCCTTTTTTATTTAATAAAACTCATCAGCCACCAATATTTATGGCAAATAAAAAAATAAAGAAATAAAAAGTAACCTTCACTGTTCACAGTGTTAGCCCCTAGCAGCACACAATGCTACTTGGTCTGTGGCAATGATGAGACGGCAATGGTGACGGCGGTGAGGCCGGAGGCTGATGAGACGCCGGAGGTGAGCTGGTAGCGGTAGTACAGGCACAGCACTCAGGTAGCACGGGGAGCAGGCTGGAAACAGGCAGAGGTACAGGGAACACACGGGCCGAATTCGAAGTTTAAGAGCAGAAGGCAGGGTCGGTTACCAGGGCAGGAGAAGGAGCAGAGTCAAGCCGGTCCAGGTTGTAACAGAGAGTCAGGATTGTGAGCAGGTAAAACGGGCATTCCAAGCTGACGATTTGACAAGGAGAGACTGAAGAGCAGGGGTTTAAATGCAGAGAATAATTCGGTAGGTAATGCAAAACCGATAGCAGAGCCACTGAGTGCAGATTGGCAGCGGGTGGAGACACTGATGGACTGAGTGGAAGGGGGCGTGGTTGGTAATTGGTGGGTGTAGTGGAAAGTTATACAGTCACACAGCAGAGTCGAGAGAGAGAGAAACTACTAAAGGTGCAACAATGCAACTAAATGAAATGGCATTAGCCTATTTGGTGCATAGCTTGCATGGCCTATCAGACCCATGGGTCGGGAATGAGATCTAGTACATTTTTTAAAAATAACTTGAGGTCCGCTCAGGTTGGTTAAAAACGAAAGGAGGGGAGTCGGTATCGGAATCAATTTGTGGCACATTCTAATCGATATGATCTGCTATTGAAATGATTATTAATCGTTCATTATTGCTATTGCTATTGAAACGATTATTAATCGTTCATGCATCGCAAAGCATCGGTTATATGATTCATTTCAACACCCCTAATCTCTTCCCATCCCATCTGTAGGTGGCTGTTGTTGACAAAAAGGACAGAACCAATGTTGCCTGAGAAGCAATCGGTGAACAGAGGAATGGGTTTGTAGCTTGGTGGGAGGGCTAAAAGCAATGCCAGTGAACATCGAGGCAGTCTGCAATTAGGCAATCTGGTGGAAAAAAGGGTTGCGATTAGTGAAGGCAGACTGTCTGCAAATTGTATACTGCCGTTAAAATGGAAATGTGAACAAAATGGCTTTAGCAGCTGTGTTGGGTCATGAGCAGGTGTGAACAGGTACAATGACCCACTGATTAGCCAGTCCTGGTGCTTGTTGAAAGACTCGTGAGTAATAGACAGGCAGTCCCCCTTACTTACCAGCCCTGTACTTTCCAGTGCACCTTGATCTTTATGTGCCAGGCAGTGTGTATGTGTTGCTTGGCAACCATTCTAAGTCTACATGCTGAAAAACTACATGACTATCATGACAGACTACAGATTACTGTACTTCTCAATACACTATTTGTGATTTTATTGCAGTTTACTTTATGAACTTTTGTGAGGTGTATTCATTAACTGTTAAACACTGTTCTGCCAAACGCCACCCCTTAGCTATTTTAACATCACCAAATGGCCTCTTGTGTTTTATTGCTTAAATATACATATTTTATGAGGTGCTGAGAGATTCTGCCTGCTCAGAATCACCTACTGTGTAGTTCTGGGCACATGAAAGGGATTTTGAAGGCTGAGAAGGGGAAGTTAAACTCCTGAAGATCTTGATCAGTAAATGGAAACAACTTACACTTATGAATGAGGGCTGTGGGAGATAGGCTGCCCATTTTGTCATGTGGATATGTACTAAATGGTCTCACATACTGTACCATGGGGTTAGTGATGTAGATAGTGTGTCGAAACCTTTTTAACCAATGTCATGTAGAGAAGTACAGAAATGGCATGTTTGTCAATACTGTGGGGTATAGTTATAAAGTTTAATTTACAGCTTTAAAAAAACCCACTTCTACAAATTTCAAGTTGCAAAAACTTTGGGAACCAACGTCTGAAATGAGAGATTCCTAAGTGATTCTATAGGTAAGTGAGAAGGCTGCTGGAAGTCCACTTTGCCAATGTCCATAATTTGTTCCATCCATGATCCCAGCTTGAGTTGTGCAGGACCTCGTCTTCCCCCTGCCCTGCTGCTGTGTGCTCCCCAATACACCCTAGTCTTACACGAGCAATGAAATGGTACATCAGTGTGATCACTTTAGCTACCACCTGCTTTTAAATTGTTTGCCAGACCACTTCTCCCACACACACACATACACACTTATCTAAATGTTGACATGCTCATAAGGTGACATCTGGTGAGGCTCCAGCTGTGGTCCTTGCTAAGGGAAGTGTCTCAGAGGCTGTACACTCAAGCCCATTAGCGTTGATGTTACTCATTCTATTTACGTTATTTTTTACATTTCTTCCTACTGCTCCCTTAGCAACTGTAGTAATTTAGAGAGTTGGGAAGAAATGTATTGCTTCAGAAGGGAAGAAGCTTATTGCTGTGAAGTTTTTTTTTCTTGTCCATTTAGGGCTGTGCAGAATGGCACAATTTTTTGTTCGCCACCAGGTCCTTGAACTGTTACCTATGAAGGGACGCAGCTGAGAAGGAGTTTGACTGTTGGGATGTGCTTGTTTGAGTGAGATGCAGAAAAAAATAGCAAGGCTTTTAAAATGTGAGTCTCTCAAATCTGTTAACACCTGTTGAACTTTTTGGGGTCATGTCTTCTTCACAACGGGTAGCTGCATAGCTACAGTGAGTCACTCAGTGAGTTTCAAATATTAAAGGAAAAGAATAAAGAACCATACATAACATGGCAACAACAAAAAACTCCGACACCTCCAGAAACCCACCATCCGATCGCTGTTGGAATGCCTGCATGACATGATCTCTGTTTTATCTTCCAAATATCAAAAAAGTCTCTCTCTGTTTTGTCCTCCAGGACACAAGGATACAAGGACGTTCCATTGTCACTTGCATAGACATACTGGGTAGAGTAGGACATGCAGTGATATTAAATTTACAAAAAGGCTTCCACCATGACTAACTTAAGCATGGAAGAGGTGGTACAACATTGTATATTATCCACACTGCTGGTGGTGGCTAGTTAGCACTTTTGTTTTGTTTGTTACCACTTTGAGATTTGTGGTTAGATGTGAAATGCATCATATAATAAATGTGTTTATTTATTTATTTATTTATTTATTTATGTAATACTTTATTTGAAGGTGTCTATGTAAGGGTGACATGAGCACTTTATAAACATAACATGACGCATATGATGAACATTAATGAGACTTCATTGATGTTGTCAAGTGTCATTTGGTTTTTGCGATGTATATGTGTGTCATGTTTATGACGTGCTTATGTCACACTTATGTAGACAGAAGAAGTCAAATAAAGTATTAACTATTATTATTATTATTATTACAGTGTGTCATTGCTTATACTAATTCTCTAGAAAGTGGGTTGCTCTGGGTTTCTATAGCCTGTTGCCTTCGCTTGGTTTTGTAATCTAGCCAGCAGTGTTTTAAAAGCCCAGTGAGATGACTGATCGCGAGTTTCAGAACATGTGTCCCAGTGGCTTTGGTCTTTACCATAAATGGCGTGGTACGCATTTCATTCTTCTTGTTAAAAATGTTGGCTTTGTGCACTTATCAGGTATTTTAACTGCCTGTGACTGCCTCTGAGTTACAGCCAAGAATTCCAATTTCATAAAGAAGTCTTTACTGATTTATGATTGATGATGATCATTGATAATAATAAGACTATATCTGCCCTTGTTAATTTATTATTATACATTTGTAAATTTAATTTATACAGCACATTTACAGCCAAAATGCTTTACAGTCTGAGACAGAGAGTATAAATAAACGGTTTAAATGGAAATAAAATAAAATTAAGATAAAATTTGAATAGCATTCAAGTGCAATAAAAATTATTTTATGTTCCAAACTTACAATTCTTGTGTCTTGTTCATCTCCAATCTTGTCAGTCATAGTGTGTGATGTCCTTTGTAAGCAAATATATACTGCTGACTGATTCTCGAGATGGGTTTAATTGGCTTGTGTGGCACACGGGGGGAGTGAAGACAGCCCTAACAAGTCAGTGAGCTCTTGCTGCAGTCTCTGCATCACTAACTTCTAATACACTGCAGTCAGTCGGTCAGTAGTGGCACAGCTATTGTTTTTACAGAAAGGATTCTGATGTCAAGTTAAGAATGTTGAATAAATTTGCAGAATCACACCTACTAATTTTTCACCAGTTAGATACATGGGAAGGACTTTACTAGAAATAGCCCTTAATTGATTTATTTGGGACCAAGCAGCAAAGCTGCGAAGGCACCCATTGTTTTATTTTACTAGCTTTTCTCATTATTCTTCTTCTTCTGCCATGGAAGTCTATGACAGCCCATAGAACCAATTGGTACAAAGTTTTAAAATTTGGTACACTGATTCAGGACAGCGTCAACATAAATTTCAGTAAGTTTCATGTCAATGGAGCACAGACTCTAGTGCCACCAACAGGTCAAAGTTGGACATGTGTTCATGTGTGTAACTTTTGATCGGTACGTTCGATTTTAAAAAACTTTCATCGGTTTGATCAGGTAAAGCATTTGCATGTCGCAGCCAATTGTATTGAGTGGCAAAGCTACCAAACAGTAATTCAAGTCATATGTCAAGAAAGACTTTACATATGCCAACCAAACTTGATAGACACACTTGCTAGAGGGAACTGTTACAGGAAAAATTGTACAGGTTATGTTACAGTCAGATGCTTGGCCCCCTCATCGCTGCTTGACCATGTCATTCTTAAACTATGCTCTGAAGATGAACTCACAAATCCATAAATATAATGTGTACAAAATGTGTTTTTTTAAGTGTAAACTTTCAAGTTCTGCATTTTGATAGTCGAATCTTATAAACCACATGTAGCTATTGTCATTTTGAATAAATTAGCAGAATCACAGGTGTTTACATATTAGGCATGGACATTCATTCATGCTTGAGTGGCATGAATGACAAAGAAGCCAGTCTTGTTAGTTTTCAGCATGCAAAGCTACGCACGGAACCAGATAGTGAAATGGAACTGTTGTCAGCTCTGTCTGTTATCAAAGCTTATTTGACTAAAACTGTGTTGACACACACACAGACACATTGCACGAGGATCTGTAGCACACATGGCATGTTGTGATGCAGGTCTTTGGTTCTACCCAGAAAACCTTGTTAGCACCCTCACTCGTGAAAAACAACCGAGCAAATTGAATTGTGTTATTCGCTCTGCGCCCCACCCATCACGTTTTTTTTTTTTTTTTTGAAACCACAGGTTTGATAATGTTTCAGCTCAAAACAAGCACAGGAGATTCAGTGCCCTCTGCTACCTTTGCTTTGTTCAGAGAAAACTTGCAATTGATGCCTTCTGTTAAAAGTTCTATCTATCGGTTTTGAGTATTTGACTTTGACTCTGTATTAGACACCTTTTTTCCACTTCTTCTAGTTTGTTTTTGTTGCATCAAATTTTTTCACAATTTTAAATAACCCACAGAGAGATGCCACTGCGGCTGTGTTTGTTCCAGGGTCATTCTGTAATGATTTATTGAATCGTGTTATGTTCAGTTTAAGATGTTTTTGAATTGCAGAAAATATTACATTAATGTCATTTGGTTATAATGGTACAAGAAACTTAAACCTAGGAACTGTGGTCATGCCTGCATGAGTGATTATAGTGCTCAGCTAATACCTTATGAAAGCTAGGAATGCTAGTTTCTCTGCTAGTGCCCTGTTAGTTTAAATGCATGGCATAGAATTGCATTGGTTACCATTTAAGGGCTTGCACTGTTGCACTGTTTTATGTCATCAAGTCCATTAAGCTGCTTGCATACTGCCCCAACAAATGGCAACAGACTTGAACAAACAGTGCTAGATGTAGAATTTTATATGTGTGGAACTAGCAATTGAACAAGACTGCCACTTGCCAGTTACTAAAAAACTTTAGAATGTCTGTTAGTGTTTGTTGGGGCAGTGTGAAAGCAGCTTCATGTTGTAAGCTGGGGGAAGTTTGTGTTGTGTTGTTAAGGACTCCCTGAAAGGTGCTAATACTGCTTGCAGAAAGAGTTATTTCTAAACTCTCAGAAAGATTCTGCTGGGAGCCACTGATAAAACTGCAAGGGTGTGTTTGTGTGTGTGTGTGTGTGTGTGTGTGTGTGTGTGTGTGTGTGTGTGTGTGTGTGTGTGTGTGTGTGTGTGTGTGTGTGTGTTGTATTGATTAATTAATTTTCCCCAAGAAGTCTTGAGTGGGCTTGTGTGCATACTTCAGAGTTGTTTGCATAATGTTGTGGGCTTATTTTTTCTGCCCATTTGGTTTGTTGTTGCACAGGAAAGCAGCACAGCAGCGAGTTCTCCCGCCTAGTGGCTCAGGTCAAAGGTCGCATGAAGTCGTTAAAGACGACACAGACGGTCAAGGAAGAGACAGAGGTGGCTGATGAGGAGACCAGCCGTGAAGGTAAGGCAAACACGGCATGCACACACACACACTCCCACACTCACACACACACAGCCTGTCAGAGTTGCATGCCTCATTGTGATGGATACCCTCATAACTCACATTACAAGACTGACCCATAGAGACTGCTGTTTTGACAAATATTTTGGTACATGAGTGATGTAGGTAGGTATTTATTTATATGGTGCATTTTTATGCATAGACTACATCACAAAGTGTTTTAAGACAAAGACAAATACAGAGACAAAAACGACCAAAAAAGGCAAGAGGAACTAAATAGTCCACTGCTGTAACGAATAAACAACGTGATGGTAATATTGTTTTAAAAAAAGTCCTGGAATGGCTACATTTCAACAAATACTGGAATTTAATCGTGAATTTAATAATAATAAATAATATATACTATTTTTAGTACTACTGATACTACTACTATTCCTAATAATCATATATTTTTTTACGTTTATGTTGCTTATCACAGAAAACAGTCATTAGCTAAGAACATTCTTCTAAAGCCCCTATGATCAAACAAGTCCTTAGTCTTTCCGCACACATACTGTTCTTGGGCAATTAGAAAAGTATTGTATTTTGGAAAATTTACTGCTTTCGAATGTGTAAAGAAACATTTTTGCATTATATGTATTTGGAAGCAGAACTGAGAACAAAAACAGGTCAAGCCTTGTCAACCGTTAATTAAACTGAAAAAGTAACTACAATGTAATGTGCTTCTAAATTATTTTAAGTTGTATATTTTAAGCACAACACAGGCCTGTTAGTAGTGATGACAAACAGCTGTTAAATATTTGTTTTCTGTACAATATCCATTGCTAATTGGCATAGACAAGGGAAATAGGAAATATTTATTGGAATAATGAGTTTCTTAATTATACAGTGCCTGACAAAAGTCTTGTCGCTTATCCATTCTGTAGAAACAAAAGCTTATAACCTGACTTTTAATTAATAGATTGGTTGTAGAAATGTCTCATATGAAAGCTAAAACCCTCCCAAATTATGCTCAATATACTAAAATAAATTTGCTTCACTGAAGAAAGATTGATCATTTAATGAACACAGAAAAGTCAGATTTTGGCAAGACAAAAGTCTTGTCGCTTTGTCATATGATGCACCCAATCCTAGATTACAGCCTCACCTGTGATCAGTTATTGATCAATCAATTAGTGGATGTGTATAAAAAGAACCCCAGCATACCAGACCTTCACATCAACTCCAACTTGCCCTCTGACAACATGCCTAAGATGCACCCTGAGACCAAAGCATTAATTATCAAGAGGACCAGAAGACCAGATCCACTGCTGAGGTGGCTGACACCTTCAATGTGTCTCAGCGTCAAGTACAAAGAATAAGAAAAAGATCTGAATAGACTGGAGATGTTTTTGACAAGCCCAGGTCCGGCAGACCCTGCTAGACAACTGCTCAGGAGGACCGTGTGTTCCAAGGCCAGCCCCTTTTTTCACTGCAGCAGAGCTCCACCAGGCCTGGTCACCTCAAATCCCTGTGTCAACCAGAACAGTTAGTAGAATTCTATCTCAAAATGTCCTCCATGGTCGCATCAGTGCACAGAAAGCAAAACTAAACAAAAGGCAATTAAAAAAACATTTGGCAAGGCCCACAGCCTGCTAAAACGATGGATGCTGGAAAAGTGGCAGAAGATTTCTCAGATAAATCTTCAGTTGAATTACATCACAGCCACTGCAAATATTGCAGGAGACCTACTGGAGACCGTGTGGATCCAAGATTCAAACAGAAAACAGCGGAAAAATCAATTCAGTATGGGGGTCTAAGACATTTGCAGGGTGGAAGGCAATATCAATAGCCTAAAATATCAAGAAGTATTAGCAACCTCTTACATTCCAAACCACAAATTTTGCAGCAGGATGGTGCTCCATCGCATACTTCCATCTCTACATCAAAGTTCCTCAAGGCGAAGAAGATCAAGGTGCTCCAGGACTGGCCAGCCCAGTTACCAGACATGAACATCATTGAGCATGTCTGGGGTAGAATGAAAGACGAAGCATGGAAGGCAAAACCAAAGAATCTTTATGGACTCTGGGAGGCATGTAAGACTACTTTCTTTGCTATTCCTGATGACTTCATCAATAAATTGTACGAGTCATTGTCCACATGGATGCAGTCCTACAAGCTCATGGAAGTCATACAAGATATTAAATATGAACCTCACAGCACCATTACTTGATTCACTGATGTTATGCAACATATTTTTGTATTTGAAGTAAATTATTTTTCTGTAGGCGACAAAACTTTTGTCTTGCCAAAATCTGACCTTTCTGTGTTTATTAAATTATCAGTCTTTCTTCAGTAAAGCAAATTTATTTTCAGTATATTAACATAATTTAGGAGGGTTTTAGCTTTCATATGAGACATTTCTAAAACCAATGGATTAATTAAAAGGTTATAAGCTTTTGTTTCTACAAAATGGATAAGCGACAAGACTTTTGCCAGGCACTGTACACATATTAAATTGTTGTTACATTATATAGTTTTGTGTATAGTCAAAAAAGTAAGAACTGGCAGAGCCAGCTGCTGCTGCCATTATATACGGTACACTATATAGTGAAAAAGTGAATATTTTGGATTCAGCCTTTCTTAATCAGTAGAAAGCTGCAGTGTTTGGGTTCTTGTAGATAGTGCTTTTTTTTTAATGTTGCCAACATTTATATTTGCCCTGCAGACAACTTATCAGAAAGTGTATAAAAAGATGCATTGACATGGCCATGAAGTCAGAGCTGCCAAGGCAAAAAGAAGGCAGTAGGTCGACTTTAATCATTAACGGATGTACTGCCTCATTGGTGCGATTAGCTGTGTTCCTGTGTTGGTCAGGTTCACCCAGCAATTCAATTACTCACACCCTAATTGTGCTGTGTGTTATTGAGACTGTAATCAAGGTGAAAGCTATGACCGCGGATCGTTACGCCCAGGAACATGCATTGTTTTGCCCACTAATTCGCAGATTGATTGCAGTCTGACAATTTCTGTTCTCCTAACAGACACAACAGAAGCAGTGGAGGCATGCCCTTCCAGGGAAGACACAACCACACCCTGTGATAAGCCAGAGACAAAAATAGATCCTGCCTTGCAGTTGGACGCAATGGAGACATGTCCCACCCAGCCATATACAGAGACAGCTAATGAGGAGACAGATACAGACAGAGGTCACTCCTTTTCAGAGACGAGGCTGAGGTCACCGAGCCCATCCCCAAGTGAAGTGTCTGTAAGCAGGTGAGTGTGGCCCTGCAGTAGTCTAACAGAAATATGATGAAACTTGTGGTGACTCTTTAGTAGTGTTGTTTTTGGTAACTTGTTTTAATTTTACTTTTAGTCTAGTATCTGCATCAGGCTGTCATTTTAGTTTTAGTCACGTCCACACTCAATGACTATTTTCGTCTAGTTTTAGTAAATAAAACTGAATTTTTTATTTTAGTAATTTTTTTAGTAATGTAATTCTATTTAAAACCATTGAGAGGACGGTCTCAAAACAGGTCACTGATTTCCTTGCCCAAAACCACCTACCTGACCAAAACCGTCTGGCTTTAGAAGTGACCACTTTACTGGTCACTTTACCAACTTCCGCATCTATTCCTGCACCCTTTTGTAGTAACAATGGTTAGCGATTAACAATCGCAATTATTTCGCATTTTTCTTTGTTGCTCTTTATAGGAGTTGGGAAAGGAGAGGGTGTCACCCATGCTGCACTGTTACGTTGGTTTTTACATGTGTGTTATTATTTTTAATTGTTTAGTAGTTTTAGTGGTTTAGTGTGAAACTACTACTCTGACCACAGTTAGTGAGCTTCTTTGTATGCTAGGTCTGGCAAACAAGCGCTGACATTGGTAACTGGTCAGCTTGTTCATTTATACTGTATTGGAGTGGCAGGCTATGCTAGTTTTTGATCTTGATTTGGCTTTAATTACTCCATAAACTCTAGCGATTTATTTGGGATACCTATAATGTAATTGTTGGATTTCTGTTTGCTTTCTGTTGCTCTGGGGAAGTGGATAAGAAAAAGCCTGTCAGCTATGATGTAGGCTGCTGACTAGTGAGTAACAGTGTCTGCTGTTAGCTGTGTCAACGTGACCTTTGTTTATATTCACCAACAACCAATTACAACACAGAGCCACCGGCTACATCTGGATCCCACGAAGTAAGACGCAAGCAACTCAACTGCAAAATAATAACGCTTTCTATTCGTTTCTAAACACGTCTTGTTTTTATTCTGACAATATCGCATTAGATATTTAATTCTAGTTATTTTCACATGTCCAGCATTTTTGTTGCGTCTCTTCTTGTTTTCGTCACATGATAAAGGTTCGTTGATGATGCTTTTGTCAAGGAAAATTATGACTAAATATCAACACTACTCTTCACCATCAGAGCAGTTCTCATTCTCAGGATCCTGTGCCCATAATGGCTCTCACTCACATTCACCCCTTGACGTATGTTAATGGTGAGGGCTGTAGTCTACAGTTCCAGTTACAGTGCTTTGGGCCAGCTGTGGTCTGATGATTAAGGAGTTGTATGGGCTCAGGAGTGGGTGGGGAATGAAAAACTAGCACTTTCCTGGACCCTCGTCCATAGCTGAGGTGCCCTTGAGCAAGGCATCTAACCCCACATTGCATGACAGGGACTGTCCCTTTATCTAATGTATCTGTATCAGAATGTAAATGTAATGTAGCCACAGATCCCGTACATACACCTCACACAAGAAATAAAAGCAACACAGCAACACTAAACACTGACTTATGTTAAATATCCACAGGGCTGTATTCTCGCACACTCTTTCCCTTTAAAATAATAACAAAAAGTTGGTTGTTTACAAGCTCCTTTTAAAGTGTGAATTGTGTCTACAATGTGTGAAGGCGACAAAACATGACTTTTTGTTTTTCCTCTGGTTATTCTTGAGGAAAATCTGTTTTCAATATTTTTCACCTAATTTGTATCAGGTGATGTGTGAATACTGTGGAATTTTTAACTGATTAGTCAAACACTGCTTTTCTGGTTTAATTTAGAGCTCTGGGAGTAAACATCTTTTTATATAGACTGATTAACACTGCTTTGTGAATTGTTTTATGGCAGTGGGGTTGGAAAACAAACTTTGACAGGAAACGAATGACTCATACTCCCCACATCTTCTTAAATTTTACTCTTGTAACTGGTATGTCACAGCCTGGTGGACCAGACGCTTTTCTCCAAAGAGTCTGCACACTCTCCATAAGCATACATTTACTTTGCAGTGGCTGGCCATTTTGTTAAAACTCCTCAATTTGTTCTACCATTAGTTTCTGTTTGCTGATTGATTGGTAAAGCATGCTGTTAATGGAAACCAAAGCCTTTGTTCCCTGATGTAGTACTGTAGTAAAATACAATATTGAGTGGAGGCTCTATGGCTGCTTTAGCCTGGCTAGGTATCTCAAGCGGAAAGTTGTGTTTTTGCCATCTACCTTTGATGCTTCAGCTGTGTTCTGAGCTGCCAAATGCATCTGGATCACCTCATTCTCCTTTTAGGTAGATGGGTAAAAAGACAACTAAACAGACAGACTTAAATCTGAAATTTGCTGTGCATCTGTAGCATAGCGTTGCAGCTACATTTGTGGAGGATAAACAAAAAAATGACATTACACATACGTACATTAACTACATTGTACCAGACCCACACTTGCAGTGATCAGCTTGGGCCCCAGACCACCACACTAACACCTAGATACCTAATTGTGCCATGCAAGCTCCGAGCAGACAATCCTCAGGTAATGAGACTGACGGCCTATCAGTAAATAGGGGCTGTCCATTCACACCTGTAAGACCTAGACCCTTACAGCCCATTCTCCAGCTGCCTTTTATAGACCTCAGTTTTCATCAGCAAGCACTAGGGTCTGTGGGTGTGAGTGTGTAATTGTGTGTCTGTGTATGTCTGTGTGACCAAACACACTCTAGAGTGAGTGAGGGATCTGTTTCACATTCTCTTTCAAATGCACACCTCCACATTGACAGCAAATGGGAGTGTCAGTCATTGAGGATGCAGAAGTCTCCACTCACGCTCTATCGGTCATTCCTAATAGCGCCACATTAAGCTCGTATGTGCGGTGCCTCTCATAGCTCACACAGATGGAGAGCCATCCCCTCCTCACCCCTTGGGCCTCAGTTTTTCGCCTGTTTCAGCATAATAATACCCCTCTGTCACTTCCCTCCTCCAATCTCCCTCTCACTGAAAGCGACTCGTAAAGCGCCTTAAGTGCCTCTTTTCCAGATGGGGACAAGGCTATAATCCTTTGTAAGCGTGCCATTTTTTATTTTATGTTGACTCTTTTTTTTTTGTAAGAACTCTCTCTGTGTGCGTGAAATTCATTGGCAGGTACAACGGGCTGAAGAGATTTTGATTGTCCTGTGCCTGCTTAACCCATCATCTTGCCGGCTTTTGAGATTGTTTTCTGCATTTTCCACATTAAGCAGCTAATGGAGTTGACCCTTAAAACCATTGTCTGTGGCAAGCACAAAAGAGGAAGTCTTTCTGGCATGATGCATGAAAGTGCTACTGTAGGGGAAGCAGTGTTTCTCACAGGGGATTAGTTAAGGTGGCGGTTGTCCAGAGAGGTGCAGAGTAATGGTTGAGAAATGTATCAATCCAGAATTATTTATATTAGTTTTTTGCATTGTGTTTGTTTTAAGCTCTCCAGCTGTTATGGATGAAAGGCAATTGATGAAGTGAATGAGTTTCTAATCCCCTTGAATTATCAGAGTCTAAATTAGTTATTTTTGTAAAGTAAATTAATGAACTATGATGGTGCATGTTGGCACTGTGTCAGTATAATTTCGTTATAATTTCGAGTCGTTGCTAATTCTGTTGGAAGTTATATATATTTTTGTTTAAATTCTCTAATCTCTGTAAGGTAGGGTAGCAATTCGTAATTATTTATTTATTTTTTACTTCTTTACTATTTTACTTCTTTTGTTTTTTTTTCAATCAGTTTTACTATTGCCTTTGTCATGTTCATTTTGTTTTCAAAGGGTTTTTTTCTGGATATTTCACCATTTCTAGCAAAACGTTGTAATGACATGCATCTTGGTTAGATTTTAGGTGATTGTAGAATTTGAATGCATTGAATTGCATCTGCAAATAATAGTAAATATCGAAAAGTCCAAATCTCCAGGACTTACAATAGAGAAGAAGGAGAAAAATGCCTGTTAAATCATTAATATAAGTTAAACAGCAGTGGGCTGAGAGAACACCCTTGCCGAAGATTTTTGGCATGCTCAAAGTATGACATTCTTTCATTATGAATTTTTTTCACAACATTGATTATTGTCATACATATCTTTAATGGTGTTGTATATTTTCCCCCTGATGGCCTATTATTGAAGCCAATTCAAACTGCCATCCTGCCAAACTAAGTTGAATGCCTTTTTATAATCTATAAAAGAAGCTTAAAACCAATCCAGCAGTTGTTGATGGTCTTATTTTCCATTAGAAAGTCTGTTATTCTGTTGTCTATATTACAGAAAAGTTTCTTGAGGTTGCTACTTAAAGTGATTCCTCTGTAGCTGTTGTGATGTATCTCTCTCTTTAACAATTGTAACAATCTGGTTTTCTTTCCATGAGTTTGGGAAATGACCAACTGCTGTGATTATATTGAAAAGTTTAGGAAGTCTTTAGGCTTTTTGTTTGTTTGGTTAGTTCAATTAGTGTTACAGTGGTGTCCAGGTCATTTCATTTGTTTTTTGCTTTTGTTTCTAGTGTGCGCAACTCTACAATAAGTTGGGCTTGGAAGGGACTTAATT
This sequence comes from Setipinna tenuifilis, assembly GCA_030347295.1. Classification (NCBI taxonomy): domain Eukaryota; kingdom Metazoa; phylum Chordata; class Actinopteri; order Clupeiformes; family Engraulidae; genus Setipinna; species Setipinna tenuifilis. The sequence continues at coordinate 31,856,050 of CM059267.1, read as the reverse complement.
TGTCACTACTATGTAGGTGTTCAAAATGGTTGGTCGAAATTTGTGCACTGCATAGGGGAATCTGTTTAGGTTTCTTGGAGGTTTCAGGTTTCTTCCATTCATCCCAAAAACAATTCTGGTCTATTGCATACTCAATATTAATGTACTTTATAAGACAGTACATAAAGGCATCACCACTATTATACCTACAACCTACTATGACTGGGCAGTATGACAACTTTGAAAGCAAGTTTCAATGTTCACGTAGTTACTGCACTGATATAGATGTTTTAAGAACCTACCAATCAAGAAGGAAGCAAATTCGGCATCTATTTCAATCCCCTTTTCCTTTCCTTCATCAGGAAGACAACTCCAATGTTTAATTTTTTTCCGATGACACAGGTCTGTTGCTCTTTCAATATCTGTTTTCTGTAAAATTTAAAGCTAATATAAGTGGATGGTGAAGTTTGTGAATAGGCAATGATTTTGACAATGAACAACTAAAAAAGTTACACACTGGGGTGTTAAATAATGCCTCTGGTCTGCTCTAAATTTCCTTCAAATAAGCATCCATTATGACATCATCATGCTTAACTGCCATACTGCTTGATTAGCTTGATTAGCCATTAATCTTCTAATTCAATTCTCAAAGGATTTTCAAGTTCCACAGAGGTCCTACTTTCACAGTATTGTGCTTCTGTTGTTCTTAATCGTGTCTTCACTTACTAAATTTTGAAATTGATAATATAAACATACATTTTCTGGCAAAAAACAATGTTAAATCAGAAGTTCATTTTTTTCTTGCTGTCTGTAGCCAGTAGAATTCAAAAATCCTCCATCTTTCTCTGTCTCCCTCTTTCTCTTTAGCCTGTTCTATTGTTGTGTGGGCTCCATGCTGAACCAGCAGCCCTCTCTTTTGTGAGGATAGCCTAGTTCTCCTGTCGCTTCTCATTTGTTGCTTTTCAATCAAGGCCAGTATCTCTCTCTCTTTCTCTCTCTCTCTCTCTCTCGTTGTCTTTCGCTCTCTCTGTCTCTCTCTCTTTTTTACTCACACTCTCTTTTCCAGCCTCTCTTTCTCACTCTGTCTTCCTTTCTCTCTCTTTCTCAATCACTCACCCTCTCTCTCATCCTATTTGTTATTTTCCCTGCCTGTGATTTTCCCTTTCCCAACCTTATACAAGTTGCAATAAATTATGTTTTGAGGGGGCCGGAGTAAAATCAATAAACCTACTGTTTCTTTGTCATTTCTTTTGTGCGTCAGGAAAAAAAAACTGCTGGGAGGGAGAGGAAATTCTTCTCTGCTGTTTGGTGATTCATTGTTATCAAACTACAACAGTCTCTTGCTGTTCCTGTTAACATATATAGTCAAAGACAGTTGTTTTCTTTTTGTAGAAAAAATGTATACATCTCTAAATTCTCAGAAGATTTTTCAACTACTATTGGCCTCTGTCATACAAGCTGCACTCAAACGCTACTATCTAGTACCCCGTATATTCCAAATCACCTGGTTTTACCTGAGCACTTAATCAGCTGATATAGTAAATGGCCGGAACAAAATGTGGTACTGGATTTTAGCATCTGAGTTTTCTGATGATATATGGGTTGCCTGTCCTTCTCTGTCATAAGAGCTGGTGTTTTCCTGGCTGCCTTCAAGCTTTGCCAGACATAGTGGGTTAGTGTATTGTGATTTGTGTAAATGCCATGTACATTTGTCTCTTACAGTACAGGGTGTGTGGATGGGGAGTAGCACTATAATGTTTTAAAGTACTCATAGAAGTAAGCAAGTGATTTCAGACTTAATTGGTACAATGGTCCTTAATCATTTCGCCCGAGAGTCTTGCTAAATTGCTGGGTTTCACTACACACCTTGAGCTGTGTGTGGCTGGGCTGGGTGATGTGGTCAGATTTTCAACCGTTACATGCTACATGCTAGTTGTTGCACATTCTCTTGCTAATAGCTTTGAAGTGCAGCTTTGAATGTATTTCACTTTCATTTCTCCCCTCGCTTAGAGCATTGGGCCTGTAAGTTCTTTTTTTATTATTATTGCTTTCATCATTAATAGATGCCCAGCGACACTGAAGGAGGCTTCAAAGAGGCAGTGTCTTAATCCAGAGATGTTGCCTCGGCCCATATCTTGACACTGGTCTTGTTAGCTTTCTGACAGATCAGGGGGTGTGTGTTAGTTAGCCTTGTTCATCTCGGCAGAGGCCAAATCTGACATCTATCACATGTTTTTCTTTTAATTTCTGAGGACGTTGCCACAGAAAGAGTTCTGGTTTTAAGTCCTGGTTTAAAGTATTTCAACTAGAGGAAAAGACTTGATGTAATAGACCATAGATTTGTAATTAACCCCCTTAATCCAACGTAAAGGCATATTACATGCTCTCTATTTCTCTCTCTCGCTCTCTTTCCCCCTCCCCCCTTTTCTCTTTCTCTCTGTTTCTTTCTTTGTTTCTTTCTTTCTACCTTTCTTTTCCCCCCTCTCTTTTTCTATCTATCTCTTTCCCTTTTTTTACTCACACATACACATACATTCACACATACACATACACACACACACACACACACACACACTCACACTCAAATACACAGTAAGAAAAGCTGGTGTGTGTGCCCAGACGTGTGTGCCCATTTCATGTCTGGAGGCAACAGAGGTAATTTGGCTGAAGAAGCTCTGTGGCCACAGAAGTGGAGGAGGGTCAGTGAAGAGGGCACCTCAATCTCCCTCAGCTGCCTGCCGGAGCCACTCAATCAGCCTGCCCAGCTCAGCACACGACAGTGACAGCATCGCAGCTCGTGCCCAACCTCCCTCGGCCAGCTCAGCTACTACAGTTTAAGCTGTTGCTTTTAGCTCGTAACCCCGCTGGGCTGAGACTAAGTGCTGCATAAATTAATCAGCCCTGTGTTTGTGTGTGTGTGTGTGTGTGTGTGTGTGTGTGTGTGTGTGTCTTAGAGTGTGTATTTCTCTGTGTCTGGTCCTGCTTTTAAAAAAAAAGTCATAAGTCGGATTGTGAAATATTGCAGAACAAGTCATTACCCTTTTTGTACCCCTGAGTTCATTTTTGTAGAAAATCATGAGGATATATTGGCTGTGCATGTCCCTCAAAAGTGATCGTAGTGGTTCGTAATGCTGGCCAAGTTTGAGGTGTTGAAGTATTTAAGAATCTCAGTAAATCAGAGAAATGTCAGATTTTTTTCTCGGGTCGTTGGTAGAATTATTAGTTTCTAGTTCTCTGCCAAAGTCCTTATCTATGCAACAATTGGCTAATTGGCTGGACAACTTAAGGGGGTCACTTGAGACACCTCCTGGCATGTAAATATTTAATTACAAGCTGTGAGGGCACCTCATTTAGCCTCCGGAAGGGAATCCATTATGTTGTTTGCTTATTAATATTCAGGAGCCCCAAGCAGCCTGACCATATTGGCCCCCGTGGTAAAACAGAGTTGGACAGACCCTGGAGAAGTAAATTGGCACAGCATTAACCTCTGTGGTCATGGATGATTTACTCATGTTACTAAGTAGTTTCCTGTAGTATTGTGCGTGCATGCGTGTGTTTTTAGAGAGGTGGGAAGTGTATTCTTTGAGCTATATTTGTCCTGCATCTATTTTCACTGTCATAAAATCTTGTGGTGAACACCAAGCCTATATATGGCAAGAACAAGTACCCTAGAGCTTTTCAGCATGTGCTGCCTTGTTATATTGTCCTTTTCCATTTGTTTGCACATCATCAATCTCTATTTCTCTCCCATTATTTAGCGGCATGAAGTCTGTTTCCCCTCTTCTTATTCTCTGCAGTATCTGCGACCTTTACCCATCTTTTTTTTTTTTTTGTTGGTCACGAAAATTTGATTTATTAACCTCTATTGCTTTGACGTAGCCAAACATTTGTGCCAAGTCGGGCTTTGCAAACACAGATAAAAATCAACTCATATTTGTAGGTTTGAGGAGGACAACAAACCAAAATTTGTTTGTGTCTCACAAATGGTGTTCTGCTGTCTTATTTCCTGGCACCACTCTGATCTTTTTCTTTTATGGATTTTGCTGTGGGTGTTGTAGTCGGTCTTTCGCTCTCACGATGCCTCCAGGTATTTGATTATTTCTCAACTCTTGGCTTCCTCTCTCTGTTTCCTGCGTTTTCTCTCTAACACACAGTGATAGGCAATTTGGCTTCAGAAGCTACAATCCTAAACTATGTTTTCTACACCACCTGGTTGTACCTGCACATGCAAAACATGTAATTTTACTAGTAAACTTATCCACCCAGTCAGAGTTGTGTTAATTAGCATCAGCTGATTTAATGCAGGGCTAGAACAAATATGTGGCACTAGATGTCTAAATCTGAAGACAGGTTACCACCATTGCTCACGTATATATATAATAGGCTTGTGTTGGTTTTAGCAGCCTGCCTGGCTTTGCTGACATCTGCAGCCATGTTGTTTTTGTGTGTGTGTGTCCAACCATGAGCTGAAGTGATGAACATAATGATGAGCACATTGAAGCTGTGTAGCTATGTACAAGCCTGCAAACTAGTCAGTTTTTGGTGAAATTCATTGATTTTAAACAAAATTGACATTTTTCGTGAATCTTTTAGATCTAAAGAGTCTATGGAGCAGAACAGCTTTGGAATGTGAGTCATTGGGCCAGTCACAATTAAGATAGACACAGGCGTTGTGTTTTCCGGTCTTTGCTATGGATGGTCTACACAAAGATCCTAGGTTCTTGACAAGATAGAGCAACATAATGCGTTACAATGGTAGTAAAAGTGAACAGTTCCAATTATGAAGTAATATAAATATAATACTGTGTACTGTAATATTGTCTACAATTGTGTATGATGCCAACAAATCCCTATTTTGGACTTTTGAGGTCTTCCTCCTACCTATTTAGAGACAAGGAAAGATCATTTGCACCATTAATGACTTAAAGGTGACACATTGCCATTCTCTGTAAAAACACTGATTGTTAGTAGTAGCCAACACAGAAAGGGGAAAGCCAGACAGCTCATCAAATACCAGTATGCCGTTTTGCATTAATTTGTACCAAGGAAGCCTTAAAACATGATGCTAAAAAAACATCTTTCTGTATGTGTTTTTGTTTTTTGTTTTTTTTTGCGAGGTGATGAAGAGTATGGATGCATGTTTAAATTCCAAACAAATATAATGCTTTAATCACACCAGTTGCATTGCCAATGAATATTGGATTAGGAAACTAAGCATTAAGTAAAATACTTTCTGTGTAACCTATGCCCACTTGCTGTCTTTTGTTCAGGTATGTATAGAGAGACGGATAATTCTGTTTGTTAAACAGATAAAGTTGAAGATACCAGTCGCTGTGTACATCTAGAGTGTGCTCTCAATCTTTTTCTTCTTTGGTGCTTTAATGGTGGAATGGTTAAGATAAAATTACCTGCTTTAGAAGCAAACACCTATCTTTTTGGAGTAAACTTGGTAGATTATTTAATTGTTTTTCTGGATAACTGTTCATTTGACTGTATCAACATGTATTTTGTATTTTTAAAATAACGGTGTCTGTTATGGGGTCATGTTGGATGCCTTCTTTGGCTTCTTGTGGTCCCTCAGCCCCCATTCTTGCCCAGCTCCATCAGGGAACGAGGAATGTGAGCTGCTGTCGTCATCGTCGTCCTCCTCAATGACATCCTACCCTTCACCTTTAGTCAGATCTGAGAAAAGATTGCCATTTTAGGACCCACTGTCTGTAGGCTGCGGTGACAGGTCGCCCCATGGCTGCAGCATCTGTACCCCAATTTTACTGCACTCTGGATCTCCTGCCTACCTCACTTGGTCTCTCAGTCTACCCCCGGCATCTCTAATCCGCTCTCTCTCTCTCTCTCTCTCTCTCTCTCTCTCTCTCTCTCTCTCTCTCTCTCTCTCTCTCTCTCTCTCTCTCTCGTTTACACACGCAAATTCATACACACACACACACACACACATAAACACATTTACACACATTCACATTCACACACACACACACACTCACAAATGACACACACACAAACACATTCACACATATTCACACACACACACACATATTCACACACACACATATTCACACACACACACACACACACACACACACGCACATACACACACACACACACAGCGTGCCGCTGAGTCATCCCTCAGCCTCCTGCAGTCATTTGCATGGGTCTGGGGCGCAGTGTGGAGAATGGAAAGATCCATTTGCTTGTTTGCCCTTGCTCCCCTCTTTTTTTCCCCTCAAAAAAGTCTGGGCTTCCTGGAACGCGTTTCTTTTGATGGGGTTAACTCCATGAATTTAATTTTCGCATGTTCTCTATCTGGTAAGCAAGATGGCAGTGAGCCCTGACCTCTTAAAAGGACGCATGATATCGCAACTACTGGTTGTTTTCGGCGGGTTTCGCGATCGTGCCAGAATAGGAGATGAGGACGCACACACACACACACACACACACACACACACACACACACACACACACACAGGATGGTGGTGGAAAATGTGTGCTGCCTCTCTCTTTTCTTTCTTTTTCTTTCTTTCTTTCCACTCTCTTTCCTTTTTCTGTCTCTCTCTCTCTGTCTGGCCTTTTGCTAGTGAGACTCATGATTAATGCAGCTCCTGCTGTCCGATAAGATTGTTGTCTCTGTCGGAAGCACAGAGTGACTAAGTCGGGCATGTGTTTGTGTGTTCTGTTTGTGTGTGTATCTGTGTGTGTGTGTTTTGTGTACGTGTGTGTGTCTATGTACATGTATGTGTGTCTATGTATGTGTGTCTATGTACGTGTGTGCGCGCGTGTGTGCGCGCGTGTGCGCGCGTGTGTGCGTGTGTGTGCGTGTGTGTGTGTGCGTGTGTGTGTGTGTGTGTGTGTGTGTGTGTGTGTGTGTGTGTGTGTGTGTGTGTGTGTGTGTGTGTGTGTGTGTGTGTGTGTTTCACTGGCATATGTTGTTGCCACACTGTTCCTCTGCCCTGACCACAAGGGTGACTAGGTGTCTATCTCTGCTCTGGGGCGTAGCAGCAAGAGGGTTGTGTCAGATTTGTGGTGGCCAGTGGGGCATACTGCTGTAGCACCATATTCACAGAGAATGTTATTAATAGTTCTCTGTTTTTCTCTTTTTTTTCCCTCATTCCAGCTCAATATCAGACGTGTTCAGCTGACAGCTGGGCAAGATGTTTTGGTAAGTCAAACTTTGATATCTCTGATCAAACTCACACACACACCACAAACATACATTTGCTTTTACAGCTTGTGTGGTGCCCCCAATCTTCTTTTACCGTGACAGAGTGAGCCCACAACTCTGATTTGCTTTGGCAGTCATTGTGGTGGTTGTTTTTTACACCCCTGTTAATGTGAATAAAGTAACCAAGCATAGGCCAGTAGCCCCTCTTGGCGTGCTTCTTATCTAATCCAGTTTTAGCCATAGATTAGCCACAGGCTACTTAAAGAGTTTTTGCAGAAGCCGGCTGGTTCTCTTCAGTAGTATACCACACCCACACATCAGGATGCCTTTAATTAAGGAGGCAGATATTACATCCCCTAATGGGGTAGCTATCGTTTGCTTTTTCTTAAAAAGTGTGAATTTCCCACCACCAACTCTGTATTGGAGGTTAAGTCAAATGTGATTGGAGGTAGTGTGCAGAAGCTAATAGGCTCATTTAGGGGTGGGCAGTTTAAATGGTAGAAGTTGTAAACAATATAAATGTGGCTAATAGTGGAGATTTTGATTGTACTATCCAGTTGCAATATGACCTGTAAATGACGCCATCACACTTCGTTTTGAAAGCTTGAGTTCGACAAGGCCGAACTGTGGTGCCATTGTGGTGACTCCTCTCCCCTCCACTGTGAGCTTTTTTGGCTAAATATACTTACATATATGTATATATACAAGGAATTTGAGTCCGGTAGATGTTAAATTCCTTGGATATGTAAGTATTGTTGGCCAATAAAACTGATTGCTCAAGAAGATGGCTCAGCGTCATCTGCTTCTGATGGACGTGCACTGAGCACAGGTAGCAAATCAGCTTCTGTGCTCTGAGGTGGAGCTGGTGGGAGAGGTGATGCAGCTTGTGTGCTGTTGGGTTGAAGTAGAGGGAGAGGTAATGCACTCCATATGCTTCTCCTTAAGCCACCTGCCTGCCAGCTAACACACATGCATAGACACAAACACAAAAACATAGACGTAGACAAAGACATTAAAATACAGACACACACACAAAGGCACTAAGACACAGGCACACACACACACACACACACACACACACACACACAAACAAACAAACAACGGCACTAAGACACAAACACACACACACACTTGCATACATACATGTGCATATACATACAGACATAAACACCATTTTTCTCCACATTTATCCTGCTGGGCTGCTACCGACTTCCCCACCAGACCTCCTGTAGGTGCTTTTGAGGTCCAGAGAAGGGCATTCACGTTAAGGCTCTGAGGCAGAGTTATGAGCACAGCAAGACCTTTCTCTCTCTCCCTGCCCGCTCTCAAGCTGTGTAGACCCTGGGCCTCTCTCATATTGCATCTCTCAGAGCAGGCATGCTGGGACAGCCTCACCTCTCCCAAATGGCATTTCCACATGTATAATACACACACACACACACACACACACACACACATCCCTATCCACAATCTCTAGCATGGGACCTCATGACATCATGGGGATATCCCTGATGGATGACTCTTCATCCTCTGTTAGTTCAGTCCACAGTATCCATCAACACTGTTTTCCAGCAAGGCTGCCAGACATGGGGCCTTCTCTTTAATTAGGGGGGTGGGGATCTTTTGGAGATGCATGGCTGTAGCAGTGTGCGTCAGTTAGGTGCAAAAGACCATCTGCGTGCTGTAATGGCAGCATATGGTCTTGCTCCAGAGCAGAATGTGTGGTGTTCCAAAATGGTCTGCTGCAACCTCAGGTGGGACATGCTTAGAAAAACAGGTCATCGGTCTCTGAAGTCCTGGAGCCGCGCATTTGTATTCATTTCCTGCTCCGACTGCATGTGTTGGGGACAGCACGCATCGCCCCTGGTCATCCAGGGAGCTTATGTCCAGACTATATTCAATGTCGAGACCTTGAATGAAATGGGCTCACCATCCACCTTTCATTGCACGCACGCACGCACGCACGCACACACACACACGCACATGTACACACATACAAACTCCTTCCCTGTTTACACACACACAAACACAAATATACATTTGCTTTGACAGCTTGTGTGGTGCCCCCCATTCCTTTTCCCCCCTGAGAACCCAAAAAACCCTGACAGACTGATAAAGCCCCCCACATATTACATCCACCATTGGCCGTCTTAGGGCACCTACAGGGTAAAGAGCCCCAAAGCCCACAGACAAGGTGCGCTGTCTATGAAACTGTTGTTGACGATATATGTGCTTTTCCTTTCATCGCACAGGGATGATTTTTCATGTGATTTTCTTCACAAGGACGGGGCGGTCAGCCATTTTATAGGACCCCATATGGCTCCTGGGCCAACGCTGCTCAGCCCCTTTTTTATCTTTATTACTCTGGCATGAGCATAGAGTGGTCCCACGACCACCTTCCCACAGCGTGAATCATGCCAGGCAAACACACCCCTCACACAAACACACACTCGTTCTCAACATACATTGCATGAAGCAAAGGCAGGCAATTCGTCTCCTGCCTAGATTTCATATTGTGTGCCCATTCTTAATGGTCTTGGTCTAGGAAGGGTTTGTGTAATACCTGTGTTTGTCTTGGCAGCTTGACTCACTTGTGGTCAACCAGTTTTGTTAATTATTATTATTTGAGGGTTTTAACAGCTTGGAGCAGACTTCCCTCTTACAGCCTGTATGTGTGAGAGAGTAAGTGTGAGCATGTGTGTAAGTGAGTATGTGTGAGCATGTGTGAAAGGGTAAGTGTGAGCATGTGTGTGTTTTCTGTCTGTCTGTCTATCTCCACTGTTTGATTAAGCACTTGGTAAACCTTAGCTCCGTCTTTACCAGTGCACACAGTACCCGCTGACTGCTGCTGGAGACATAACAGAGTCAGTCATGTCGCTATTCAGTTTCCAGGGTTAGTCTGGGTGTGGGCTCAATGCTCCGGAGCGAAAGCGCTGATTTATCTGCCACTTGGAGCAACAGCAGAGCCCGGAGTGAAAAGATTCCTTTCAACACTGCCTAGAAGGGCTTATCACTGACGCTCAGCTCCCCCCCCCCCCCCACCTTAAAATGCTTGGCACAGACGTTAATTGTTATGCTCCGTGTCTATAGTCATGGAGCAGGAATGAAAGATCAAGGGGAAAGTGTGAGGAAGGTGACTAGTGAAAAGTATGGGAAGACTGGTGACAAAGTGTGTGTGTGTGTGTGTGTGTATTTTGGGGGGTTGGTTTAAACAGTAAACTCCCACCTACTCTTTTAGCCCCTTTTGCGTATGGAAGTGTGACCCAAATTCCAGGTCTGGAATTTTGTTTTCTTCCGTGCATCTCTCTGTGCCCAGCTCAGACAAAAGGAGTGAGAGCAGCAGCACTTTCTGTGGCCCGACTGAGTGTATGAAGTGTAAACACTCGCTGAAAGCCCTTCATGTGAAGTCCTAAGTGATTCCATGTGGAGGTGCTGGCCTCCTTGGGGGTGCTAGGCTGGATACGAGAGAGGGACTGAAAGTTAGTGGGGGACTGACTGTCCTTTTTTTTCTTTCTTTCTTTCTTTCTTTCTTACTTTCTGTGCTCCCTCTGGGAGTGAGATAGATACATCTGCATTCTACCAGAGTTATTTTACCTACACTATGTTTCTGATTCCTTAGCCTTCCTCTTGTCCTACTTACCCCCCCCCCCCCCCCCCCATCCTTTTCTCTTGACTTTATCCTCCCTCTCCAGCTTTCCACTTTCTGTCTGTTTTGATGTCTGATGAAGTATATGATTTATAGTGTTGGAAAATCAATATTTTTGATCAAATTCCCCCACTCTCACTGGAATCGCAGCATGGATTTTTAAATGTCTCACTGAATGATTTTGCCAGTTATTTTTTCTTATGTTACTGTTATTAAACCACATGTCAGGAAAAGTCCAAAAGTAAGCAACACTTAGATTAAAATATTGTATTACACTCCATACCTCTTCCAGTGTCAGGTTTTAAATAGACAGGAAATGTTCTTTGGTAGTGTAGATTAGGTCTTGATTGAAAATGATTGTTTTAAAAAGGTTTTTCTTTCTACACATATGGGACTACAGTCTTTTTTTGACTCTGTACTCTTAAAGCTTTACCCAAAAACGTAATTCTAAAATCTCGTAACTTTGTTCTTATATTTATTACTTATGTTAGTCGGCTGTGCAGATTGTGCAGAGTACAGTTTTTAAAACTCTCCTATTATACTGCACAGGCCCAACATCTTACAGTACAACGTGAACGTTGGAAGAACGAAGGTTCTTAAGCATGTTAATCCAGTGCCTCTTTAGGCTTGTCATAACAGTGAGTTGTTGGAGATCCAATAACAACTATTGTGTTCTAAATACAAGTCTAAACAGTAACCAATAAGTATTAAAATCGGCCTCTCAAATAGGGCTGACGGCAAACAGTCGATTAGTCGTTGGTCGACCAAAAAAATATTAGCCGACTAAAATTCTATTGGTCGATTGGTCGGAGGGAAAAAAAACGCGTCTTTTCGAAGGGCTGAAGGGCTTTTAATTTGACGAGTATGATGGAGGAAGTCGTCGTGCCAGTAATTTAGCCTACTGTTGGCATTTTCTTGACGGCATACACCATGGGCCCTATTTTGCCGCGGCGCATTGTGCATTCGCGACATGCGCATGCTGTCATTGCTATTCTGTGCCAGCGCAGATGCTATTATGAGGACGTATAAACCATTTGCGCTTTTGATTAATAAAAAGGTGCTTTTTCGTCACTGGCGCATTGTTGAAAAGCTATTTTAGAGGCGCACAACGCTTTGAACCCCGATGTACCTGCTGCTGCGCCAGAGAGGCGAGCTGAACTGGCAGAAAAGTTGCAACATGTATAGCCTGTATAGCTATGTATTTGTATGTTTTAGTAAGCAAACATGCACAAATAATGAGAATATAGCAATGTTGTGCAGTTTATAGCAATGTTCTGCAGTTTATTTACAATTTCTTTTGTCGTTTTAAATAAACAGCGGTTGCAATGTTCTGCAGTTTATTTACGATTTATTTTGTCGTTTTAAATAAACAGCGTGGCAAGTTGTAAGAAATAATATGGACAAATCATCAAAAAGAAAACTAGTGGACTAATGGTTTGATGGACCTATACCTTCCGTTTATTTTTGATGTTTCCTTTGAGTTTAAGGCTTTGTTTCTCGTCTTCTAACGTTGTTGTACCGCTTTCGGCGCACAGCGCGTTGAACCCAGAGAGGCGAGCTGAACTGGCAGAAAAGTTGCAACGTAGGCTATATAGCCTGTATAGCCATGTATTTTTATGTTTTAATAAGCAAACAGGCACAAATAATAAGAGTATAGCAATGTTTTGCAGTTTATAGCAATGTTCTGCAGTTTCTTTTGTCTTTTAAATAAACAGCGATTGCAATGCTCTGCAGTTTATTTAATAAACAGCGTGGCAAGTTGTAAGAAATGAAATGGACTAATCATCAAAAAGAAAACTAGTGGACTAATGGTTTAATGGACCTCCACCTTTTATTTTTGATGTTTCCTTTGAGTTTAAAGCTTTTGTTTCACGTCTTCTAACGTTGCCGCTTTGGGCACTGTTCGAAAGTTCTCTTCTTGCCAAAGAGGACACAATTATTGAAGATATTTCCTCCCATACTTCTATGACCCGCGGAGGTTTGGGTTTTTTTTAAATAAATATTCATCAGAATGATAAAAGTCTGCCAGTCTTTCTGATTAATTTGTTTCGACACATCTGAAATAATTTGCCCGTGTAACAGACGGCAGACTGTGCTGTGCGCTTAGTGTACTATGTCAGCCAAGGTCACAACGTTGTTTTTTTCCTTTTAACTCCGACTGGGAGAACTAGGCATTCAACTGATTTTTATGTAGGTTAGTTAAGTTATGTAAATCAACCAGGAAACATTTTGTAGGCCTACATCACATATTTCAGGCAATGAGACAACATAACATAGGTTACCCTCGCCGTTAGTGGTAAATGCGCAGAGAGACGGCCGCCTCGCAGTTGTGTAGCCCATCACGTTATTTCGTTTTTTTTTTTGTTTTTTTTTGGAGGGGACGGGGCGATTAATCGATTAGTCGGAGTGAATGGACGACCACTGGTCGACCAAGAAAATCCTTGGTCGAGGACAGCCCTACTCTCAAACCACATGTGGAGGTGGTCTCAGATACATATATCCAAATATGTTATGTAGTGTGAAAACTAAATGTGTCCTAATGTATCTTCAATGGTGTAAACAAGCTCTTAAAAAATCTACAGTACTGGGTAGTGCATTCTTATTACATCCTTTGGAGGCGTAATGCCCCTTAAATTGTGCGTAGTACGGTATTAAAAAGTCCTTTTGCATCTTACAATGGCCTTTTTAATTGTCCCTATTTTGGAAAAGTGTACTTGGCCTCTTCATTCCAGTTAATAAATGACACAGACGTGCCAAAATGAAATGCCAAGATGGATAATGCTCTTCTTCTTTTGTATGCACCCCTTATCTGACTGACAGCAAGCTGTCCTCACTGCTTGTGTTTCTCCTTGGCATGCGTGACTCGGGATAAAAACCACAGAGCTCCCCTTCAGACGCTGTCAGGCGGCCCAGATCGATTCTTCATGCTGGCTCCAGCCAAATCTGGATGGTATTAGGAGCCCCACACTTATTTAAACCACCTGAAAGGGCCCTCCGCGAGGCAGCAAGAGTCCCTCTGTCAGATGTAGAGTGAGTGCACAGGAGCCAAGGCGGTCCCAGGCCTCCCTCGGGGACTGTAACCCATCGCATGGGGGCCCTGTCCAGGACACCGCCTCTCTACCAGCCCTAAGTGAATCATTCGGCCCTGGCTTGAAAAATGTTTTTTTGGGGTGGGAGGAGGGGAGAATTGGGTGGTAGGGTGTGTGTAGAGGATTATGAGAAGGTAATTTAATGAAAACATACGATGTGGCCCACGCCCCCCTCCTGTTACTCCCCTTGCCATTTCATTAATGGCCGCCTGAGTGTCATCCATCAGCGAAAGTCTGCCAGACCCAGACTCCATTACCTTGCGTCTGTTCCTACCTGGTCGGCTCCACCATCTTCGTTTACAATGGAAATTTCTCTGGTATTATTCTTACAGTAGAAGTAGTGTGAGTGCTCAGTAGATTGACAATCTCAGTAAAGGCTGGACTGTGTGATTAGAATTCAGTGAATTAGGTGGAACAAGTATGTGGCACAAACTTTCTAATTACTTACTTTCCAAATAACAAATATCCTCATAATGCACAACACAATAGTATTATACATTTGAGATTTAGACAAAGAAGAAAAATAAATAATCCAACAAACATATCAAAACAAGCTGTTTTGCATGTGTATATGAGCATGTTCGACAGAAATGTAGACATGCCAAATTCTACCTTATTGTGTAAGTGAGGTTTCGAAAGATTTCACTTCCATCATAAAATTGGCCCAATTTCTTGATGTGACAAAACATTTTAAAGGAATATTGGCCTGTATTGTTTTGATAATGGTTAAACTGTAAATTTGGCATGCATGCATGGATGGATGGATGCAGGAGACGTGAAACAAAATAGGCTTTTGATTAATTTGATTAATTGACTAGATTGACTGTTGGTATTGATTGTTAGTTAGAGGTGAATTGTGTTTGGTTGAAAAGAAACCAGGAAGGTTCAAATTTACTGATTGGAGTCTTCTCTTTTATGAACGTGACCTTGCTTTTTTGAAATCACAAGAAACAAGCAAGGAAAGTTTAGCTTTGCCCATATTTTTCTATTAATGACCAAATGCAAGAGGATAATACTCATTCAGTCTTGTGATGAGTATGTGTCTGGTAAAGCTCAAGACTATAAAAAGGATAATAAAACAGGCTGAACATGCTAAAATTGGCAGATAAAAAGCATGTAAGTCAACATATAAATTCACAATATGCAACCAATCTTCCCTAAGGAGGACAAAGAACGCAACAGGAAAGTACTTTGGCCTGGGCAATTACTTTCATAAGTAACTTTTATCAGTAAAACCTGTAACAGGGCTAATTACTCAGGATTTTAAAGGGCCATTTACTGTAACAACAACATTCAGGGAACAGTGATAATGTTTTTGTGTAAGGCTGATTCATTTTTTGTAAAACCATTGTCAGACACTTTCTTTGTATATTTATTAAATATTTAGACTTTACAATCACGCATGGAAGACTTCAGAACTTGTGTTGAAACGCTAATTCCAAGTTATGTTGCTATAACAGACACATGGCAATCTAATCGCTTCACCACTGACAAAGTACATATAGTTCATTATGATTCACACAGCATTTCACTCAGTTTAGCTTACTCGGAAGAAAACTGCTATTTCAATGTCTTGCGCACACAACAGCATAGTGGAGCTCGCACATACACCAAATCTGAGTGAGCTTACACTAGGCAAACCATTTTAGAGCTGCATTTACAATGTCCTGTGCTTCACTATACTGTCTTCACTATTATATTACAAGTAGCCTAATTTACAGACCTCCACCATAAGTTATGAGGCTGTTCTGTGTACTGTTTCACTCTCACAGTGAGTGCGTTCACATGGACAAGTCGAAACCACTTGGAACTGGTTTGGGATCGTACCAGCTTCATGTGAACGGAGATTGGTTTGGTTTGGAATTGGTTTTCCTAAACCAATTGCGACGCCAGGCCTGGGCTGTTTCCAAACCACTTCGACTGCCATGTGAACGGGGATCGGATTGGTTACGGGTATTGCGTATGTATCAACGAAATAAAAAACGCAGTTTGTTCCTTCATACGGACTTTCTAACACACGCGAATGCGTCAAACTCCTGGAACACCATGTTTATATGCCGCCAGAAAGTTTGTTTATTGTCTTTATTTAGTAGGAACAGTGCAGAGCCCATAGAAGATGTGCCAGAGTATTACATTTTTGTTTAGACCACCTTATTGTTTAAGTGGGTAATAATATCAGGTGAAAGGAGAAGGCTATGTAAATACATTTGCACTGACTGACTTGTAAGATTTTCTTTAGCCACTGTTTTGCGATGTGGAATAACCGGAATGAGAGGTGAAAAGTTCAGTCTCCTCTACGTGTTGTCTGTATGCACTGTAGGCATATGTGTGCAGTGCTGTAGTCTGCTGTTGCGTATACGATAAGATACATCTTACCTACGTAGCAGCTTTGTTGTGGGCAAATGTTTACTCGTGTTATGTCCATTATTTTAGTTATGTGTCGTTAGTCGCGTTATGTCCAACATTGTAGCAGCTAGCATTGTAAATCTTATCAGCCTGGGTCGTCATGGCTGGGTCGGCACGGTTTGACCGATATCTTTGGCATTTTTTGCCCAAACAACATGAAACTTGGCACTGCACACACTGGTAACATTATGATGACGCTGTCCAAATTTGAGATCAAGCGGATGAGTGGTTCAAGAGTTATGCGTGGAAGAGACGTTCTTTGCATTAAAAGATAATAATAGAAAGATAGAAGTTGACTACAGCGCCCCCACCTAGCGTAGCGGAAAGGGCCGGGTCTCTGGCCGAATCCGCTTAGACGAACTGCATGTGAACAGGGACTTGGGGGACAGACCACCCGTTGTGAACCAATCCCAAACCAAACCAATCCCACCATGTGAACGCAGTGACTGTATTCAAAAGTCTGCTTTGTCACTTTATGAGTTTAGGTTTAGAATAAACCTGTGTCTATGTATGTCTATAAACATGTGTCTAACCTAAGTTCAATCAGCATTTTACTTGGTTAATGATGTATTCACTTGGGTTGCATCAAGGAATTAACATGCTTCTGTATGCATATCTCCATGTTGAACAGTGTTCACCTTTGCCATTGCTTTGTGTTCTGTTTACAACAATTTGTTAATATTTATGGCAAAGGACAGTTTAAAATGGTAATTGCCATTCTACAAATTACTGTTTGGATGTTATGAATTATTGTGTGATCTCTTTCTATAAAAAAGTGACATTTTCCTATTACTAACAAACTAAAAAGCAAGGATTCTAGTATGCACTTAATTGCCACCTCTCAATACAATTAAGAACCAGCTATCTGCAACATTTCACATTTTCTCCCCTTAATACCTGGAATATACAAAAACAATTGAACAGCCATGACTGGCCATCAAAACATTTTACTACACTTGGCCATTCCCGCCTATTAGCATTTGTATTTCATATTCCAAAAATCAATACCATGTGGCGGTCATACCATGTGCTCCTATGCAGTACATCTAGTTTCATGGGCATTTTGTTGTTATATGAGTAAAATGTGTTTTTGCATCAATACATCAGTAATATGTAAGCAGATGTAGGAGTTTAATAAATCATTGTTTTATGATGATAGCTCAGGCGTGCTCATTTATTATTCCTACGTACAGAGATGATCGTTTTAATGTTATTGAAAATAATTTGCTGGCTTTGCTTTCAGCACAGTAGTCACAGAGTGGACAGCCATTCAGTCAAGCTCTAGAGTAGTGGCTGGACTGTTAGGCAAAACCGTCTGTCTGAATTGAGTGCAAACCAAGTGAAAGTAAAAGTGTTTGAGGAATGTCTTGCATTGCATTAATGTTTATCTTTAAACCATCAACATTAAGCTAAAGTGCTGAAGAGGAAAGGCCAGTGTATTTAGAGTTCATGAGCAAGTCACTCTGTAGAATTTCCGCCACTAACGGAAAACAAATCTACTGCTTTTTAATGCCATTTCCCCTGTTGTACTGATGGCAGACTGTAAGAGATCTACTTTTCAGACCAAGAGTGGATGAATGCTTTTACATGTTGAACTCATGGGACAGAATGAGAATGTGTTAGGATGGTGAAGATGGGCAAGGGTGCATTTAACCTGACTCTATGAAATAATAAAGTGCATTTTTACAACTGTGGGTAAAAATGTGTCTTTCGTCAAATGCAAATAAACTTCTACAGTTTCATTTGACCTCTTTTTGTGTTTGTTAGTGGTGTGTTGTAATGCCTTGTAAAGCAACCTGATGGCATTTGGAATAGCAGGCCTTGCTTTACCATTTGTATTTATTTTCAGGCAGGTTTGACGGTGAGTTCATTATAGAGCATCTCATTATAGGTAACCGTTTTGATGTTTGGATAATTTTTTTTTAATTATTATTATTTTTTAACATAAGTTTATTCTAAGGTCTATCCCTTTGATTGACTTCAGTTTTTCCAGCAAACTTTTCTTCCTTCTACCCACTGAATTCAAGGCCACATCATAATTATTTTCTGTACTAATTGGTGGTCTTCAATTGCAGTAGATAAAGATGCCATTTTAGTATTCTCCTGAATTCTATCAGTTTAAATGGACACATCATCAAAAAGAAACTTTGTTTCCTGTGCTTGAATCCGAGAAAACATGTGTCTGCTCCCTTCTCCCTTTGTGCCTGCTCACTGGTTGTGATGTGGGCGGCCATTGAAGGTTTAAGCCTCCACCATGGCTGTTTGATGCGTGCTGTCACGCTAGAGGTCTTCAAATGGACATTTGAGTTAGTTGTGTGTTTCTCTTAGTCTATTTCATCCCTGTTGCGCTGGGGGGAATATTCATCAAGTCTCTTTGAATGGTTCCACATTAAGGGGAGAGAGCACAGCGCTGTTTATATAGGTATTGAAACCCAAAAGTCACTTACCCTCTGTGTTAATTTATTTTTAAAAGTTTCTCTTTCAAAAGCCATGTCACGCTGAGCTGGGAGGAGAAATGCAATGTGTCTCTCGAAAATGGAAGAGGAGGGAAAAGTTTAGGAAGGAATACGTTTTGAGTGATTACACGAAGAGGATCAGGTGAAAGATAAATAGGACTTAGAAATTGAGGCCAGATGTGGCTCTAGATAAAAATGGCATAGAAACTTTTTTTCCTGTCTCTTTTTGTTGTAAATGTTAAGAGGTGGCTCCATGAACAATTTGCTTAAACAGAAATCCCCAACTCCCTTTTCCTGTGGCAAGTCTCTGGGCTCAGTAACTGTGGAAAGGTGTCTGCTCCGCTTGAGTGTCTGTGAGCTAGAGGGGCTCTCATTGCTTTAAGCCGTGACATCAAGGACCCCGTGGGCCTTAGCCAACCCTCTGTCTCACTTAGCCTTTGCATTGCAGCCCTTTTAAACGCATGTCATAATGGCACAAAGCAGTTTCAAACCAAAAACAGTGTAAGAATCAGTTACATAATAAAACATGACTTGTGTGAAGACTGTGTGACTAATTGTACAACTTTGTGTGTCTAAATGTACAACTTTGTAAGACTAAATGGATGTCTTTTGTGGGACTAAATATACGGAATGTGTGAGAAAGGGAAAGGCAGACTACACAATAACCGTGGTCACCGAAGTGATCTAAGGTTATTGTCAGCTTCTGTCAGCTTATTGTCAACATCTTTATCTAACTGAGTGTCATGTTTCTTGTTTTACCAATAGCCGTGCATCTAAATGTCTGTTGCAGACTGCAGTGCAGTTAAGCCAAAGCAGCATGAGCAGAGTAAAAAAAAACTCTTTCTTTGTTTGGTAGAGACCACGACCTACCAGAAACCAGCCGCCAGGAGTGGGATCCGGGAATGTCCCTCCGCCCCCCAAAATTCCTCCTACATCAAATTGGACCAATTGGAACAGCAGACGAGGAATCAGCCATCAATCCTCTGCCTTTAGTTAAAGTTTAGCTATGGTTTGTTGTTTTTTTACTCTATTTTTATTATGAATGTAAAAATATGGATTTACAACTAAAAGAGTTTATAATAAACCTGTAACAAGAGTTGGTCTTTCTTTGTCTGAGTTTTGGTTGAGGAAGAGGCTCCAAAATGGTGTCAGTTTCAAAGCAAGTTCTCTGCTTATTGTAATTGTATTGTCAAAAACAGAATAGATTGTCTAACCTGAAAAATTGATAAAATAAAAAAGTGGTTCCCACACAGACACCTAGATATGCCTGTGGTATACACTGCTGAGTGAGATCAAGCCTTTGCCAATGAATAATTCAATAAGATAAAATGAAATAAGCAGTATGGACATTTGATAAACAACAGTGAAGAACTTTGCATGCCGAAGCCATTTCTCCTTAATGTTTTCCCAGCTATATAAAGCACTGGCCTTGGTTATCAAGGTAACACATAGTGATACAGATCCGAAAAGCACAGACTCGGACGGCGCTCTGAATTTAAAGGATAAATGAGTTGCTGCTTGTGTTACTGTGGGAATTCTCAAGTACAAGACGCTAATTAAAACATCATTGTGCGGCCATATCAGTTTAAGCCAGTCAGACCCTGAAGAAGACAAAGCTCCTAAACAAGTTAAAGAGGCAGAGCTTTAATAGAATACTTCTTAATGGGGACTTTTAAGTTAAATGTCAGTTCAAATTGTATTTTTGTTCATTGGTATATTATCCAAGCTAAGGCATGCAATCTATGTCCCATGCGGCCCTGTTGCTACGTTTATGTCTGCTGTGTTGGTCAGCAGTCCTGTGACAAAAAGCAGTGGAAACACATTATATAACTCTTCTAAAATACTTAGGATAGCATTTTTTCTGCATTCTGTATCACTGGTCAGGTGAGGATGGATATGATTCACAGCTTCACAGCCCAAAAACTGAACAATACCTGTTAAGAAGAGGGGCTGACATTGGGTCTCTGGAGGTAACTCTCCATGGGACAAGCGGTGGTGAGGAGGCAAAAAGAAGAGGTCCAGTGGAGTTGTGTAGCCGAAGTGAGCAACAAACACACGTGCGCGCACACACACACACACACAGTAAGTGTGTTTCAGGTAATCCGCTGACCGTTAATGAGGTGTCCATTTCCATAAACCTCTGGTATGACACAAAACCAAGAAGACTTATAGGCAGGGCTTAGATCAGCTGCTGGCCTGCTTTGCCCTTTGTCATGGGCCTTGTTATTCAAATCTCATTATTCCCATCTGATGTGCCCCGAGGTACAAATGGCCAAAGCCATGTAAGATCTGCAAGTGTTTGGCAACTAGGCTCTGCCCTCTCATCACTGTTGAACTGTGGGGTATCTATAAAAAGGCTAAAACACATCACACGTGCTACTAATGTTATGTTGAACAGTTGTGTGTTTCAAATATATTCGGTATACCTACATTTATATATATATGTCAAGCAATCTCCGTTATCTGAATTGACAGAAGAACACAGAATAAATTTTAAATCACCATGTACAGTACACATAGGAACTTGCCCTATATCCCCTTTAATCAGTTTACTTACAGTATGTGCACACTTTAAAGAGTTACTATGCAACTTTTAGTGTTTTTTTCTGAACGGAGCTCCCCTAGTGTCTCGAAGTAAATGGCCACTCGTAAAAATGGACTGTTTTCCCTTCCCCTTACTCTGTGCATGTGTTTTTAACTCAAATAATCAGAGTAACCGGCGAACAAAAAATAGTCATGTCCACCGAGGTACTTACCTTAAGTGAAGTTAAAATTTCCTCGGAATTTAACGTGATCCTGCTTCTGGCAATATTCGAGACATTCTGAGTCTGAGGGTGACAACCAGATATTGCAAACTTGGTATTCTGTTCACAGACAGCGGCGGCCATCATTTACGCATTTACCGACTTATAAAGATGATTAATTAACTCAAAAAGGTTGCACAGTGCTGGTTTAAAATAACATGAGTTGTAGTAAAATGTTTTCAGCAGTAATGAAAGCAGTACAAGTATAAGAACATAAATTAAAACAATAAAAGGTAAAATCTAACAAGTAAGAAGCAAGGTGGTAAACAAGAGTGAGGAAAAATTAAGATGCATAAACCTCTAAATATGGATTATAAATATGGAACAGATTAAACCTACAACTAATTTGATTCCTTTAAATTCACTCAAAACATAAAACATACATAAAAAAAACATAAAAATCTAAAAGAAGGCATTGTCCAAATGAAACTCTGAAAAGGGAGTTAAGAAAGGTGAGTTATTTTGTACCAAAGTAATTAAATAGGCCACAGATATCACATAAAATGAAGGACTATTTCTGTGGTCCACTAAAAGCTTCATCAGTATTTGTTTTAAAAAGGTAAAACCAGGGCCTCTTGGTTCCTGAGAGACCGTGACAAAACACATGGTATTAGGAGACTTGACATACAGGATAAAGTAAGACCATTCATAGTCTTAAAGGAAACAATAAAATCTCAAAATCTAAAAAAACTGCTGTAATAATGCTTGAATGTTTGGACTCAGTTGGTCATGCTGTTGCATTTTGTCCAGATTCTGTATGTCTGCCAGTCTGTCTGGCCTAATACCTGACTGAAGAAAATACGGTGGCTCATGGAAGGCTATTCCATTTATCTGCAGGAACACTATCAAATGGATCGAGTTACGTATAGGAGAGTAGAGAAAAAGATAATTTTGACACTTGGCCTTATTTCTTGCCAAAGTCCAAAAGGCGGCTCGAATTTCATCCATTTCGGGATGGAGGCAATACAGCCTCTGGCTCTGATGAGCAGGGTGGGTGATGAAGACTTGTTGGTGGGGTTGATTGGATGGCCTCCTTTGACCACAGTGGGTGTGCACTGCACACTGTCTCCCTCTAAGGCCAGGGCCTATAAAAGATGAGATGTGAAATGTTTCCCAAGCCAAAGTGCAATGCCTTTGATCATCAGTGTTAACAACCATAGTTGCCATTATCATCATCAGCCCTGTCAGCATCTGATTGTGATTCTCTTTGTTTCCCGTTCTTTCTCTGTTCGTGAGTATGAGGATGATGATACACCCGGCAACTTTTTGAGCAAAAAAGTTTGTGGCTGGCCTGGGCAATGATACTAACACATGAGCACTTTATCACCATTATTAGGCAACATTTTTCTCAGAACATATGTTAGGTGCAGGCAACTTTTCATGATCATCCCATCTGAAGATTAGGAGCCACTCATGTTGGGGCAACACTGCTTAAAAAGTTGTCAAGTGTATCATCGTCTAATGCCTCTGAGGTTAGGAAGGCACATTGGTGCTTGCTCTGTCATTTGTAAGGCATTCTTGAGTGGCTCTGTGTAAACAGCTTTCAGTCTGATCTTGCTTGTGTTTGAAAGCATGAGGCAGGATAATACGGGCTTAAGGTCTACAGACAAGCACCAGATGAGGTTGGGGTGTGACTAGAGAGGTGTTTGTGTGTGTGTGTGGTTGGTGGGGCGGGAAAAGGGGGGTTTCAGGGAAAGAAACGGAAGAAGCCCAGGGGAGTGACTCGACAGAGACTTCTCAGACCTCATCTTTAAATGGAACCAGAGCTGCAGTGGGGATGGCAGGCAGTCATGACAAGCCTTAGTGGCTGGCTTATTCCCTACAATCGCTGCAGGCACTCTGTGCCGACACCAGCAAAAGCTGGATGGAGTCTTACCCTCCAACCACTGTCATACTCTGTATGTACACAGGCGTGCAGGGCTCTTTTCGGGTTCGAGTCATACAAATTTCATTGTGTACATGAGATTCTGTACCTTTGGATTTTTTTTGTGGCTGTGTACAAAGAATCACAGTGGTTGTCAGACAGGGGTATGGGTTTTTCAGGGAGGGAACTTGGATCAATTCTAGGGAGTAAACAAAATAATATGGTTCTTAGCTCTCACCAGCATGAAAACAAAGTTCAGCTACAGACTATATACAGTATATGTGGAAAAAGAACTTACATTTAAACTATCGAACTGAATTGCCACTACATTAGTATATATAATAATGTATTCACATTATGATATGTGTTCACACAGAAATCATAAATTGGGTGGGCCCAGAAAAAAATCAGGTGGGACTAGTCCAAAACACATCGGTTATTTTTATTGCTTAAATAGTCATTCTAACTTATAGAGCCTTCTGAATGGGTGGGCCTGATTGACAAGTGGGTGGGCACAGGCCCACCCCAGCCCACCCGTGGCTATGTCTATGACACAAAGGCACCACCTGAGGGTAACAATCAGACAGTAGCGTTAACAACTATAAGGACAACTATACCTCTGTGGTGTCCACTGTTTGTGTGTGCATCTGCAAAGGAGCATATTCATGATGTCTTCCACAGGAGTTTTGGATGGAGCCTATAGCAGCAGTTTGCCAGATCCGCCTGGCTTGTGCCTGGCTGCCTTGTGATGCAGAGCCAGTTGTCTTTCAACTGCAAAGTCCTGGGCCCTGCGGTCAGTCAGACTTGCCATGCTCCTGTTGTTTGGGATGCAGTGAAGCCTGCTGTGTTATCACCACTTCCAGTAACAGAAAAATGCTAGTCTTTCTCTCCTCTCTCTCTCTCTCTCTCTCTCTCTCTCTCTCTCTCTCTCTCTCCTCTCCCTCTCTGCCTCCTTCCCCACTCTCAAGCTGTGCAGACCCTGGGCTTCTCTCATCGCATCTCTCAGAACAGGCATGCTGGGACGGCCTCACCTCCCAAATGGCATTTCCACATGTGTAGCACACACATACATCTAATTCACAAGGGGCACAGTGACAAGCATATGTTAACCACACACAAACACACACACACTCAGACTTTCCTAATTTAAGGAAATGTATTATGGATATTGGTTTTTAATAACAGCCTTTTGTCCCTTGGTTGAATGCACATTTTAATTTTGCATTTAGCAATGGCCTATGACTCCTAACTGTGTTCTTGTTTTTGTGTAGCAGCACATCAAGTGAACTCCTAAAGCCGATTAGTGACCTACTGGTGCATATGTCAGCTCATTTTGGGGGGATTGTGGAAGGAACTACGCAGGGTACTTTTCTCCTTAAAATCCTCCTTAAAAAACAAAGGAATGGCTTAACACCGAAATTTAATTATTCTATTCTGTTCAGCAACTGAAGAAATGCATAATTACGGGAGCCACAAAGTATGACAGTTTGACTGGTGCTGGCACTAGCACTGTCAGGAGAAAGTTGGAGCTGTAGGACCTGCCAGAACCCTTCCATCATGTTGCCCTGTTGATCTTGAAAGAGACTGAGTATGCACATCCAAATGCCACTCACCCAGGCAGTCAGGCAGGCAGAGAGTCTAGTCAGAGTCCCAAGCTCTGTGCTGCAACTGCTACATACGTCCCTGAAGTTCTAAAATGTTCAAAATGGGCGCCGTGTCCCTCTGATGACCCCATCCAAAGGGTCCTCACTCCCTGTGGTGCTTCCGTCTCTGCCGCTCAGTGATCCGACTGTCGAAGTTCAATAAGCTCATACAGCCTCCCGCCGTGGCCTGTGTGTGTGTGTGTGTGTGTGTGTGTGTGTGTGTGTGTGTGAAGGGCGGGTGTCTTCTCTGGTCACCCCTCTCTGGTGATTGTTGTTGTGGGGGTTGTTGCCACAAGGAGCATTGGGACAGTATGGAGTAGTCCGCTCATCTGTTCCCATAGCCCCCAGGTGAGAGGGTCACACTTTTTTGTCTTTTTTGTGGCAGGAAAACAAATTATTGTGACAGAGCCATTGTTTGACCAATAAGCCATGTAGACATGCTCAGGGCTATGTTTTAACAAACTTGGTCATCAATGGGTTTGTTTTGACAGCTTGTATCAACACTGAAGATCTTATCTCACAGCAGTGGTGTGCATGGTAAAAATTCTGGGGAATTGTTATTATGTTGCACTCTGATATGCAATAGCAGACATGCTGCATTTAAAGTCTGTAATTTGTGTTGTTAATCACTTTTTTAATCACTCTTACCAAAAGACCTTAAAATTAGTATACACACTCAGAGGTCTTTATAATGTTTGACTAGTCAGTCCTTTGCAGCTCTTTAGCTCTTTTTTAAATGTTTCTAAGCTTTGTAGTCCAAATAGCAGTGTGTATAGTGGTCATAATGTTATTATTATTACTATTGTTGTTGTTGTTGTTATTAATTGATTGATTGAAAGGAAAGAACTTGAAAGGATGCTGTACTCGTCTGTCACAACCCATTGATTTAGCTCTATTACTATTATTATTATTATTATTATTATTATTATTAATAAAGGGAAAGAACGGGGAAGGATGTTGTGCGCATCACAACCCTTAGGCTCTGCTCTGCTCAGGTTAGTGCCTGTCAAAGTCCCAACTCCAGTCTACGGCACACTGCTGCACCTGTTGGGCTCCATGTGGCTTGCAGCAGGGTGTTAAGAAAAAAAGAAAGCAGATAGATAGACAGCGCTAGTGTAATATCTCACCTTAAAGCCTGTGCGCAGCCTAACAGGGATCTGTTTCATCTCAGTGACCTTTTGCAGGGACCGCATACGTCTGAGTTAGAGAGAGAAGCACAGCTGTAACGATAATGGACTTCTGGTGTCTTTTCATGTGTGCTGCTGGAGGCGTATGCTCTTGACCTACGTGAGATAGAGGTTTTGATGAGTTAGATCCTGTGTTTTCTAAGGTGTTTTAAGGTATCTGCTGTCCCGCCTGGAAATATTGACAGTCCTCTCTCGCTTCCCTATGTTGGCTTTGGCCTTTTGCTATGCTGTAGGGTTGGATTTACTCCAAACAAATTTATCCCAACTTGGTGGTCTGTAGCTAATTAGAAATTTCAAAATACTCATGGATGTATTTGTGCATGTTCTCTTATGCAGTACAGGAAACAAAGCATAAAATCAGCCAATATCAGAGACTGTATAAAATTCATATAGAAACATATGGATCCATGTAGACTGTCACATCACCAATTATCTAAAGACTAAAGCATTTGCTGTTGTGCAAGCTATGACTCTGCAGGAAATTATTCATGTGTGGCAGCATACAATACGCTTCAGCCAATCTGTTGGCTGGCAATGCAAATGAGATACTCCTAGAATGAATCAGGGGAACCAGAACTGGCATCATTACCCCAATGCTGCCCTTGGCAGAGAGCATGCGTCTTAGGCAGCGACAGCTGAACACACCCCTTCTACTGGAGGCCTCCTCATCAGAAAATATTCCCCTCAGGACAAAATCAGAGCCTTGTTTAGGTAAGATGATGGAAGTAGAGGTGTAGAAACTGACAGAAAAGCAAAATTAAAAACCGGTTGGTCACCACACTTGTCTCTCACAGGTTTGTCATACTGACAGTTTGTCTCTTGTCTGCTTAAAAGAGGCTAGCACAGCCACAGAAAAAATAGAGTAACACACCAACGTGAGTGAAGCAGCAGGTTCATTAACGACCTGGAGGCAACGTCATCAGGCTCACTCCACCTGAGCTCGTGGATGTGTACAGACAGAGAGAGACATGGTTAATTGTAAAGTAAGCAAATGTTTTAGATTGAATGATTGTTGGGCCAGGCTGAATATTGAACTCTCTATAAGTTACTCTGTTTACCCAGTCATTACATCTCCTACAAAGACCTGTAGAGTCTGGCAATCCACCAAATATGTGGAAAAAAATGTACATACATACGTACATATATACATATATATATATATATATATATATATATATATATATATATATATATATATATTACTTAAACATTTTATTATAATATATGCATTAAGAGTATGTAATAATCTATGTTGTAATACAAATATGTATATAAATATGTAAATGTAAATGTATGATTTTTTAAATCTACTCTTTTCACTTTACTTTAGAGTGTTTTGCGTGACACTAATCTAAACACAGATAAGGTCGGTAGCTATGAGGGCAGGAGGAGGCTGATAGACTTCTGGTGTCTTTTCATGTGTGCTGCTGGAGGCGTACGCTCTTGACCTACTGTATGTGAGATAGAGGTTTTGATGAGTTAGATCCTGTGTTTTCTAAGGTGTTTTAAGGTATCTGCTGTCCCGCCTGGAAATATTGACAGTCCTCTCTCGCTTCCCTATGTAGGCTTTGGCCTTTTGCTATGCTGTAGGGTTGGATTTACTCCAAACAAATTTATCCCAACTTGGTGGTCTGTAGCTAATTAGAAATTTTAGTTTCAAAATACTCATGGATGTATTTGTGCATGTTCTCTTATGCAGTACAGGAAACAAAGCATAAAATCAGCCAATATCAGAGACTGTATAAAGTTTATATATATATATATATATATATATATATATATATATATATATATATATATATATATATATATATATATATATATATATATATATATATAAACATTTTATTATAATATATGCATAAAGAGTATGTAATAATCTATGTTGTAATACAAATATGTATATAAATATGTAAATGTAAATGTATGATTTTTTATATCTACTCTTTTCACTTTACTTTAGAGTGTTTTGCCTGACACTAATCTGAACACAGATAAGGTCAGTAGCTATGAGGGCAGGAGGAGGCTGATTGCTTTTGTTCTGTTGCAGCTGTTTCTGTGTGAGGTAAATGGGCATCTTGACATGCCGCTAGCCATCGATGTGCAGTCAAATGAGGCAGACAGGGAGCTTTGGGTTTGCACGGCCTATGCGTCTGAGGGGATGTAGCTTGCACGACTATCTTCACCTCACATCTCACCCTCTACGTCGCTAGCGCTGTCCTGCTATAATAGACTAGTGCACCTCTGTGCACCTTTTGCCTTCCTCTGAGGAGATCGGACTCCCTTTTCTCAGTCTATTAGCATGGCTGTCCTTTCACAAACCAAGAAGAATGGGCTTGTTCAGTTGGTCAGACTGTGCTGTGCTGCTTTTGCCATAATGAGTTTGTGCCCTAGACTCATTGCCTTTCATTATGTCGCAACATTTTTCATTCTCATCAGTCAGTTTGGTCTAGGTACCTGGGAGACACGAAGGTAGTCAGATGATGACATTTGTCTGACACCATTTTTAGAGCTCAATAGTGATTTAATCAAGATTATCAAATGTGTCCCATTGTCAACCCATGCAGAGCGCCCATGACTCAGATCATTTGAGTGTAATGGACTTAAGGAGCTGAAGAGTGCAGCAAGAACAATACGTAGGGGTGTGCCAATCTATTGTGTTGGAGTGCCAACCAATTACTGGCATACCCATGGACTTTCACAAGTCATTAATTGCCCGACTCCATATACAATTGAAATGTTAATTAACATCTTTGAACTCCTCTGCCGAGACGAGTGCTGTACAGCCAGGCTCCAACCAACTGAGCAAAGAGAATTGCTATCAACATTAGGGGTGATTTGTGGTTCATAATCAAGTTTGCTTACACGCTTGAATCATTGTGCTGCGTTTCCCCCCAGTCAGACAGCAGATGGCTATAAATCTCAAACAGTGTGATTGTTGTCTTTGGAACAGCGCCATAAAGGCATAAACCGCAACAACAATCTATTACTACTGATAGGCAGCATCACATATTATGCAAAATAATGATTGTTGATAAGTGACTGTTTTGGCAGAACACTAATCTTTACTGGATTGTGTACTTTACATCCCATATTGTCTTTAATTACCTCCATATTATAGGTCCCTTATCAGGCTGTACAGCTTAAGGAACAAACACATGGAGATACATTAATGACTGTTTTGTTATTGGAACAGTTTTGTTTGCAGTTGTGATGCAAGGTTTTCCCTGTCTCTGATGTCATTCTTATTTGATTTATCATTTACTTGGTGATTCCCACCAGCAGTGGAGAGGTGGGTAAACTGTGAATTTGGTGATCACATGTGAGGTGGATGTGCTCTGTTGCATCAGCTTTTTTAAAAGACATTCAGAAAATTTAGAAGAGATTTAGAAGAAAACATTTAGTCACCCACACTCTCGCAAGAAATGAAATAAAATGAATTTGACCAATCATTTTGACACATGTGGTACATATATTAAAATACTCTTGTGGATTGGTGTATATAGACCAAACCAAAAGAAGCCTAAAGCTGAGAATTGCCGAACATAAAGCAGTGATCAGAAATGGTAATATGGATTACGCCATTGTTAGACACTTCAAAGAAAAAAATCATGGACCACCTAGCACACTTAAATTCATAGGCATTGAGCAGATACAACCCCAGCAATGAGGAGGAAATTTAGTTAAACAACTTTTAAAGAGAGAGCCATTCTGATTACATGAATATAACACCATTGAACCATTTGGCCTCAATAAAATATGGGATTTAAGTGGATTTCTATAACATATAAATACATTTTGGTATGGTATAGCTACATATATATTTGGAATTGTATATCTCTCTATGAATGCAAGGAATGTCTGTGTGACACTCTGTGTGTTCCACTCTGTATTCTGTGCGTTCCACTCTAAGTGTTCCACTCTGTCTTTCTGTTTCATGCACAATTTCCCAAACCATTCATTCCACTGAGCTCAAATTTGGTAGGTGTCTTGCTAATGGCATGAATGAGTGCAGTGCCAAGTTTTTATGTTAGGACAAAAAATGCCAAATATAACAGTCTGTGTGTCACACTGGGCACCGTAGCCACTCCCCCTCTCATCAACGGGCTCTGCAGTAATTTATGAACTGTATAGTTTGTGAGTCTTAAGGTTTTGCATGGTGGTGATAATGTGAGGTACACTCTAAAAAATAATGGGGCCAGTACCAGTTCTTTAGAGTGATGGCATAGAAGAACCCTTTTCATTGCTTTAAAGGAGCATTGAGGCAACAGTTCTTTAAAGAACCATTTGACGTCAATATGACATAACATAGCCCATTATGATCTGAAGCTCTGAAGAACCATTTCCAATGTGAAGTACCTTTCACATACACGGTTCTTCAAATCTCTGATCTTCCATAGAGACTGAAGGTTCTTCTATGGCATCGCTGAACCAGTACTGGCCCCATTATCTTTTGGAGTGTATCAACACTTTGATTTGAAACATTTTGAATTTCATTATTTTTGTTATTCTTATGCCATTATTTTGTTGAAACAAATGTTAAACACTAATTGTGGCGGGGTCATGTAACATGGCAATTGTCTATTTCACCTGTGGGTGTCATGAGTAATTTGAAAGTGAACCTGAAGAAGCAACAGCGAAACCCGTTCTTTACCAGAATAAAGAAATAACCAGCAGAGACCAGTGTGCATGGATTTTATTTTGATTACATGTTCTGAAGACATTCGCAGGATTTTTGAACAACACTGGAGGTATTAAATAGTCCCTAGTGTATATATTGTAAATATGTGCTTTTAAAATGTTATAAGCTGTATTTGGTGTTGGGTTGGGTTATGAGGTGAATAAACTCTATTTCTGAAATTGGAGAAGTGGGTAAACTCAATTTACTTGTGTTTGCCCTCCACAGCCTTGCTCCCCACCCTGTCCTCTATGCTGAGTGGGGTTTGCGAATGGTTGCCCCAGGTTATACCATCAGTAATGGAGGGGGTGTGTGTAAATACAACAGCTCAGCGAGGTGTGGTGACAGCCACAATGTCCCTTCCTTGCCTCGGTGGAAGGATGCTCTCAAGCAGTTCAATCTTGGGGCCAAAACAAACTGGAGGAATGTAGAGCAGTGTTCAAATTCTGCAGTAACCACAGGACCTCAGAGTCGATTTATGTTATTTGCCTGAGGTTGTTTCAGTGCCATGTTTGTTTCAGAGTGTGTGTGTAAATGTGCATGTTTGTCTTTTTGTGTGTGTATATATGTATGTGTTTGTGTGCAGTGGTTAAATTGGCTCAAATTGTAAGGAGGGGGAGCCCTCCTTTACTCACAATGGTCGATATCTCAGTCTTTTGTATTACTATAAATACTGTAGCAGAGGGGGCTCAGCTCCAGCTGGCTGTATTGCCGACGTGGGGAGGCAGCACTGATTTCTGGAGGTCTGCATCCCAATTTAAACTTTTTTTGTGTGACTGCATATGTGAGTGCACCACCTGTATTAGTGCAGGTGTGTTTTTGCATTAGAGAGGAGCGATTGAAGAAAAAGGGTTTTAGGCCCATATTTATGATGCACTGGACCAGGTTTTTTTTTCAGATATGTTGGGAGTTATTAGCCAGATCAGTGGTAGGAAGATAACAGGAAAAGCATTATTATATGAATCGTGCACAAAAGCTTTATAATTTTGCTGTCAATAATTTTGCGATCCATTTTAATTTGACATGCCAGATCCCAGGAACTTTGTATTGGTACGGGTAGAAATGCAGGGCATTTATTTCTGTTAAGAATTTTTTTTATTATTTTAAATCCTAAGGATAAAAGGTGGAAATGTATTTCAGAGTATATAAAATGTATTTTTGTTCTTCCTTGCATCTTAAAGATCAGCTTATAATCGTCCTATTTCGCCCTTACTCTTAGAAAGCAGATAGTCATCTCTTTCAAAGAAAGTGTTTCTTTGCCCTTACTTACCACCATATGCTTTCATTTTATTTGATTCAAGAAGCTTGTATTCCCTACCATTACCAAATACAATACATCTGGTGAATCTGGTGGATCTGGTGTTTTAAAAAGATTATTCTGATTATTCTTAAGACTTTGCTAGCTGCATATGCCTCTAATGAGACATAACTCTGTTGTGACAGCTCTTTGTATTGATGTTAGTGTTTGGGTGGTCCTCAGTGGCCTGCTGCTGGTTTATGTTTAACCTTATCTTGATCCAGGGATGTGCCCTAATGTTTAAACATAAGCAGTTCCTCCGCCGGCCCTGTTGTTTTAGTTAATACTCATGCACAAACAGACACATTCAGAAAAAGCGAGCAGCAACTTTCCCTACTCACTGGAATGAAACGGGAGGCTGTGTTGTCATAGAATCACACAGGCAGAATAAATAATAGTACACTGTAAAGTCTTGTCTCTAGCTAAGTGTGCAATGTTAAAATATGACGTCATTTTTGTTACATGTTTATATATAACATCTACACTCTAAGGTCTTCCTTGTCCAACCAAATGCCAGTGATTCATTTCAGCACACATTTTTTTTTTGATTATCGTAGGGAGTGATTATTAATTCTTTTAATTAGGCTTTTCAGCACTGAAGGAACACATTGACAGACAGGAAAGTCTCAATCTGTCCAGGGCATCTTCATTATGCCAGCTCCACATTGAAAAAGTAGGGCACTTATACATGAATAGAGAAAAAACTAATCAAAAAACTTTGGCATAAAACTGGTGATTTCCTACAGATCATGTGTGCAGCTATTTAGCATTCTTTTTTTTCTTTAGCCACTGACTGCAACCTTGAGATATCTGAGAGTCTCCCAAGTGAAATTTGGGGCAGGATGCTGCTGCTGTCTCTTCTATTATCTGCTCCTAATGGCTCTGCATTTCTGGCTCTCTGAGCTGCGGAATGGGCTGGCGGAATACTCACTTGTGAGTGGTAATTCCATTTTCCTAACAGCTAGGAGACTCGCAGTTGGGTAGGGAAATGAGTTCTGCACAATTTACATTCAGTCTGAACTGAAGCACTGAATTTATGATGTCTACTGTTCTGTGTGTACACCTGACTCTAGAACCTCTGAACTTTACATTAGTATGCAAAGTTGCTGTGTAACTTATTCAGTACGTCTTTTCAGTGTTTTGCATGTAATGTGTCACCATGCAGGCACACACTGACAAATCTCACACAGGACCTTGGCATGGATTTCTCTTTTTGCTATTTTCTTGACCATGAATGGTCTTTTTAGGGTCTACTCTGGTGTTGGAAGAATTCAGAAGCCTGTTGCCAGGACAACTACAGTAATTGTTTGCTGGATTACTCTGAGGTTTGTTTTGGCTGGTTTCACAGCTGGCACAATGACTTATTTAGCAGATTATGTCTCATGAAACACTAAATAACACTCAGAAAAGTTGGGTTTACTTTTACCTTTTACTTTTACCTCTTACCTTTGGCTTTACTAATGTCAGCTCAAGGACATAGTTAATCCCCTGTCGTCATTATCAGCTGAAAATAGCAAACTTTGTTTAGTTTTTGGCATTAAAAAATTGACTAAAGCCATTTGTATTTGCTGTAAAAATACAACGTGTTTCACGATAACTTGTAAGTGATTAAATCCTAATCATACCTGTCATAAAAATCTGGTTTTTGGAAAAGGTTAAAGATTTCGAGTTGGTTTGAGAACACAGTTTCCAGAGAGTCGTTGGATTTATGACCACAGGGGCCTATTTTTAGTCTAGTAATGGCCCTAATGGTATTTTTTATGGCTTCCTGCTACAGCCACTCTGCTCAGGAAACCGAGGATGAATATTCTGTTCTATATGGGAGATGATGCTGCTAAATTTAGGGTTGTAGCCGTCCTGTTTTCAAAATGATTTTGTTCAAAAAAAGAAGGTAATTTTTATGGAGTTCTGGGTGTCTGTGCATGCAGGTTGCATAACTAGTCTCTGGGAATGTTCTATGATCAATCAGCTCTATGTGTATGGGGAGGCAGAGTTAGTGTGTGTGTGTGTGTGCATGCATGCGTGTGGGCATGTGTGTGGCGTGCTCATGCATCACTGGCTTTGCAGGGTTATCATGGTGTGTTTAGAATTCACATTATGCCAGACTGCAGTGTTTGGACATAGCAAAAGAAATCTTCCATAACAGTACTGTCAGGACAGATAAGGATTTGAGAGCAGTTTGAGTTTATCATGTTCTACCTGATGTTGGAATCTGAATTTCGTGTGCCACGAAATACTCCCACCTTCCCATGTGGTTGCCCTTTTCCTACAGAAAATGGTTTTTGTTTTTGTTTTTTTTGGTCAGGAATTATTGATGCAGTGAGATGACTCAGATAGCTGTGTGCTGATGACTGATGGGGCAGGTGCTGTACGTAGCAGAAAATGGTAAAGAGCTGCAACAGCAACCAATACTATCTATGAAAAGCTCTGTAGACTTAGTGCAATATCTCTACTTAATTAACAATAAGCCATGCAGGTTGGCTTATTTGTGTTGTGTAAGTGTGCTATGTATTGTTGTATGTGTTTTCTATTGTCTATTGTCTCTGTGATTTTTCAACGAACCTGTGGAGTCAAAGACCCATTTACACTTTTGTGGATAGTAAAACTATTATTGTTATTGTAATTATTAATTTTATTATTATTTGGAGAGATATACATGGTGACCTAGTGGCTTCTCATTCACACCTTTGCCTAGCAACTGCAGCATCTGTGAAGCCTATTTGTGGACATAATGTCTCTGTGCAATATTCACTGATATTTCATGAGCAGAGCAACAGTACTGTTGGCCAGGCCTCTTCCACCAGACCACTAGCATCGGCCGTATTGTTTCCGCATCATCGGAATTCACTTTTATTCTTCTCTGAAACTTTTTCCAAAGTTTAAAATGCTTAACAGCGATGTTAGCTTTAATGAGCTAATCTGATTTCAGCACCTTTTTTCCTGTCGTGGGGATTGTAAAGAGGGTGATAGAATAGTCAGGGGGAACTGTACCATCAGCATTTCTGTTGAATCAGCACCGAACACAATTCTTTTGTAATCCCTACGGCTGCAATAGAACATGTTCTTTGGGAGGGAACATTACATTCTTAAAGTGCAGGATTTATCTACATTCATTTTTTTTCAGAGGCAGTAGGAGAATGTCAAATTTTTCTGTCTACAGGACCTTAAGGTACTGATGTGTACTTCTTCAGCTCTGTAGAAGGTACAAACTCGTAAAACAGTTGTTAAAAGGTACAGTTATGTGCCTTTGAGGGTACTGCCGGTGTGACAAGCTTTGTACCCCTTTTCTGAGAGTGAATCCACACTGAAACAACAGAACGCATAAAATAAATGCCACGTGACCTAAACAGACATCAGTAGCAGCTGCCACCCTATTGGGCCAGGCTTTTTTTGCCATTTTTAGGCTAGTTAGTGACAACGGCCCAGGGCCACTAGCCGCTTCTAGTGGGTCCAGACTGTAGGGCAACTGTCCCCTTGTGATTACACTTACACCCACCCCTATCTGTAAAATCGCCATAGTTGTGTCGCGAGTGGGGGGTTAAAAAAATACAGATGGACTTTCTTTTAAAAATGTGCTACAGTATTTATTTACAGTTTTGTTCTGATGGCTTAAGCACATTGTTTGTAACTATTGGCTATTTTTGCAAAACTCTACACATAAATAAAAAAATCTTCAAATTAGCAAAACATTGTAGATACCTTAAACAAATTTATTGTATGTAAAATGCATTTTTGTACCAAACAGTTAACAATGTGCCAACACATTGATGGTATGAATGAAAAACATATCTGGCTTTTAGTTTCTCTGTGCACAAGGTATGTCAATTTGAGGTCATACACATGAATCCAACTCAACACACAGGGATCCAAAGTTCAAGTATGGATGTTTATTTACACATCAAAACGAACACAAAGTGTTTTTCCAAGTGAAAACACAAGAAACCATACAGTAATTTCACTGAGAGAAAAAAACAGTCTCTCTGGGTCCGGTCAAAATTTTGTTAACATTGCATGTAATGTCTTTTAGTCCAAGGCACTGAGAAAAATATCTTCTGCAGTGCCGCATCAAGGCCTGACATGATGCCTGGTCAATATCCCCATATGCCTCCTCAATTGCTTGTAAAAGGGCTATGCGTTGATGGGGATGATGGTCATAGACCTTCCAGTGCACAGCAGAAAAGGTGAATGGTGAACAACACCATTTTGACTTATAGCTGCACACATAGTTATGTTACACCACATTGTGCTCTGACATTGATTATGGCATGCTCTCCAATAATGTTCCTGCCATGTCTCCTCGTTATAGTGAGGTTGAAACCTGCCTCATCCACAACAATCAGCTCATGACCTATGCCATCTGCCTCTAGCTCTATCACTCTCTGGAAGAGACAAAACAAATGCGGCACAGCAGGCCCATGCACAACAATAGAGTATGCATTCTGATTCAGTACCAATGATGCTATAGCCTTATACCTTATGCTGCTTGCTACACTATAGTGGGTCAGGTTAGGTTGTACCAGGTTGGCCAGCTTCCCTCAGGGTCATTTCATGGTCCACTAAAGTAGCTCTGATGTCATCAGTAATTCTATTTCTTACTCTTCTTACCCTTCCTCCTTTCCTTTCCTCGTTCTCCTTGCTTCTTCACCTCCTCATCCTCTTCCTCTAACCACCTCTACGTTTTCGTTGTCCTCTACCTCCTGCTTGTTCATCTCCACATCCTCTTCATTGCCCTCCTCTAATTCGTACTCTTCTCACTCTTCCTTATCCCCCCATTGTACTCCATACTGAAAGCTTACCTATTTATAGTGCTCAGGCTGATTGTAAAGTGGACTATTTACTCTATGTTAAGTTTTCACATGTGAGAGTCTGGCCAGACTGTAGACAAAATAGTGTAAATAATATCCATAAATGTGTATAGTTTTGCTAGGAGTGTGTTGATCATTTGTAAATTGAATGTAAAGCACTGAGTTGTGTTTCCAGTTCTGCACAAAAAGGGTGCAGTGCAACGGATTGTGTTTACACTTTTTTAAAGTGTGTGTTACAAAATTGCAAACTGTGTGCAAAGAGTTTGTGCTATTCGTTTTGTAAACTCAATGAGGGGTTTTGCTATAAGTATTAATAGTTTTGGAAATTGTACTACAAGAATCACTGTTAGTGTTTAAGCATTCAGAAAAACTGTAATGTAAAATCATGTATAACTCATGGGACCTGAGTTCGCAATTTGTTTTTTTTATTTAAATGCTGTATTTGGACTGGTGGTTCAGCCTTTATCATGCAAATGTGCAAGGAATGGTACTCCACATTTTTCTGCTGTTGTGTGGAATGATAAAGGCTGAGCCAAAGGTACAAATGCATCATTTTAAATTAAAAACAAATTGCTAGTTCACTACCGGTTACCCCAGAAGCTCTAGCATCATTTTAAATCCAGACATCCTGGCAAACATTCTTATGGAAACAACATTGACAAAAATGGAGACAACAAGACAAACGCTATGTTATCATTTTACATTGTCATTGTGTTGTGTGCTTTTTAAACCATGGGCGAAAATGGGTGAAAAGAGTTATTGTAAAACTATAGAGGAGTAAAATGTTTAATGATAGCGCTGTTTACAAGTGTTGACAAAATGTATCCAGTTAATAAACAGTTAATCAATTAAAAAGAACCCTTTGGGTGTAGTGAAAGGGAAGAGAAGTCACTCCATCCGGCTTTGAACCCAGGACTCCGCGGTACCAAATATGCACTTTGACCGTAACACCAAAGAGCCAGGCTCATTTCGTTGGTATGGTAGTCAGAGCACACCCACAACCCTAGTAATAGTCACTCCATCACATTGGGTGAGCCTGATTGTTAGTAGCCATGTTGTCTGATACAAAAATATGCAGGTAGAATACTTAACCTGCATAAGGACCTGTAAAAGCAGTAGTAACTCTTAATGGTCTATGTGTATACCATCAGGGATTTAGCTCTTAGCCCTATGGGAGTAATTAGCACCCGCCAAACAAGGCTCATTATCCTGAGACTAAGCACTGGAGCCTTCAAGATACCTGCCCCAACCATTACAGTCTCCCTGCCAGACTGTGTCCTCCCTGCAAGGCTGTATGCTGTTGGCTAAAGTGCTGCTATCTATTTCTCTACTGCTGTTTTCAGTTGGTATTCTCTAACAGTGTAAGGACAAATGGTGAGATTTGATACTGTGAATGTGCAAACGAGGTGGATATTTTTCATTGACAGACATGGGATAGTTTTCTGACTCTATCTCATTTTTGCATATGTGACCCTCATATTAATATTTTATTGTTTTCTCACTCTCACTCACTCACAAACAACTAAAATCCCAGACTACACACATACTCACTCTAGCCGTCTGCCCCCCTCTCTCTTTCTCTCACTCTCTCAGTTACGCACAAACACAATCTCTCTCTCTCTCGCTCTCTCTCACACACAAACACACACACAATCTTTCTCTCTCTCTCTCTCTGTCTCTCTCTCTCTCTCACACACACACACACACACACACACACACACACACACACACACACACACACACACACACACACACACACACACACACACTTCCTGATCATAGAGATGCACATCACACTCTTTGCCGCTCTGTTTACTCCAGGCTTTATGCGGGCGCACGGAGTGGACGCGTGTGGCTGGGCTCATACCAAATGGGGCTGCCATCATCAGCACTCCAGCTGGGTGCTAAATGCTTTGGACCACCCCGATAAAGAGGGGAGCTAGGTGGTGGAGGAGAGCCCAGACACTCCTCATAACAGCCCAATTAATTTCTATTCATCAGCACTTCCGTTGATGGATCATGTACTGGGACTGACCTTGGGCTATAACTGGGAAGAGATGCTGCATTGGTCAGTATTGACTTTCTACAAATGCCCTGTTCTGTTGAGTTGAGCTGCTTTGTTGAGATAAGGTACTCATATTGGCCGAACTCCTTAGAATATGCTATCTGACTATCCCTACTACTAACAATAACACTAACTTTTCCCAGCAGGATGCAAAGGATAATGCATAGATTCTCTGGTTATATGACAAACACTTTATACATTTCTTTTTTGCATTTTTACCAGCTGGACAGTTTAAAAAAACACAGTGCAAAGCCCTAACATGAATACTGTCATTTTTGAGTGATATAGCTCA